>JAEOAD010001320.1:0-600000 GCA_036365145.1 Orientallactaga sibirica
CAAAGTAAACATACACACCTGCCTTGATCAGAGGGATCATCGATTCCTTAGGAACAGTTAACACCTGCACTGTACAGAGTGCTAATCCATTTTAGGTAATGGTCAACACCTGCATTGAACAGAGGGCTCATCCATTTCTTAGGTAATGGTCAACACCTGCATTGAACAGAGGGATCTTCTATTCCTTAGAAATTTTAAAAACATACAATGCACAGAGGATCATTCATTCCTAAGGCAAATATAAACACCTGCAATGCACAGAGGGATCATCCATTGCTTAGGTAAAGGTAAACACGTGCAATACACAGAGGGATCATCCATTGCTTAGGTAAAGGTCAACACCTGACTGGCCCAGAAGGATCATCCATACCTTATGTAAAGTTAAACACCTGCATTGCACACAAGGAACATCCATTCCTTAGGTAATTGTAAACACCTGCAATGCACAGAGGGATCCTCCATTTCTAAGGTAAATGTAAACACCTACAATGCACAGAGGGATCATCTATTACTTAGGTAAGTGTATACACCTGCATTGCACAGGGGGATCATCCATTCCGTAAGTGAAGGTAGAAACCTGCCTTGAACAGAGGGATCATCCACTCCTTAGAGAACAGTTAACACCTGCACTGCACCCTTAGGTAATAGTCAACACCGGCATTGAACAGAGGGATCTTCCATTGCTTGCAAATTGTAAACACCAACAATGTACAGAGGGATCATTCATTCCTAAGGCAAATATAAACACTTGCAATGCACAGAGGGATCATCCATTGCTTAGGTAAAGGTAAACACGTGCAATACCCAGAGGGATCATCCATTCCTTAGTTAAAGGTCAACACCCACAATGCACAGAGGGATCATTCATTCCTAAGGCAAATATAAACACCTGCAATGCACAGAGGGATCATCCATGCTTAGGTAAAGGTAAACACGTTCAATACACAGAGGGATCATCCATTCCTTAGGTAAAGGTCAACACCTACAATGCACAGAGGGCTCATCCATTCCTAAGGCAAATATAAACACCTGCAATGCACAGAGGGATCATCCATTGCTTAGGTAAAGGTAAACACGTGCAATACACAGAGGGATCATCCATTGCTTAGGTAAAGGTCAACACTTGACTGGCCCAGAAGGATCATCCATACCTTATGTAAAGTTAAACACCTGCATTGCACACAAGGAACATCCATTCCTTAGGTAATTGTAAACACCTGCAATGCACAGAGGGATCCTCCATTTCTAAGGTAAATGTAAACACCTACAATGCACAGAGGGATCATCTATTACTTAGGTAAGTGTATACACCTGCATTGCACAGGGGGTCATCTATTCCGTAAGTGAAGGTAGAAACCTGCCTTGAACAGAGGGATCATCCACTCCTTAGAGAACAGTTAACACCTGCACTGCACCCTTAGGTAATAGTCAACACCGGCATTGAACAGAGGGATCTTCCATTGCTTGCAAATTGTAAACACCAACAATGTACAGAGGGATCATTCATTCCTAAGGCAAATATAAACACTTGCAATGCACAGAGGGATCATCCATTGCTTAGGTAAAGGTAAACACGTGCAATACCCAGAGGGATCATCCATTCCTTAGTTAAAGGTCAACACCCACAATGCACAGAGGGATCATTCATTCCTAAGGCAAATATAAACACCTGCAATGCACAGAGGGATCATCCATGCTTAGGTAAAGGTAAACACGTTCAATACACAGAGGGATCATCCATTCCTTAGGTAAAGGTCAACACCCACAATGCACAGAGGAATCATTCATTCCTAAGGCAAATATAAACTCCTGCAATGCACAGAGGGATGATCCATTGCTTAGGTAAAGGTAAACACGTGCAATACACAGAGGATCATCCATTCCTTAGGTAAAGGTCAACAATTACAATGCACAGAGGGTTCATTCATTCCTGAGGCAAATATAAACACCTGCAATGCACAGGCAGATCATCCATTGCTTAGGTAAAGATAAACACGTGCAATACACAGAGGAATCATCCATTCCTTAGGTCAAGTTCAACACCTACGTTGCACAGAGGATGATCCATTCCTTAGGTAAAGGTCAACACCTGACTGCCCCAGAAGGATCATCCATACCTTATGCAAAGTGAATCACCTGCATTGCACTTAGGGAACATCCATTTCTTTGGTAATTGTAAACACCTGCAATGCACAGAGGTATCATCCATTCCTAAGGTAAATGTAAACACCTACGTTGCACAGAGCGATTATCTATTCCTTAGGTAAGTGTATACACCTGCATTGCACGGGGGGATCACCCATTCCTTAAATGAAGGTCGAAACCTGCATTGAACAGAGAGATCATCCTTTTCAAGGTAAAATACACACCTGTGTTGAACAGAGGGATCATCGATTCCTTAGGGAACAGTTAACACCTGCACTGCACAGAGGTATCATTCATTCCTAAGGCAAATATAAACACCTGCAATGCACAGAGGGATCATATATTGCTTAGGTAAAGGTAAACACTTGCAATACACAGAGGGATCATCGATTCCTTAGGGAACAGTTAACCCCTGCTCTGCACAGAGGGCTCATCCATTCCTTAGGTAATAGTCAACACCTGCCTTGAACAGAGGGATCTTCCATTCCTTAGGAAATTGTAAACACCTACAATGAACAGAGGGATCATTCATTCCTAAGGCACATATAAACACCTGCAATACACAGAGGGATCATACATTGCTTAGGTAAAGGTAAACACGTGAAATACACAGAGGGATCATCGATTCCTTAGGGAACAGTTAACCCCTAATCTGCACAGAGCGCTCATCCATTCCTTAGGTAATGGTCAACACCTGCATTGAACAGAGGGATCTTCCATTCCTTAGGAAATTGTAAACACCTACAATGCACCGAGGGATCATTCATTCCTAAGGCAAGTATAAACACCTGCAATGCACAGAGGGATCATCCATTCCCACGGTAAACGTAAACACCTGCAATGCACAGAGGGATCATCCATTGCTTAGGTAAAGGACAACACATGCATTGAACAGAGGGATCTTCATTCGTTAGGAAATTGTAAACACCTAAAATGCACAGAGGGATCATTCATTCCTAAGGCAAATATAAACACCTGCAATGCACAAAGGGATCATCCATTCCTTAAGTGAAGTTAGAAAACTGCACTGAACAGAGGGATCATCCTTTTCAAGGTAAAGGTACACACCTGCGTTGAACAGAGGGATCATCGATTCCTTAGGGAACAGTTAACACCTGCCCTGCACAGAGGGCTCATCAATTCCTTAGGTATGGTCAACTCCTGCATTGAACAGAGGGATCTTCCATTCCTTAGGAAATTGTAAACACCTAAAATGCACATAGGGATCATTCATTCCTAAGGCAAATATAAACACCTGCAATGCACAGAGGGATCATCCATTGCTTAGGTAAACGTAAAACACGTGCCATACACAGAGGATCATCCATTCCTTAGGTAAAGGTCAACACATACAATGCACAGAGGGATAATTCATTCCTAAGGCAAATATAAACACCTGCTATGCACAGAGGGATCATCCATTGTTTTGATAATGGTCAACACCTGCATTGAACAGAGGGATCCTCCATTCCTTAGGAAATTGTGAACAGATACAATGCACAGAGGGATCATTCATTCCTAAGGCAAACATAAACACCTGCAATGGACAGAGGGATCATCCATTGCCTAGGTAATGGTCAACACCTGCATTGTAGAAAGGGATCTTCCATTCCTTAGGAAAATGTATACACCTACAATGCACAGACGGATCATTCATTCCTAAGGCAAATATAAACACCTGCAATGCACTGAGGGATCATCCAATGCTTAGGAAAAGGTAAACACATGCAATACACAGAGGGATAATGCATTCCTTAGGAAAAGGTAAACACATACAATGCACAGAGGGATCATTCGTTCCTAAGGCAAATATAAACACCTGCAATGTCCAGAGGTATATCCATTGCTTAGGTAATGGTCAACACCTGCATTGAACAGAGGGATCTTCCATTCCTGAGGAAATTGTGAACACCTATAATTCACAAAGGGATCATTCATTCCTAAGGAAAATATAAACAGCTGCAATGCACAGAGGGATTATCCATGGCTTCGGTAAAGGTCAACACCTACATTGCACAGAGGGATCATCCATTCCTTAGTTAAAGGTCAACACCTGAATGGTCCAGAAGGATCATCCATACCTTATGTAAAGGAAAACACGTGCATTGCACACAGGGAACATCCATTCCTTAGGTAATTGTAAACACCTGCAATGCACAGAGGGATCATACAGTCCTTAGGTAATGGTAAATGCCTGCATTGCAGAGAGGGATCATCCATTCTTTAAGTAAAGGAAGAATCCTGCGTTGATCAGAGGGATCATAGATTTCTTAGGGAACAGTTAACACCTGCACTGCACAGAGGGCTCATCGATTCCTTAGGTAGTGGTCAACACCTGCATTGAACAGAGGGATCGTCTATTCCTTAGTAAATTGTAAACACCTACAATGCACAGAGGGATCATTCTTTCCTTAAGTGAAGGTAGAAACCTGCATTGAACAGAGGGATCATCCTCTCCTTACGAAATTGTAAACACCTACAATGCACAGAGGGATCATTCATTCCTAAGGCAAATAAAAACAACTGCAAGGCACAGAGGGATCGTCCATTGCTTAGGTAAAGGTAAACACGTGCAATACATAGATGGATCATCTATTCCTTAGGTAAAGTTCAACACCTACATTGCACAGAGGGATTATCCATTTCTTAGGTAAAGGTCAACACCTGACTGGCCCAGAAGGATCATTCATACCTTATGTAAAGGAAACACCTGCATTTCACAAAGGGAAGATCCATTCCTTTGGTAAAGGTAAAAACCTGTATTGAAGAGAGGGTCTTCCATTCCTTAGAAATTGTAAAGACCTACAAAGCACAGAGGATCATTCATTCCTAAGGTAAATATAAACACCTGCAATGCACAGATTGATCATCCATTGCTTAGGTAAAGGTAAACACGTGCAATACACACAGGGATCATCCATTCCTTAGGGAACAGTTAATCCCTGCACTGCAAAGGGGGCTCATCCATTCCTTAGGTAATGGTCAACACCCGCATTGCACAGAGGGATCATCCATTCTTTAAGTAATGTTAAACTGCTGGATTGCACAGAGGGGTCATCCCTTCTTTAGATAATGGTAATCACCTGCGTTGAACAGAGGGATCATCGATTCCTTAGATAACGATAAACACCTGCGTTGAAGAGAAGGATCATCTGTTCCTTAGGTAAAGATCAAAACATGCATTACACAGTGGGATCATTGATTCCTTAAGTGAAGTTCAACATCTGCATTACACAGAAGTTAATCCATTCCTTAGGTAAACGACAACACCTGCATTGCACGGATGGATCTTCCATTCATTAGGTAAATAAAAACACCTACACTGCACAGAGGAATCATCCTTTCCTTAGGTAAAAGGAAACACCAGCATTGAATATAGGTGTCTTGCATTCCTTAGGTGATAATAAACACCTGCAATGTACAGAGTGATCATCCCATTTTATACATAATCAAAAACACCTGCAAAAAACAGAGGGATCACCCATTCCTTAGGGAAAGGTAAACACTTTAGTTGCACAGACGGATCATCCATTCCATAGGTACGGGGTGAACACGTATATTGCACAAAGGGATCATCCATTCCTTAGGTAAAGGTCAACACCTGCATTGTACAGAGGGATCAACCATTCCTTACATAAAGGTAAACACCTGCATTGCACAGAGAATTCATCCATTCCTTAGGTAAAGGTCAACACCTGCCTGGCCAGGAAGGATCATCCATTCCTTATGTGAAGGTAACACCTGCATTGCACACAGGGAAGATCCATTCCTTTGGTAAAGGTAAACACCTGCATTAAACAGTGGGATCTACCATTCCTTAGGAAATACTAAGCACCTGCAATGCACAGAGGGATCATCCATTCCTTAGGTAAAGTTAAACATGTGCAAGGCACAGAGGGCTCATTGAGTCCTTAGTTAAAGGTCAACACCTGCATTGCACAGAGAGATCATCCATTATTTAGGTAAAGGTCAACACCTGACTGGCCCAGATATCATCCATACCTTATGTAAAGGTAAACACCTGCATTGCACACAGGAAAAATTCATTCCTTAGGTAATAGTAAACACCTGCAATGCACAGAGGGATCATCCATTCCAAAGGTAAATGTAAACACCTACAATGAACAGAAGGATCATCTATTCCTTAGGTAAGCGTAAACACCTGGCTGCAAAGAGGGATCATCCATTCCTTAGATAATTGGAAACACCCGCATTGAACAGAGGGATCATCCATTCCAACGATAACAGTAAACACCTGCATTGAACAGAGGGATCATCTATTCTTTAGGTAAACATCAACACCTGCATTGCACAGAGGGTTCATCCATTCCTTAGGTAAAGGTAAACACCTGCATTGCACAGAGGGATCATCCATTCATTAGGTAATGGTAAACACCTAGATGCACAGAGGAATCATCCATTCCTTAGATAATGGTAAACCGCTACATTGATCAGAGGGATTGACCATTCCTTAGGTAAAGGTCAACACCTGCATAGCCCAGAGCGATCATCCGTTTCTTATGTAAAGGTAAATACCTGCATTGTGGACAGAGAACATCCATTCTTTTGTAAAGTAAACACGAGAATTGAACAGAGGGATCTTTCATTCCTTAGGTAAAGGTAAACACCTGCATTGCACAGAGGGATCATCCATTCCTTAGGTAATGCTAAACACCTGGATGCACAGAGGGATCATCCATTCATAAGACAACGGTAAACACCTGCATTGCACAGAGGGATCATCCATTCCTTAGGTAATGGTAAACACCTAGATGCACAGAGGAATCATCCATTCCTTAGATAATGGTAAACCGCTACATTGATCAGAGGGATTGACCATTCCTTAGGTAAAGGTCAACACCTGCATAGCCCAGAGCGATCATCCGTTTCTTATGTAAAGGTAAATACCTGCATTGTGGACAGAGAACATCCATTCTTTTGTAAAGTAAACACGAGAATTGAACAGAGGGATCTTTCATTCCTTAGGTAAAGGTAAACACCTGCAGTGCACAGAGGGATCATCCATTCCTTAGGTAATGGTAAACACCTGGATGCACAGAGGGATCATCCATTCATAAGACAATGGTAAACACCTGAATTGAACAGAGGGATCATCCATTCCTTAGGTAATTTTCAACACCTGCATCGCACAGAGGGATCATCCATTCCTTAGGTAAAGGTCACCACCTGCCTGGCCCAGAGGGATCATCCATTCCTTATGTAAAGGTAAAAACCTGCATTGCGCACAGAGAACATCCATTCCTTTTTGTAAAGGTAAACACCTGCATTGAAGAGAGGTATCTTTCATTCCTTAGGTAATAGTAAACACCTGCAATGCACAGAGGGATTATCCATTCCTAAGACAAATATAAAAGCATGCAATGCCCGGGGGGGTCATCCTTTCCTTAGGTAAAGCTAAAAACCTCCATTGTACAGAGGGATCATCCATTCCTTAGGTAAAGGTAAACACCTGCATTGCACAGATGGATCATCCATTCCTTAGGTAATGGTAAACACCTGCATTGAACAGAGGGATCATCCATTCCTTAGTTAACGGTAAACACCTGCTTTGAAGAGAGGGTTCATCTATTCCTTAGGTAAAGATCAACACCTGCATTGCACAGAGGGATCATCTACTCCTTTAGTAAAGTTAAACATCTGTATTACACAGAAGGTCATCCATTCCTTAGGTAAAGGACAACACCAGCATTGCACAGAGGGATCTTCCATTCATTAGGTAAATTTAAACACCTCCATTGCACAGAGGAATCATCCTTTCCTTAGTTAAAGTTCAACACCAGCATTGAACATAGGCATCTTCCATTCCTTAGGTAATAAGAAACACCTGAAATGCACAGAGGGATCCTCCCATTTCTTACATAAACGTAAACACCTGCAATGAACAGAGGGATCATCACTTCCTTATGTAAAGGTCAACACCTGCATTGTACAGCGGAATCAATAATTCCTTAGGTAAAGGAAGACACCTGCATTGCACAGAGGAATCATCCTTTCCTTAGGCAAAGGTCAACACCTGCTGGGCCAAGAAGGACCATCCATTCCTTATGTGAAGGTAACACCTGCATTGCACACAGGGAAGATCCATTCCTTTTGTGAAGGTAAACACCTGCATTGAACAGAGGGATCTTCCATTCCTTAGGTAATAGTAAACACCTGCAATGCACAGAGGGGTCATCCATTCCTAAGGCAAACATAAACACCTGCAATGCACAGAGGGATCATCCATTCCTTAGGTAAAGGTATTTCGTGCAAGGCACAGAGGGATCATCCAATCCTTAGGTAAATGTCAACACCTGACTGGCCCAGATATCATATATACCTTATGTAAAGTAAACACCTGCATTGCACAGAGGGAACATTTATTCGTTAGGTAATAGTAAACACCTGCATTGAACAGAGGGATCATCCATTCCTTAGATAACAGTAAACACCTGCATTGAACAGAGGGATCATCTATTCCTTAAAGATCAACACCTGCAATGCACAGAAGGATCATCCATTCCTTAGGTAAAGGTAAACACCTGCATTGCACATAGGGATCATCCATTCCTTAGGTAATGTTAAACACCTGGATGCATAGAGGGATCATCCATTCATTAGATAACGGTATACACCTGCGTTGAACAGTGGGATCATCCATTCCTCAGGTAATGGTCAACACGTGCATTTCACACAGGGATCTTCCAATCCTTAGGTAAAGGTCAACACCTGCCTGTGCCTGAGGGATCATCCATTCCTTATGTAAAGGTAAAAACCTGCATTGCACACAGAGAACATCCATCCTTTTGTAAAAGTAAACAACCGGATTTAACACAGGAATCTTTCCGACCTCACGTAATAGTAAACACCTGCCAATGCACAGAAGGATCATCCATTCCTAAGACAAGTATAAACACCTACAATGCACAGAGGGACCATCCATTTCTTAGGTCAAGCTCAAAACCTGCATTGCACAGAGGGATCATCCCATTCCTTAGGTAAAGGTAAACACCTGCATTGCACAGAGGGGTCATCCATTCCTTAGGTAAAGGTAAACACCTGATTTGCACAGAGTGATCATCCATTCCTTAGGTTAATGTAAACACATGCATTGAACAGAGGGATCATCCCTTCCTTAAATAACGGTAAACACCTGCATTGAACAGGGGAATCATCTACTTATTAGGTAAAGATCATAACCTGCATTGCCAGAGGGATCATCCATTCCTTAGGTAACTGTAAACACCTGCATTGTACAGAGGGACCATCTATTCCTTACATACAGGTTTACACCTCCAATACACAGAGGGATCATCCATTCCGTTGGTAAGGGTAAACACCTGCATTGCACAGAGGGATCACCCATTCCTTAGGTTAAATAGAAACCTGCGTTGAATAGAGGGATCACCCTTCTTTAGGTAAAGGTAAACACCTGTATTGAATATAGGTAGCATCCTTTCCTTAGATAATAGTAAACACCTGCATTGAACAGAGGAATGATTTATACCTTAGGTAAAGTTTAACACCAGCTTTGCACAGAGGGATCGTCCCAATCCTTAGGTAACTGTAAACACATGAATGGCACAGAGGGGTCATCTATTCCTTAGGTAAAGGTAAACACCTGGATTGCAAAGGGGGATCATCCGTTCCTTCAGTAAGTGTAAACATCTGCATTGAACATAGGGATCATCCATTTCTTAGATAATGGTTAACTCCTGCATTGAACAGAGGGATGAACTATTGCTGAGGTAAAGATCAACACCTGCATTGCACAGAGGGAACATCCCATTCCTTAGGTAAAGGTAAACACCTGCATTGCACAGAGGGTACATATATTCCTTAGGTAAAGGTAAACACGTGCATTGCAAAGAGTGATATCCATTCCTAAGGCAAACGTAAACAGCTGCAATGCACAGGGGGAGCACCATTCTCTAGGTAATGGTAAAAACCTACATTGAACAGAGATCATCCATTCCTTAGATAATGGGAAACACCTACATTAAATAGAGGGATCATCTATTCCTTAGGTAAAGATCAACACCTGCATTGCACAGAGGGATCTTCCATTCCTTAGGTAAAGGTCAACACCTGCATTGCAGAGATTGATCATACAATCCTTAGGTAAAGGACAACACTTGCATTGCACAGAGGGAACTTCCATTCCTTAGGTACAGGTAAACACCTGAATTGCACAGAGGGTACATATATTCCTTAGGTACAGGTAAACACCAGCATTGCACAGAGTGATATCCATTCCTAAGGGAAATGTAAACAGCTGCAATGCACAGAGGATCATCCCATTCCTTAGGTAAAGGTAAACACCTGCATTGCACAGAGGGATATCCATTCCTAAGGCAAATGTAAATACCTGCAATGCACAGAGGGATCACCCATTCCTTAGGTAATGGTATAAAACCTACATTAAACAGAGATCATCCTTTCCTCAAATAATTGTAAACACCTGCATTCAACAGAGGATCAACTATTCCTTAGGTAAAGATCAACACCTGCATTGCACAAAGGGATCTTCCATTCCTGAGGTAAAGGTCAACACCTGCATTGCACAGATTGATCATCCAATCCTTAGGTAAAGGACAACACTTGCATTGCACAGAGCGAACTTCCTTTCCTTAGGTAAAGGAAAATACCTCCATTTCACAGAGGAATCATCCATTCCTTATGTAAAGGTAAACACCTGCATTGCACACAGGGACCATTCATTCTTTTGGTAAAGGTAAACACCTGCATTGAACAGAGGTATCTTCCATTCTTTGGGAATAGTAAACACCTGCAATGCATCGAAGGATCATCATTCCTTAGGTAAAGGTAAACACCTGCGATGCACAGAGGGGTCATCCATTCCTTAGGTAAAGGTAGAAACCTGCATTGAATAGAGGGATCATCCTTTTCAAGGTAAAGGTACACACACCTGCGTTGAACAGACGGATCATCGATTCCTTAGGGGAAGAGTTAACACCTGCACTGCACAGAGGGCTCATCCATTCCTTAGGTAATGGTCAACACCTGCATTGTACCGAGGGGATCTTCGATTCCTTAGGAAATTGTAAACAACTAAAATGCACAGAGGTATCATTCTTTCCTAAGGCAAATATAAACACCTGCAATGCACAGAGGATCATCCATTGCTTATGTAAAGGTAAACACGTGCAATACACAGAGGATCATCCATTTCTTAGGTAAGGGTCAACACCTACATTGCACAGAGGATCATGCATTCCTTAGGTAAAGGTCAACACCTGACTAGCCCAGAAGGATCATCCATACCTTATGTAAAGGTAAACACCTGTATTGCACACAGGGAATATCCATTCCTTAGGTAATTGTAAACACCTGCAATGCACTGAGGGATCATCCATTCCTAAGGCAAATATAAACACCTGCAATGCACAGAGGGATCATCCAATGCTTAGGTAATGGTAAACACCTGCAATGCACAGAGGGATCATCCAGTCCTTAGGTAATGGTAAACGCCTGCATTGCAGAGAGGGATCATCCATTCTTTAAGTAAAGGAAGATTCCTGCGTTGAACAGAGGATCATCGATTCCTTAGGGAACAGTTAACACCTGACTGGCCCAGAAGGATCATACATAACTTATGTAAGGGTAAACACCTGCATTTCACACAGGGAAGATCCATTCCTTAGGTAAAGGTAAAAACCTGTGTTGAACAGAGGGATCTTCCATTCCTTAGGTAATAGTAAACACCTGCAATGCACAGAGGGATCCTCCATTCCTTAGGTAAAGGTCAACACCTGAAAGGCCCAGAAGGATCATCCATACCTTATATAAACGTAAACACCTGCATTGCAGAAAAGGAACATCCATTCCTCAGGTAATTGTAGACAACTAAAATGCACAGATGGATCATTCATTCCTAAGACAAATATAAACACCTGCAATGCTCAGAGGGATCATCCATTGCTTAGGTAAAGGTAAACACGTGCAATACACAGAGGGATCATTCATTCCTTAGGTAAAGGTCAACACCTACAATGCACAGAGGGATCATACATTCCTAGGGCAAATATAAGCACCAGCAATGCACAGAGGGTTCATCCATTGCTTAGGTAATGGTCAACACCTGCATTGAACAGAGGGATCTTCCATTCCTTAGGTAATATTAAACACCTGCAATGCACAGAGGGATCAACCAAGGCTTAGGTAAAGGTAAACACGTGCAATACCCAGAGGGATCATCCATTCCTTAGGTAAAGTTCAACACTTACAATGCACAGAGGGATCATTCATTCCTAAGGCAAATATAAACACCTGCAATGTACAGAGGGATCATCCATTGCTTAGGTAATGGTCAACACCTGCATTGAACAGAGGGATCTTCCATTCCTTAGGAAATTGTAAACACCTACAATGCACAGAGTGATCATTCATTCCTATGGCAAATATAAACACCTGCAATGCACAGAGGGATCATCCATTGCTTAGGTAAAGGTCAACACCTACATTGCAAAGAGGGATCATCCATTCCTTAGGTAAAAGTCAAATCCTGACTGCCCCAGAAGGATCATCCATACCTTAGGTAAAGATAAATACCTGCATTGCACACAGGGAACATCCATTCCTTAGGTAATTGTAAACACCTGCAATACACAGAGGGATCATCCATTTCTTAGGTAAAGGTCAACACATACAATGCACAGAGGGATCATTCATTTCTAAGGGAAATATAAACACCTGCAATGCACAGAGGGATCATCCATTGCTTAGGTAAAGGTATACACGTGCAATACACAGAAGGATCATCCATTCCTTAGGTAAAGGTCAACACCTACATGGCACAGAGGGATCATCAATTCCTTAGGTAAAGGTCAACACCTGAATGGCCCAGATGGATCATCCATACCTTAGGTAAAGTTAACACCTGGATTTCACACAGGGAAGATCCATTCCTTTGGTAAAGGTAAAAACCTACATTGAACAGAGGGATCATCCATTTCTTAGGTAATAGTAAACACCTGCAATGCACAGAGGGATCATCCATTCCTTAGGTAATGGTAAACACCTACAATACACAGAGGGATCATCCAGTCCTTAGGTAATGGTAAACGCCTGCATTGCAGAGAGGGATCATCCATTCTTTAAGTAAAGGAAGAATCCTGTGTTGAATAGAGGGATCATCGATTCCTTAGGAACAGTTAACACCTCCACTGCACAGAGGGCTCATCTATTCCTTACGTAATGGTCAACACTTGTATTGAACAGAGGGATCTTCCATTCCTTAGGAAATTGTAAACACCTAAAATGCACAGAGGAATCATTCATTCCTAAGGCAAATATAAACTCCTGCAATGCACAGAGGGATCATTGATTACTTAGGAAACATAAACATGTGCAATACACAGAGGGATCATCCA
The DNA here is from genome assembly GCA_036365145.1 of Orientallactaga sibirica. Classification (NCBI taxonomy): domain Eukaryota; kingdom Metazoa; phylum Chordata; class Mammalia; order Rodentia; family Dipodidae; genus Orientallactaga; species Orientallactaga sibirica. Next base: position 13,539 of record JAEOAD010001320.1, read on the forward strand.
TTCCTTAGGTAAGGATCAACACCTACAATGCACAGAGTGATCATTCGTTCCTAAGGCAAATAAAAACACCTGCAATGCACAGAAGGATCATTCATTGCTTAGGTAAAGGTAAATACGTGCAATATAGAGAGGGATCAGCCACTCCTTAGATAAAGGTCAGCACCTACATTGCACAGAGGGACCATACATTCCTTAGGTAAAGGTCAACACCTGACTGGCCAAGAGGGATAATCCATACCTTGTGTAAAGGTAACACCCGCATTTCACACAGGGAAGATCCATTCCTTTGGTAAAGGTGAAAACCTGTATTGAACAGAGGGATCTTCCATTCCTTTGGTAATAGTAAACACCTGCAATGCACAGAGGGATCATCTATTGCTTAGTTAAAGGAACACACGTACAATAAACAGAGGGATCATCCATCCCTTAGGTAAAGGTCAACACCTAAAATGCACAGAGGGATCATTCATTCCTAAGGCAAATATAAACACCTGCAGTGCATATAGGGATCATCCATTGCTTAGGTAAAGGTAAACACGTGCAATACATAGAGGGATCATCCATTCCTTAGGTAAAGGTCAACACCTACATTGCACAGAGGGATCATCCATTCCATAGGAAAAGATCAACACCTGACTGGCCCAGAAGGGTCATCCATACCTTATATAATTGTAAACACCTGCATTGCACAGAGGGAACATCCATTCCTTAGGTAATTGTAAACACCTGCAATGCACAAAGGGTCATCCATTCCTAAGATAAATGTAAACACCTACAATGCACAGAGGGATCACATATTCCTTAGGTAAGTATACACAATTGCATTGCACAGGAGGATCATCCATTGCTTAAGTGAAGGTATAAACCTGCATTAAACAGAGGGATGATCCATTTCAAGGTTAGGTACACACCTGCGTTGAACAGAGGGATCATCGATTCCTTAGGGAACATTTAACACCTGCACTGCACAGACGGCTCATCCATTCCTTAGGTAATGGTCAACACCTGCATTGAACAGAGGGATCTTCCATTCCTTAGGAAATTGTAAAAACCTGCAATGCACAGAGGGATCATTCATTCCTAAGGCAAATATAAACACCTGCAATGCAGAGTGATCATCCATTGCTTAGGTAAACGTAAACACGTGCAATACATAGATGGATCATCTATTCCTTAGGTAAAGTTCAACACCTACATTGCACAGAGGGATCATCCATTCCTTAGGTAAAGGTCAACACCTGACTGTCCCAGAAGGATCATTCATACCTTATGTAAAGGAAACACCTGCATTTCACAAAGGGAAGATCCATTCCTTTGGTAAAGGTAAAAACCTGTATTGAAGAGAGGGTCTTCCATTCCTTAGGAAATTGTAAACACCTAGAAAGCACAGAGGGATCATTCATTCCTAAGGTAAATATAAACACCTGCAATGCACTGATTGATCATCCATTGCTTAGGTAAAGGTAAACACGTGCAATACACACAGGGATCATCCATTCCTTAGGGAACAGTTAATCCCTGCACTGCACAGAGGGCTCATCGAGTCCTTAGTTAAAGGTCAACACCTGCATTGCACAGAGGGATCATCCATTATTTAGGTAAAGGTCAACACCTGACTGGCCCAGATATCATCCATACCTTATGTAAAGGTAAACACCTGCATTGCACACAGGAAAAATTCATTCCTTAGGTAATAGTAAACACCTGCAATGCACAGAGGGATCATCCATTCCAAAGGTAAATGTAAACACCTACAATGAACAGAGGGATCATCTATTCCTTAGGTAAGCGTAAACACCTGGCTGCAGAGAGGGATCATCCATTCCTTAGATAATTGGAAACACCCGCATTGAACAGAGGGATCATCCATTCCAACGATAACAGTAAACACCTGCACTGAACAGAGGGATCATCTATTCTTTAGGTAAACATCAACACCTGCATTGCACAGAGGGTTCATCCATTCCTTAGGTAAAGGTAAACACCTGCATTGCACAGAGGGATCATCCATTCCTTAGGTAATGGTAAACACCTGGATGCACAGAGGGATCATCCATTCATAAGACAACGGTAAACACCTGCATTGAACAGAGGGATCATCCATTCCTTTGGTAATTTTCAACACCTGCATCGCACAGAGGGATAATCCATTCCTTAGGTAAAGGTCACCACCTGCCTGGCCCAGAGGGATCATCCATTCCTTATGTAAAGGTAAAAACCTGCATTGCGCACAGAGAACATCCATTCCTTTTTGTAAAGGTAAACACCTGCATTGAAGAGAGGTATCTTTCATTCCTTAGGTAATAGTAAACACCTGCAATGCACAGAGGGATTATCCATTCCTAAGACAAATATAAAAGCATGCAATGCCCGGGGGGGGTCATCCTTTCCTTAGGTAAAGCTAAAAACCTCCATTGTACAGAGGGATCATCCATTCCTTAGGTAAAGGCAAACACCTGCATTGCACAGATGGATCATCCATTCCTTAGGTAATGGTAAACACCTGCATTGAACAGAGGGATCATCCATTCCTTAGTTAACGGTAAACACCTGCTTTGAAGAGAGGGTTCATCTATTCCTTAGGTAATTGTAAACACCTGCATTGCACAGAGGGATCATCTACTCCTTTAGTAAAGTTAAACATCTGTATTACACAGAAGGTCATCCATTCCTTAGGTAAAGGACAACACCAGCATTGCACAGAGGGATCTTCCATTCATTAGGTAAATATAAACACGTCCATTGCACAGAGGAATCATCCTTTCCTTAGCTAAAGGTCAACACCAGCACTGAACATAGGCATCTTCCATTCCTTAGGTAATAAGAAACACCTGCAATGCACAGAGGGATCGTCCCATTTCTTACATAAACGTAAACACCTGCAATGAACAGAGGGATCATCCCTTCCTTATGTAAAGGTCAACACCTGCATTGTACAGCGGAATCAATAATTCCTTAGGTAAAGGTAGACACCTGCATTGCACAGAGGAATCATCCTTTCCTTAGGTAAAGGTCAACACCTGCTGGGCCAAGAAGGACCATCCATTCCTTATGTGAAGGTAACACCTGCATTGCACACAGGGAAGATCCATTCCTTTGGTGAAGGTAAACACCTGCATTTAAAAGAGGGATCTTCCATTCCTTAGGTAATAGTAAACACCTGTAATGCACAGAGGGGTCATCAATTCCTAAGGCAAACATAAACACCTGCAATGCACAGAGGGATCATCCATTCCTTAGGTAAAGGTATTTCATGCAAGGCACAGAGGGATCATCCAATCCTTGGGTAAATGTCAACACCTGACTGGCCCAGATATCATATATACCATATGTAAAGTAAACACCTGCATTGCACACAGGGAACATTTATTCTTTAGGTAATAGTAAACACCTGCATTGAACAGAGGGATCATCCATTCCTTAGATAACAGTTAACACCTGCATTGAACAGAGGGATCATCTATTCCTTAAAGATCAACACCTGCAATGCACAGAAGGATCATCCATTCCTTAGGTAAAGGTAAACACCTGCATTGCACATAGGGATCATCCATTCCTTAGGTAATGTTAAACACCTGGATGCATAGAGGGATCATCCATTCCTTAGATAACGGTATACACCTGCGTTGAACAGTGGGATCATCCATTCTTCAGGTAATGGTCAACACGTGCATTTCAAACAGGGATCATCCATTCCTTAGGTAAAGGTCAACACCTGCCTGTGCCTGAGAGATCATCCATTCCTTATGTAAAGGTAAAAACCTGCATTGCACACAGAGAACATCCATTCCTTTTGTAAAAGTAAACAACAGAATTTAACACAGGAATCTTTTCGACCTCACGTAATAGTAAACACCTGCCAATGCACAGAAGGATCATCCATTCCTAAGACAAGTATAAACACCTACAATGCACAGAGGGATCATCCATTTCTTAGGTCAAGCTCAAAACCTGCATTGCACAGAGGGATCATCCCATTCCTTAGGTAAAGGTAAACACCTGCATTGCACAGAGGGGTCATCCATTCCTTAGGTAAAGGTAAACACCTGATTTGCACAGAGTGATCATCCATTCCTTAGGTTAATGTAAACACATGCATTGAACAGAGGGATCATCCCTTCCTTAGATAACTGTAAACACCTGCATTGAACAGGGGAATCATCTACTTATTAGGTAAAGATCATCACCTGCATTGCCAGAGGGATCATCCATTCCTTAGGTAACTGTAAACACCTGCATTGTACAGAGGGACCATCTATTCCTTACGTACAGGTTTACACCTCCAATACACAGAGGGATCATCCATTCCGTTGGTAAGGGTAAACACCTGCATTGCACAGAGGGATCACCCATTCCTTAGGTAAAATAGAAACCTGCGTTGAATAGAGGGATCACCCTTCTTTAGGTAAAGGTAAACACCTGTATTGAATAAAGGTAGCATCCTTTCCTTAGATAATAGTAAACACCTGCATTGAACAGAGGAATGATTTATTCCCTAGGTCAAGTTTAACACCAGCTTTGCACAGAGGGATCGTCCCAATCCTTAGGTAACTGTAAACACATGAATGGAACAGAGGGGTCATCCATTCCTTAGGTAAAGGTAAACACCTGGATTGCAAAGGGGGATCATCCGTTCCTTCAGTAAGTGTAAACATCTGCATTGAACATAGGGATCATCCATTTCTTAGATAATGGTTAACTCCTGCATTGAACAGAGGGATGAACTATTGCTGAGGTAAAGATCAACACCTGCATTGCACAGAGGGAACATCCCATTCCTTAGGTAAAGGTAAACACCTGCATTGCACAGAGGGTACATATATTCCTTAGGTAAAGGTAAACACGTGCATTGCAAAGAGTGATATCCATTCCTAAGGCAAACGTAAACAGCTGCAATGCACAGGGGGAGCTCCATTCTCTAGGTAATGGTAAAAACCTACATTGAACAGAGATCATCCATTCCTTAGATAATGGGAAACACCTACATTAAATAGAGGGATCATCTATTCCTTAGGTAAAGATCAACACCTGCATTGCACAGAGGGATCTTCCATTCCTTAGGTAAAGGTCAACACCTGCATTGCAGAGATTGATCATACAATCCTTAGGTAAAGGACAACACTTGCATTGCACAGAGGGAACTTCCATTCCTTAGGTACAGGTAAACACCTGAATTGCACAGAGGGTACATATATTCCTTAGGTACAGGTAAACACCAGCATTGCACAGAGTGATATCCATTCCTAAGGAAATGTAAACAGCTGCAATGCACAGAGGGATCATCCCATTCCTTAGGTAAAGGTAAACACCTGCATTGCACAGAGGGATATCCATTCCTAAGGCAAATGTAAATACCTGCAATGCACAGAGGGATCACCCATTCCTTAGGTAATGGTATAAACCTACATTAAACAGAGATCATCCTTTCCTCAAATAATTGTAAACACCTGCATTCAACAGAGGGATCAACTATTCCTTAGGTAAAGATCAACACCTGCATTGCACAAAGGGATCTTCCATTCCTGAGGTAAAGGTCAACACCTGCATTGCACAGATTGATCATCCAATCCTTAGGTAAAAGACAACACTTGCATTGCACAGAGCGAACTTCCATTCCTTAGGTAAAGGAAAATACCTCCACTTCACAGAGGAATCATCCATTCCTTATGTAAAGGTAAACACTTGCATTGCACACAGGGACCATTCATTCTTTTGGTAAAGGTAAACACCTGCATTGAACAGAGGTATCTTCCATTCTTTGGGAATAGTAAACACCTGCAATGCACCGAAGGATCATCATTCCTTAGGTAAAGGTAAACACCTGCGATGCACAGAGGGGTCATCCATTCCTTAGGTAATGGTCAACACCTGCATTGTACAGATGGATCTTCGATTCCTTAGGAAATTGTAAACAACTAAAATGCACAGAGGTATCATTCTTTCCTAAGGCAAATATAAACACCTGCAATGCACAGAGGGATCATCCATTGCTTATGTAAAGGTAAACACGTGCAATACACAGAGGGATCATCCATTTCTTAGGTAAGGGTCAACACCTACATTGCACAGAGGGATCATGCATTCCTTAGGTAAAGATCAACACCTGACTAGCCCAGAAGGATCATCCATACCTTATGTAAAGGTAAACACCTGTATTGCACACAGGGAATATCCATTCCTTAGGTAATTGTAAACACCTGCAATGCACTGAGGGATCATCCATTCCTAAGGCAAATATAAACACCTGCAATGCACAGAGGGATCATCCAATGCTTAGGTAATGGTAAACACCTGCAATGCACAGAGGGATCATCCAGTCCTTAGGTAATGGTAAACGCCTGCATTGCAGAGAGGGATCATCCATTCTTTAAGTAAAGGAAGATTCCTGCGTTGAACAGAGGGATCATCGATTCCTTAGGGAACAGTTAACACCTGACTGGCCCAGAAGGATCATACATAACTTATGTAAGGGTAAACACCTGCATTTCACACAGGGAAGATCCATTCCTTAGGTAAAGGTAAAAACCTGTGTTGAACAGAGGATCTTCCATTCCTTAGGTAATAGTAAACACCTGCAATGCACAGAGGATCCTCCATTCTTTAGGTAAAGGTCAACACCTGAAAGGCCCAGAAGGATCATCCATACCTTATATAAACGTAAACACCTGCATTGCAGAAAAGGAACATCCATTCCTCAGGTAATTGTAGACAACTAAAATGCACAGATGGATCATTCATTCCTAAGACAAATATAAACACCTGCAATGCTCAGAGGGATCATCCATTGCTTAGGTAAAGGTAAACACGTGCAATACACAGAGGGATCATTCATTCCTTAGGTAAAGGTCAACACCTACAATGCACAGAGGATCATACATTCCTAGGGCAAATATAAGCACCAGCAATGCACAGAGGGTTCATCCATTGCTTAGGTAATGGTCAACACCTGCATTGAACAGAGGATCTTCCATTCCTTAGGTAATATTAAACACCTGCAATGCACAGAGGATCAACCAAGGCTTAGGTAAAGGTAAACACGTGCAATACCCAGAGGGATCATCCATTCCTTAGGTAAAGTTCAACACTTACAATGCACAGAGAGGATCATTCATTCCTAAGGCAAATATAAACACCTGCAATGTACAGAGGATCATCCATTGCTTAGGTAATGGTCAACACCTGCATTGAACAGAGGATCTTCCATTCCTTAGGAAATTGTAAACACCTACAATGCACAGAGTGATCATTCATTCCTATGGCAAATATAAACACCTGCAATGCACAGAGGGATCATCCATTGCTTAGGTAAAGGTCAACACCTACATTGCAAAGAGGGATCATCCATTCCTTAGGTAAAGGTCAAATCCTGACTGCCCCAGAAGGATCATCCATACCTTAGGTAAAGATAAATACCTGCATTGCACACAGGGAACATCCATTCCTTAGGTAATTGTAAACACCTGCAATGCACAGAGGGATCATCCATTTCTTAGGTAAAGGTCAACACATACAATGCACAGAGGGATCATTCATTCCTAAGGTAATGGTAAACACCTACAATACACAGAGGGATCATCCAGTCCTTAGGTAATGGTAAACGCCTGCATTGCAGAGAGGGATCATCCATTCTTTAAGTAAAGGAAGAATCCTGTGTTGAACAGAGGGTTCATCGATTCCTTAGGAACAGTTAACACCTCCAAGGCACAGAGGGCTCATCTATTCCTTACGTAATGGTCAACACTTGTATTGAACAGAGGGATCTTCCATTCCTTAGGAAATTGTAAACACCTAAAATGCACAGAGGGATCATTCATTCCTAAGGCAAATATAAACTCCTGCAATGCACAGAGTGATCATCCATTGCTTAGGTAAACGTAAACACGTGCAATACATAGATGGATCATCCATTCCTTAGCTAAAGTTCAACACCTACATTGCACAGAGGGATCATCCATTCCTTAGGTAAAGGTCAACACCTGACTGGCCCAGAGGGATCTTCCATTCCTTATGTAAAGGTAACAACTGCATTTCACACAGGGAACATCCATTCCTTTGGTAAAGGTAAAAACCTGCATTGAACAGAGGGATCTTCCATTCCGTAGGTAATATTAAAAACCTGCAATGCACACAGGGATCATCCATTCCTCAGGTAATGGTAAACACCTGCAATGCACAGAGGGATCATCCAGTCCTTAGGTAATGGTAAATGCCTGCATTGCAGAGAGGGACCATGCTTTCTTTAAGTAAAGGAACAACCCTGCGTTGAACAGAGGGATCTTCGATTCCTTAGGAAACAGTTAACACCTGCACTGCACAAAGGGGTCATCTATTCCTTAGGTAATGGTCAACACTTGTATTGAACAGAGGGATCTTCCATTCCTTAGGAAATTGTAAACACCTAAAATGCACAGAGGGATCATTCATTCCTAAGGCAAATATAAACTCCTGCAATGCACAGAGGGATCATTGATTACTTAGGTAAACATATACACGTGAAATACACAGAGGAATCATCCATTCCTTAGGTAAAGGTCAACACCTACATTGCACAGAGGGACCATCCATTCCTTAGGTAAGTGTATATACCTGCATTGTTCAGGGGGATCATCCATTCCTTAAGTGAAGGTAGAAACCTGCATTGAACAGAGGATCATTCATTTTCAGGTTCAACACCTGCATAGAACAGAGGGATCATCAAGGGTATTAACACCTGCACTGCACAGAGGCTCATCCATTCCTTAGGTGGTAAACACCTGCACAGTAGAGAGGATCTTCCATTCCTATGTAAGAACAATGAGGGATCATTCATTCCCTTAGAAAATATAAACAACTGCAATACATTGAGGGATCATGCATTCCTTAGGTTAACACCTGCAATTGCACAGAGGATCACAGAGGTTGTAAACGACTCATTGCAGAAAGGGATCATCCATTCTTCCATTTCCGTTACAGAGGGATCATCGTTAGGAACAAGTTAACACCTGCACTGCACAGAGGGCTCATCCAACAGGTAATGGTCAACACCTGCAGTGAACAGAGGGATCTTCCATACCATAGGAATTTGTAAACAAACACAGAGGGATCATTCATTTCAAAATTAAACACAATGCACAGGGATCATTCATTCCTTAAGCACGTACAAGACAAAGAGGGATCATCCATTCCTTAAATTGTAAAACTGCATAGAGGATCATTCATTCCATGGCAAATATAAGTTCACCTGCAATGCACAGAGGATCATGCATTGCTTAGGTAAACACGTGCAATACACAGAGGATCATCCATTCCTTAGGTAATGGTCAACAGAGGGATCATCCAGTCCTGCATGTCACACAGGAGGTGCATTTCTTTGTTAAACACTGCATTGCACAGAGGATCATCCATTCTTTAAGTAAAGGAAGAAACGTGTAAACACTTGCTGAACAGGGGGGATGAAACCTGCAATTAAACAGACGGATCATCCATTAGGGGAACAGTTCAACAGAGGGACACCTGCACCTACACTGCAGAGGGCTCATCCATTCCTTAGGTAATGGTCAACACCTGCAGTGAACAGAGGGATCATTCCTTAGGTAATAGTAAACACCAATGCCCAGAGGAACATTTTAAGGCAAATATAAACACCTGCAATGCAAAGAGGGATCATTCTTAGGTAAAGGTAAACACGTGCAATAAACAGAGGATCATCCATTCCTTAAGGTAAAGGTAAACACCTGCAATGCACAGAGGATCATCATCCATTGCTTAGGTAAATTGGAAAACACCTGCAATGCAAACATCATCCATTCCTAAGACAAAAGAGGGATCATCCATTCCTTAGGTAAGTGTAAACACCTGCATTATGGGTAAACTCCACCTGGATTGCACAGAGGATCATCCTTTTGCGTTGAACAGAGGATCATTCATTCCTTATGTAACAATAGCCCAGAGGGCTCATCCACCTGCAATGCACAGATTGAACACAGGGGATCTTCCATTCTTTGTAAATTGCTGCAATTGTACAGAGGATCATTCATTCCCTAAGGCAAATATAAACATTGCAACACAGAGTCATCATCCATTGCTTAGGTAATGGGAAAACACCTGCAATACACAGATGGATCATCCATTCCTTAGGTAATGGTCAACACCTGCACTTGCCCAGAAGGAATCATTCCAGGTCAACAACTGGCACAGAGGTATCTTCCAAGGTAAAAACCCCAGCACAGGCATCCATTCCAGGGAGGTAAAAACCTGCATTTGAACAGAGGTAATTGTAATATTAAACACCTGCAATGAACAGAGGCACAGAGTAAACACCTCAGAGGGATCATCCATTCCTAAGATAAATGTAAACACCTCCATTCTTTAGTGGAAGTAAACACCTACATTGAACAGAGGATCATTCATTCTCAGGGAAATATAAACACCTGCATTGCACAGAGGGGTCATCCAGTAGGTAATGGTAAACACCTGCATTGAACAGAGGATCATCCATTCCTTAGGTTAATTGTAAACACCTAAAAAGAGAGGATCATCCATTCCTAGGCAAATATAAACACCTGCATTGAATCCTATTCCTTTAGTAAAGTTAAACATCTGCAATACACAGAAGGATCATCCATTCCTTAGGTAAAGGTACAACACCAGCATTCAACAGAGGGATCATCCATTCCTTAGGTAAGTGAAACCTGCATTGCACATCATCCATTACACTGCACCAGCAGAACAGAGGGATCATCCATTCCAAGGTAAAGGTACATGCATTCAGAGGATCACCTGAAATTAACACACTGCACAGAGGGGCTCATCCATTCCTTAGGTAATGGTCAACACCCATTGAACAGGGATCTTCCATTCCTTAGGAAATTGTAAACATCTACAATGCATAGAGGAACATTTATTCCTAAGGCAAATATAAACACCTGCAATGCAAAGAGGATCATCCATTGCTTAGGTAAAGGTAAACACGTGCAAAAACACAGAGGAACATCCATTCCTTAAGTAAAGGTCAACACCTGCATTGGACAGAGTGATCATCCATTCCTTAGGTAAAGGTCAACACCTGACCGGACCACAGAGGATCATCCATACCTTATATAAAGTTAAACACTTGCATTGCACACAGGGAACATCTATTCCTTAGGTAATTGGAAAAACCTGCAATGCACAGAGGCATCATCCATTTCCTAAGGTAAATGTAAACACCTACAATGCACGGAGGGATCATCTATTCCTTAGGTAAGTGTATACACCTGCATTGCACATGGGTATCATCCACTCCTTAAGTGAAGGTAGAAACCTGGATTGAACAGAGGGATCATCCTTTTCAAGGTAAAGGTACACACCTGCGTTGAACAGAGAGATCATCGATTCCTTAGGGAACAGTTAAAACCTGCACTGCACAGAGGGCTCATCCATTCCTTAGGTAATGGTCAACACCTGCATTGAACACAGGGATCTTCCATTCCTTAGGAAATTGTAAAAACACCTGCAATGTACAGAGGGATCATTCATTCCTAAGGCAAATATAAACACCTGCAATGCAGAGTCATCATCCATTGCTTAGGTAAATGTAAACAAGAGCAATACACAGATGGATCATCCATTCCTTAGGTAAAGGTCAACACCTACATTGCACAGAGGATCATTCATTCCTTAGGTAAAGGTCAAACCTCACTGGCCCAGAGGTATCTTCCATACCTTCTGTAAAGGTAACACCTGCATTTCACACAGGAAGATCCATTCCTTTGGCAAAGGTAAAAACCTGCATTGAACAGAGGATCTTCCATTCCTTAGGTAATATTAAACACCTGTAATGCACAGAGGGATCATCCATTCCTCAGGTAATGGTAAACACCTGCAATGCACAGAGGGATCATCCAGTCATTAGGTAATGGTAAATGCCTGCATTGCAGAGAGGGATCATCCATTCTTTAAGTAAAGGAACAACCCTGCGTTGAACAGAGGGATCTTCGATTCCTTAGGAAACAGATAACACCTGCACTGCACAGAGGGCTCATCCATTCCTTAGGTAATGGTCAACACCTGCATTGAAGAGAGGGATCTTCCATTCCATAGGAAATTGTAAACACCTAAAATGCACAGAGGGAACATTCATTCCTAAGGCAAATATAAACTCCTGCAATGCACAGAGGTATCATTGATTACTTTGGTAAACATAAACAAGTGCAATACACATAGGGATAATCCATTCCTTAGGTAAAGGGCAACAACTACATTGAACAGAGGGATCATCCATTCCTTAGGTAAGTGTATACACCTGCATTGCACAGGGGTATCATCCATTCCTTAATTGAATGTAGAGACCTTTATTGAACAGAGGGATCATTCTTTTCAATGTAAAGGTACACAACTGCATTGATCAGAGGGATCATCGATTCCTTAGGGAACAGTTAACACCTGCACTGCAAAGAGGGCTCATCCATTCCTTAGGTAATGGTCAACACCTGCATTGAACAGAGGGATCTTCCATTCCTTAGGAAAGTGTAAACACCTACTATGGACACAGGGATCATTCATTCCTATGGCAAATATAAACACCTGCAATGCGCAGAGGGATCATCCATTGCTTACGTACAGGTAAACACGTGCAATACACAGTGAGATCATCCATTGCTTAGGTAAAGTTTAACACCTGCAATGCACAGAGGGATCATCCAGTCTTTAAGTAATGGTAAAAGCATGCATAGCACAGATGGATCATCCATTCTTTAATTAAAGGATGAATCCTCCGTTGAACAGAGGGATCATCGATTCCTTATGGAACAGTTAACACCTACACTACTAAGAGGGCTCCTCCATTCCTTATGTAATGGTCAACACCTGCAATGAACAGAGGGATCTTTCAATCCTTAGGAAATTGTAAACACCTACAATGCACAGAGGTATCATTCATTGTAAGGCAAATATAAACACCTGCAATGCACAGAGGGATCATCCATTGCTTAGGTAAAACTAAACACGTGCAATACACAGATGTATCATCCATTCCTTAGGTAAAGGTCAACACCTACATTGCACAGAGGGATCATCCATTCCTTAGGTAAAGGTCAACACCTGACTGGCCCAGAGTGATCTTCCATACCTTATGTAAAGGTAACACCTGCATTTCACACAGGGACGATCCATTCCTTTGGCAAAGGTATAAACCTGCATTGAACAGTGGGATTTTCCGTTCCTTAGTTAATAGTAAACACCTGCAATGCACAGAGGGATCAACCATTCCTTAGATAATGGTGAACACTTGCAATGCACAGAGGGATCATCCTGTCCTTAGGTAATGGTAAACGCTTGCATTGCAGAGAGGGATCATCCATTCTTAAAGTAAAGGAAGAATCCTGTGGTGAACAGAGGGATCATCGATTCCTTTGGGAACAGTTAACACCTGCACTGCACAGAGGGCTCATCCATTCCTTAGATAATGGTCAACACCTGCATTGAACAGAGGGATCTTCCACTCAATAGGAAATTGTAAACACCTACAATGCACAGAGGGATCATTCATTCCTAAGGCAAGTATAAACACCTGCAATGCACAAAGGGATCATCCATTGCTTAGGTAAAGGTAAACACGTGCAATACACAGAGGGATCATCCATTCCTTAGGTAAAGGTCAACACCTACATTGCACAGAGGGATCATACATTCCTTAGGTAAAGTTCAACACCCGACTGGCCAAGAAGGATCATCCATACCTTATGTAATGTAACACCTGAATTTCACACAGGGAAGATCCTTCCTTTGGGAAAGGTAAAAACCTGCATTGAACAGAGGGATCTTCTATTTCTTAGGTAAAAAAAAACACCTGCAATGCACAGAGGGATCATCCGTACCTTTGTAAAGGTAACACCTGCATTTCACACAGGGAAGATCCATTCCTTTGGTAAAGGTAAAAACCTGCATTGAACAGAGGGATCTTCCATTCCTTAGGTAATAGTAAACATCTGCAATGCACAGATGGATCATCCATTCCTTAGGTAATGGTAAACACCTGCAATACACCGAGGGATCATCCAGGCCTTAGGTAATGGTAAAAGCCTGCATTGCAGAAGGGGATCATCCATTCTTTAAGTAAAGGAAGAATCCTGCGTTGAACAGAGCGATCATTGATTCCTTAGTGAGTAGTTAACACCTGCACTGCACAGAGGCCTCATCTATTCCTTAGGTAATGGTCAACACCTGTATTGAACAGAGGGATCTTCCATTCCTTAGGAAATTGGAAACACCTACAATGCACTGAGGGATCATTTATTCCTAAGGCAAATATAAACACCTGCAATGCACAGAGGGATCATCCATTGCTTAGGTAAAGGTAAACACGTGCAATACACAGAGGGATCATGCATTCCTTAGGTAAAGGTAAACACCTAAATTGCACAGAGCTATCATCCATTTCTTAGGTAAAGGTCAACACCTGACTGGCCCAGAGGGATCATCCATACCTTATGTAAAGGTAACACCTGCATTTCACACAGGGAAGATCCATTGCTTTGGTAAAGGTAAAAACCTTCATTGAACAGAGGGATCTTCCATTCCTTAGGTAATAGTAAACACCTGCAATGCACAGAGGGATCTCCATTCCTTATGTAATGGTAAATACCTGCAATGCACAGAGGTATCATCCAGTCCTTAGGTAATGGTCAAAACCTGCATTGAACAGAGGGATCTTTCATTCCTTATGAAATTGTAAACACCTACAATGCACTGAAATATCATTCATTCCTAAGGCAAATATAAACACCTGCAATGCACAGAGCGATCATCCATTGCTTAGGTAAAGGTAAACACGTGCAATACACAGAGGATCATCCATTGCTTAGGTAAAGGTAAACACATGCAATACACAGAGGGATCATCCATTGCTTAGGTAAAGATCAACACCTACAATGCACAGAGGCATCATTCATTCCTAAGGCAAATATAAACAACTGCAATGCACAGAGGATCATCCATTCCTTAGGTAATGGTAAACCCTGCATTGCCATTGCCAGAGGGATCATCCATTCTTTAAGTAAAGTAAGAATCCTGCGTTGAACAGAGGGATCATCGATTCCTTAGGAACAGTTAACACCTGCACTGCATAGAGGGCTCATCCATTCCTTAGGTAAAGGACAAGACCTGTATTGCAAAGAGGGTTCGTCCATTCATTGGGTAAATATAAACACCTCAATTGCCCAGAGGAAAAAACCATTCCTTAGGTAAAGGTAAACATCAGCACTGAACATAGGCATTTTCCATTACATAGGTAATAATAAACACCTGCAATGCACAGAGGGATCATCCCATTTCTTATATAAACGTAAACACCTGCAATGAGCAGAGGGATCATCCATTCCTTAGGGAAAGGTAATCACCTGAGTTGAACAGACGGATAATTCATTCCTTAGGTACAAGGTGAACACGTGCATTGCACAGAGGGATCATCCAATCCTTATGTATAGGTGAACACCTGTATTTTACAGAGCGATCAACCGTACCTTAGGTAAATGTAAACACATGCATTGTACAGACTTCATCCATTCCTTAGGTAAATGTCAACACTTGCTGGGCCAACAAAGATCATCCATTCCTTATGTGAAGGTAAACCTGCATTGCACACAGGGAAGATCCATTCCTTTGGTGAAGGTAAACACCTGCATTTAACAGAGGGATTAGCCATTCCTTAGGTAATAGTAAACACCTGCAATGCACAGAGGGATCATCCATTCCTTAGGTAATGGTAAACACGTGCAATGCATCGAGGGGTCATCCATTACTTAGGTAAATGTAAACACCAGCATTACATGGAGGGATCATCCACTCCTTAGGTAACTATAAACACCTGCTTTGAACAGAGGGATCATCCATTCCTTTGATAACAGTAAGCACCTGCATTTAACAGAGGGATTATCCATTCCTAAGATAATGGTAAACAACTGCATTGAACAGAGGGATCATCTATTCCTTAGGTAAAGATCAACACCTGCATTGCACAGAGGATCATGCATTCTTTAGGTAAATGTAAACACCTGCATTGCACAGATGGATCATCAATTTCTTACGTATCTGTGAACAACTGCATTGAACATAGGGATCATCCATTCCTCACATAACGGTAAACACCTTCATTGCACAGAGGGCTCATGCTATTCCATAGGTAACTCTAAACACCTGCACTGCACAGAGGGATCTTCCATTCATTCCGTAAATATAAACACCTCCATTGTACAGAGGAATCATTCTTTCGATAGGTAAAGGTAAACATCAGCGTTGAACATACGCATCTTCTATTCCTTAGGTAAAATGAACACCTGCCATGATCAGAGGGATCATCCAGTCCTTAGGTAATGGTCAACACCTGCATTGGACACAGGCATCATCCATTCCTTAGGTAACGGTCAACACCTGACTGTCCCAGAGGGGTCATCCATTCCTAATTTAAAGGTAAAAACCTGCACTGTGCACAGAGAACATCCATTCCTTTTGTAAAGTTAAACACCAGAATTGAACAGAGGGATCTTTCAATCCTTAGGTAATAGTAAGCACCTGCAATTCACAGAGGGATCATCCATTCCTAAGACAAACATAAACACCAATAATGCACAGAGGGATCATCCATTCCTTAGGTCAATCTAAAAACCTGCAATGCACAGAGGGATCATCCATTCCTTAGGTCAAGCTAAAAACCTGCAATGCACAGAGGGATCATCCATTCCTTAAGTAACTGTAAAAAGCTGCATTGAACAGAGGGATCATCTTTTCCTTAGTTAAAGATCAACACCCGCATTGCACAGAGGGATCATCCATTCCTTAGGTAATGGTAAACACCTGGATTGCACAGAGGATAATCCATTCCGTAGATATTTGTAAACACCTGCATTGCACAGAGGATCATGCAATCCTTCGGTAAAGGTCAACACTTGCCTCGCCAAGAGTCAAGGTAAACACCTGCATTGCACACAGAGAACATCCATTCCTTTTTTTTAAAGGTAAACACATGCATTTAACATAGTTATCATTCATTGCTTAGGTAATAGAAATGTTTGCAATGCACAGAGGGATTATCCATTCCTAAGACAAATATAAATGCCTGCAATGCCCGGGGTACAACCTTTCCTTAGGTAAACCTACAAACCTGCATTTCAGAGAGGGTAAAGGTAAACACCTGCATTGCACAGATGGATCATCCATTCCTAAGGTAATGGTAAAGACCTGCATTGAACAGAGGGATTATCCATTCCTTAGTTAACGGTAAACACCTGCGTTGAAGAGAGGGATCATCTATTCCTTAGGTAAAGATCAACACCTGCATTTCACAGAGGGATCACCGATTCTTTAAGTGAAGTTCAAAATCTACATTACACAGAAGGTCATCCATTCCTTAGCTAATGGATAACACCTGCAATGCACAGAGGGATCTTCCATTAATTTGGTAAATATAAACACCCCCATTGCACAGAGGAATCATCCTTTCCATAGGTAAAGGTATACACCAGCATTGAACATAGGCATATTCCATTCCTTGGGTAATAATAAACATCTGCAATGCATAGAGGGATCATCCAATTTCTTATATAAAAGTAAACACATGCAATGAACAGAGGTATCATCCATTCCTTAGGGAAAGATAATCACCTGAGTTGCACCGACGGATCATACATTCCATAGGTACGAAGTGAACACGTGCATTCCTTACGTAAAGGTCAACACCTGCATTTTACATAGGGATCAACCATTCCTTAGATAAAGGTAAACAACTGCCTTGCACAGAGAGTTCATCCATTCCTTATGTAAAGTTCAAAAGCTGCCTGTCCAAGAAAGATCATCCATTCCTAATGTGAAGGTAACACCTGCTTTGCACATAGAGAAGATCCACTCCTTTGGTAAAGGTAAACACCTTCATTGAACAAAGGGATCTTCCATTCCTTAGGAAATTATAAAAACCTGCAATGCACAGAGGGATCATCCATCCTAAGGCAAATATAAACACCTGCAATGCACAGAGGGATCATCCATTGCTTAGGTAATGGTAAACACCTGCAATGCACAGAGGGATCATACACTCCTTAGGTAATGGTAAATGCCTGCATTGCGGAGAGGGATCATCCATTCTTTATGTAAAGGAAGAAAACTGCATTGAACAGAGGGATCATAGATTCCTTAGGGAAGAGTTGAAACCTGCACTGCACTGAGGTCTCATCGATTCCTAAGGTAATGGTGAACACCAGCATTGAACAGAGGGATCATCCATTCCTTAGGAAATTTTAAACACCTACAATGCACAGAGGGAACATTCATTCCTAAGGCAAATATAAACACCTGCAATGCACAGAGGGATCATCCATTGCTTAGGTAATGGTAAACACCTGCAATGCACAGAGGGATCATCCATTGCTTAGGTAATGGTAAACGCCTGCATTTCAGAGAGGGATCATCCATTCTTTAAGTAAAGGAAGAATCCTGCGTTGAACAAAGGGATCATCGATTCCTTAGGGAACAGTTAACACCTGCACTGCATAGAGGGCTCATCCATTCCTTAGGTAATGGTCAACACCTGCATTGAACAGAGGGATCTTCCATTCCTATGGCAAATCTAAACGACTGCTATACACAAAGGGATCATCCAAGGCTTAGGTAAAGGTAAAGACGTGCAATACACATAGGGATCATCCATTCCTTAGGTAAAGATCAACACCTACAATGCACAGAGGTATTATTCATTCCTAAGGGAAATATAAACACATGCAATGCACAGATGGATCATCCATTGCTTAGGTAAAGGTATTCACGTGCAATACACAGAGGGATTATCCATTCCTTAGGTAAAGGTCAACACCTACGTTGCCCAGTTGGATCATCCATTCCTTAGGTAAAGGTCAACACCTACAATGCACAGAGGGATCATTCATTCCTAAGGCAAATATAAACACCTGCAATGCACAGAGGGATCATCCATTGCCTAAGTAAAGGTAAATACATGCAATACACAGAGGGATCATCCATTCCTTAGGTAAAGGTCAACACCTACAATGCACAGAGGGCTCATCCATACCTTAGGTCATGGTCAACACCTGCATTGAACAGAGGGATCTTCCATTCCTTAGTAAATTTAAACACCTACAATGCACAGAGGGATCATGCATTCCTAAGGCAAATATAAACACCTGCAATGCACAGAGGGATCATCCATTGCTTAGGTAAAGGTAAACACGTGCAATACACAGAGGGATCATCCAGTCCTTATGTAATGGTACAAGCCTGCATTTCAGAGAGGGATCATCCATACTTAAAGTAAAGGAAGAATCATGCGTTGACCAGAGGGATGTTCAATTCCTTAGGGAACAGTTAACACCAGCACTGCACAGAGGGTTCATTAATTTTTAGGTAATGGTAAACACCTGCATTGAACAGAGGGATCTTCCATTCCTTAGGAAATTGTAAACACCTACTATACACAGAGGGATCATTCATTACTAAGGCAAATATAAACCCCTGCAATGCACAGAGAGATCATCGATTCCTTAGGTAAAGGTATACACCTACATTGCAGAGAGGGATCATTCATTCCTAAGGCAAATATAAACACCTGCAATGCAGAGCGGGATCCTCCACTGCTTAGGTAAAGGTAAACACGTGCAATACATAGAAGGATCATCCATTCCTTAGGAAAATGTAAACACCTACATTGTACAGAGGGATCATTCATTCCTAAGGCAAATATAAACACCTGCAATGCACATAGGGATCATCCATTGCTTAGGTAAAGGTAAACACGTGGAATACCCAGAGGAATCATCCATTCCTTAGGTAAAGGTCAACACCTACATTGCACAGAGGGATGATCCATTCCTTAGGAAAAAGTCAACACGTACATTGCACAGAGGGATCATCCATTCCTTAGGTAAAGGTCAACACCTGACAGGCCCAGAGGGATCATCCATAACTTTGTAAAGGTAACACCTGCATTTCACACAGGGAAGATCCATTCCTTTTGTAAAGGTAAAAACCTGCATTGAACAGAGGGATCTTCCATTCCTTAGGTAATAGTAAACACCTGTAATGAATAGAGGGATCATCCATTCCTTAGGTAATTGTAAACACCTGCAATGCACAGAGGGATCATCCAGTCCTTAGGTAATGTTAAACGCCTGCATTGCACACAGGGATCATCCATTCCTTAGGTAATTGTAAACACCTGCAATGCACAGAGGGATGATACATTCCTTAGGTAATGGTAAATGCTAGCATTGCAGAGAGGGATCATCCATACTTTAAGTAAAGGAAGAATCCTGCATTGAACAGAGGGATCATCGATTCCTTAGGGAACATTTCACACCTGAACTGCAAAAACGGCTCATACATTCCTTAGGTAATGGTCAACACCTGCATTGAAGAGAGGGATTTCCATTCCTTAGGAAATTGTAAACACCTACAATGCATAGAGGGATCATTCATTCCTAAGGCAAATATAAACACCTGGAAGGCATAGAGGGATCGTCCATTGATTAGGTAAAGGTAAACACGTGCAATACACAGAGGGATCATCCATTCCTTAGGTAATGGTAAAGGCCTGCATTGCAGAGATGGATCATCCATTCTTTAAGTAAAGGAAGAATCCTGCGTTGAAGAGAGGGATCATCGATTCCTTAGGGAACAGTTAACACCTGCACTGCACAGAGGGCTCATCCATTCCTTAGATAATGGTCAACACCTACAATGAACAGAGGTATCTTCCATTCCTTAGGAAATTGAAAACACCTACAATGCACAGAGGGATCATTCATTCCTAAGGCAAATATAAACACTAGCAATGCACAGAGTAATCATCCATTGCTTAAGTAAAGGTAAACACGTGCAATTCACAAGGGATCATCCATTCCTTCGGTAAAGGTAAACATCTACAATGCGCAGTGGGATCATTCATTCCTAAGGCAAATATAAACTCCGGCAATTCACAGAGGGATCATCAAGTCCTTAGGTAATGGTAAACGCCTGCATTGCACACAGGGATCATCCATTCCTTAGGTAATTGTAAACACCTACATTGCACAGAGTGATCATCCATTCCTTAGGTAATGGTAAACACCTGCAATACAGAGGGATCATCCAGTCCTTAGGGAATGGTAAACGCCTGCATTGCAGAGAGGTGTCATCCATTCTTTAAGTAAAGGAAGAATCCTGCGTTGAACTGAGGGATCATCGATTCCTTAGGGAACAGTTAACACCTGCCCTGCATAGAGGGCTCATCCACTCCTTAGGTAATGGTCAGCACGTGCATTGAACAGAGGGATCTTTCATTCCTTAGGAAATTGCAAACACGTACAATGCACAGAGAGATCATTCATACCTAAGGCAAACATAATCACCTACAATGCACAGAGTGATCATCCATTCCTTAGGTAATTGTAAGCACCTGCAAAGCACAGAGGGATAATCCAGTCCTTAGGTAATGGTAAACGCCTGCATTGCAGAGAGGGATCATATATTCTTTAAGTAAAGGAAGAATCCTGCGTTGAACAGAGTGATCATCAATTCCTTAGGGAACAGTTAACACCTGCACTGCACAGAGGGGTCACCCGTTCCTTAGGTAATGGTCAACACCTGCATTGAACAGAGGGATCTTCCATTACTTAGGAAATTGTAAACACCTACAATGCACAGAGGGATCATTCACTCCTTAGGCAAATGTAAACATCTGCAATGCACATAGAGATCATCCATTGCTTAGGTAAAGGTAAACACGTGCAATACACAGAGGGATCATCCATTCCTTAGGTAAAGTTCAACAACTACATTGCACAGAGGGATCATCCAATCCTTAGGGAAAGGTCACCACCTGGTTTTGGCCCAGAGGGTTATCCATACCTTATGTGAAGGTGAACACCTTCATTTCACAAAGGGAAGATCCATTCCTTTGTTAAAGGTAAAACCTGCATTGAACACAGTGATCTTCCATTCCTTAGGTAATAGTGAACACATGCAATGCACAGAGGGATCATCCATTCCTTAGGTAATGGTAAACACCTGCAATGCACAGAGGGATCATCCAGTCCTTAGGTCATGGTAAACACCTGCAATGCACACAGGGATCATCCAGTCCTTAGGTAATAGTAACCACCTGCATTGCAGAGAGGGATCTTCAAGTCTTTAAGTAAAGGAAGAATTCTGCGTTGAACATAGGGATCATCGATTCCTTAGGGAACATTTAACAGCTGCAATGCACAGAGGGCTCGTCCATTCCTTAGGTAATGGTCAACACCTGCATTGAACACAGGGATCTTCCATTCCTTAGGAAATTGTAAACACCTACAATGCACAGAGGGATCATTCATTCCTAAGGCAAATATAAACACCTGCAATGCACAGGGGGATCATCCATTGCTTACGTTAAGGTAAACACCTACATTGCACAGAGGGATCACGATTCCTTAGGTAATGGTCAACACCTGACTGGCCCAGAAGGATCATCCATACCTTATGTAAATGTAAAAACCTGAATTGCACACATGGAACATCCAGTAGTTAGGTAAATGTAAACACCTACAATGCACAGAAGGATCATCTATTTCTTAGGTAAGTGTATACACCTGCATTGCACAGGGGGATCATCCATTCCTTAAGTGAAGGTAGAAATCTGCATTGAACAGAGGGATCATCCTTTTCAAGGTAAAGGTACACACCTGAGTTGAACAGAGGGATCATCCTTTTCAAGGTAAAGGTACACACCTGAGTTGAACATAGGGATCATCCATTCCTTAGTTAAAGGCCAACACCTGCATTGCACAGAGGGTTCATCCATTCCTTAGGTAAAGGTCAACACCTGACTGGCCCAGAGGGATCATCCATACATTATGTAAAGGTAACACCTGCATTTCACACGTGGAAGATCCATTCCTTTGTTAAGATTAAAACCTGCATTGAACAGAGGGATCCTCCATTCCTTAGGTAATAATAAACACCTGCAATGCACAGAGGGATCATCCATTCCTTAGGTAATGGTAAACACCTGCAATTCACAGTGGGATCATCCAGTCTTTAGGTAATTGTAAACGCCTGCATTGCAGAGAGGGATCATCCATTCTTTAAGTAAAGGAAGAATCCTGCGTTGAACAGAGGGATCATCGATTCCTTAGGGAACTGTTAACACCTGCACTTCACAGAAGGCTCATCCATTGCTTAGGTAATGGTGAACACCTGCATTGGACAGAGGGATCTTGAATTCCTTAGGAAATTGTACACACCTACAATGCACAGAGGGATCATTCATTCCTAAGGCAAATATAAACACCTGCAATGCACAGAGGGATATCCATTGCTTAGGTAAAGGTAAACACGTGAAATACAGAGAGGGATCATGCATTCCTTAGGTAAAGGTCAACACATACATTGCACATAGGGATTATCCATTCCTTAGGTAAAGGCCAACGCCTGACTGTCCCAGAAGGATCATCCATACCTTATGCAAAGGTAACATGTGCATTTCACACAGGGAAGATCCATTCCTTTGGTAAACGTACAAACCTGGATTGAAGATAGGTTCTTCCGTTCCTTAGGAAATTTTAAACACCTACAAAGCACAGACGGATCATTAATTCCTAAGGAAAATATAAACAACTGCAATGCACAGAGGGATCATACATTCCGTAGGTAAAGGTCAACACCTACAATGCACAGAGGGATCATATATTCCTAAGGCAAATATAAACACTTGCAATGCACAGAGGGATCATCCATTGCTTAGGTAAAGGTCAACACCTGACTGGCCCAGAGGATCATCCATAACTTATGTAAAGGTAAACACCTGCATTGCACACTGGGAACATCCATTCCTTAGGTAATTGTAAACACCTGCAATGCACAGAGGGATCATCCATTCCTAAGGTAAATGCAAACACATACACTCCACAGAGGGATCATCTATTCCTTGGGTAATTGATTACACCTGCATTGCACAGGGGGATCATCCATTCCTTAAGTGAAGGTAGAAACCTGCATTGAACAGAGGGATTATCCTTTTCAAGGTAAAGGTACACACCTGCGTTGAACAGAGGGATCATCGTTTCCTTAGGGAACAGTTAACATCTGCACTGCACAGAGGGCTCATCCATTCCTTAGGTAATGGTAAACACCTGTGTGGGACAGAGGGATCTTAAATTCCTTGGGAAACTGTACACACCTACAATGCACAGAGGGATCATTCATTCCTAAGTCAAATATAAACACCTGCAATGCACAGAGGGATCATCCATTGCTTAGGTAAAGGTAAACACGTGCAATACAGAGAGGGATCATCCATTCCTTAGGAAAAGGTCAACTCCTACATTGCACATAGGGATCATCCATTCATTAGGTAAAGGCCAAAGCCTGACAGTTCCAGAAGGATCATCCATAGCTTATGTAAAGGTAACATGTGTATTTCACACAGGGAAGATCCATTCCTTTGGTAAACGTAAAAACCTGGATTGAAGAGAGGTTCTTCCGTTCCTTAGGAAATTTTAAACACCTACAAAGCACAGACGGATCATTCATTCCTAAGGAAAATATAAACACCTGCAATGCACAGAGGGATCATACATTGCGTAGGTAAAGGTCAACACCTACAATGCACAGAGGGATCATATATTCCTAAGGCAAATATAAACACTTGCAATGCACAGAGGGATCCTCCATTGCTTAGGGAAAAGTCAACACCTGACTGGCCCAGAGGATCATCCATAACTTATGTAAAGGTAAACACCTGCATTGCACCCTGGGAACATCCATTACTTAGGTAATTGTAAACACCTGCAATGCACAGAGGGATCATCCATTCCTAAGGTAAATGCAAACACATACACTCCACAGAGGGATCATCTATTCCTTAGGTAATTGATTATACCTGCATTGCACAGGGGGATCATCCATTCCTTAAGTGAAGGTAGAAACCTGCATTGAACAGAGGGATTATCCTTTTCAAGGTAAAGGTACACACCTGCGTTGAACAGAGGGATCATCGTTTCCTTAGGGAACAGTTAACATCTGCACTGCACAGAGGGCTCATCCATTCCTTAGGTAATGGTAAACACCTCGGTGGGACAGAGGGATCTTAAATTCCTTGGGAAACTGTACACACCTACAATGCACAAAGGGATCATTCATTCCTAAGGCAAATATAAACACCTGC
Source organism: Orientallactaga sibirica (assembly GCA_036365145.1). Classification (NCBI taxonomy): domain Eukaryota; kingdom Metazoa; phylum Chordata; class Mammalia; order Rodentia; family Dipodidae; genus Orientallactaga; species Orientallactaga sibirica. The sequence continues at coordinate 38,683 of JAEOAD010001320.1, forward strand.
AATGCACAGAGGGATCATCCATTGCTTAGGTAAAGGTAAACACGTGCAATACACAGAGGGATCATCCATTCCTTAGGTAAAGGTCAACGCCTGACTGGCCCAGAAGGATCATCCATACCTTATGTAAAGGTAACACCTGCATTTCACACAGGGAAGATCCATTTCGTTGGTAAAGGTAAAAACCTGGATTGAAGAGAGGGTCTTCCATTCCTTAGGAAATTGGAAACACCTACATAGCACAGAGGGATCATTCATTACTAAGAAAAATATAATCACCTGCAACGCATAGAGGGATCATCCATTGCTTAGGTAAACGACAACACCTACAATGCACAGAGGGATCATCCATTGCTTAGGTAAACGACAACACCTACAATGCACAGAGGGATCATTCATTCCGAAGGCAAATATAAACACTTGCAATGCACAGAGGGATTATCCACTGCTTAGGAAAAGGTAATCACGTGCAATACACAGAGGGATCATCTATTCCTTAGGTAAAGGTCAACACCTACATTGCACAGAGGGATCATCCATTACTTAGGTAAAGGTCAACACCTTTCTGGCCCAGAAGGATCATCCATACCTTATGTAAAGGTAAACAACTGCATTGCACACAGGGAACATCCATTCCTTAGGTAATTGTAAACACCTGCAATGCATAGAGGGATCATCTATTCCTTAGGTAAGTGATTACACCTGCATTGCTCAGGGGGATCATCAATTCCTTAAGTGAAGGTATAAACCTGTATTGAACAGAGGGATCATCCTTTTCAAGGTAAAGGTACACACCTGCGTTGAACACAGGGATCATCGATTCCTTAGGGAACAGTTAATACCTGCACTGCACAGAGGGCTCATCCATTCCTTAGGTAATGGTCAACAACTGCATTGACCAGAAGATTTTTAAATTCCTTAGGAAATTGTAAACACCAAAAATGCACATAGGGATCATCCATTGCTTAGGAAAAGGTAAACACGTGCAATACATAGAGGGATCACCCATTCCTTAGAAGAAGGTCAACACCTACAATGCACAGAGGGGTCATTCATTCCTAAGGCAAATATAAACACCTGCAATGCACAGAGGGATCATCCATTCCTTAGGTAATGATAAACACCTGAAATGCACAGAATGATCATCCAGTCCTTAGGTAATGGTAAACGCCTGCATTGCAGAGAGGGATCATATATTCTTTAAGTAAAGGAAGAATCCTGCGTTGAACAGAGGGATCATCGATTCCTTAACGAACAGTTAACACCTGCACTGCACAGAGGGCTCATCCATTCCTTTGGTAATGGTCAACACCTGCATGGAACAGAGGGATCTTCCATTTCTTAAGAAATTGTAAACACCTACAATGCACAGAGGGATCATTCATTCCTATGTCAAATATAAACACCTGCAATGCATTGGGGGATCATCCATTCCTTAAGTGAAGGTAGAAACCTGCATTGAACAGAGGGATCAGCCTTTTCAAGTTAAAGGTACACACCTGCGTTTAACAGAAGTGTAATCGATGCCTTACGGAACAGTTAACACCTGCACTTCACAGAGGACTCATCCATTCCTTAGGTAATGGTCAACACCTGCATTGAACAGAGGGATCTTCCATTCCTTAGGAAATTGTAAACACCTACAATGCACAGAGGGATCATACATTCCTAAGGCAAATGTAAACACCTGCAATGCACAGAGGGATCATCCATTGCTAAGGTAAAGGTAAAGACGTGGAATACACAGAAGTATCATCCATTCCTTAGGTAATGGTAAACACCTGCAATGCACAGAGTGATCATCCAGTCCTTAGGTAATTGTAAACGCCTGCATTGCAGAGAGGGATCATCCATTTTTAAGTAAAGGAAGAATCCTGCGTTGAATAGAGGGATGATCGATTACGTGGGGAAGAGTTAACACCTGGACTGCACAGAGGGCTCAACCATTCCATAGGTAATGGTCAACACCGGCATTTAACAGAGGGATCTTCCATTCCATAGGAAATTGTAAACACCTAAAATGCACAGAGGGATCATTCATTACTAAGGCAAATATAAACACCTGAAATACACAGAGGGATCATCCATTCCTTAGGTAAAGGTCAACACCTACAAGGCACAGAGGAATCATTCGTTCCTAAGGCAAATATAAACACCTACAATGCACAGAGGGATCATCCATTCCTTAGGTAAAGGTCAACACCTACAATGCACATAGGGATCATTCATTCCTAAGGCAAATATAAACACTTGCAATGCAAAGAGGGATCATCCATTGTTTTGGTTAAGGTAAACATGTGCAATTCACAGAGGGATCATCATTCCTTAGGTAAATGTCAACACCTACATTGCACAGAGGGATCATCCATTCCTTAGGTAAAGGTCAATACCCGACTGGCCCAGAAGGATCATCCATACCTTATGTAAAGGTAAACACGTGCATTGCACACAGGGAACATCCATTCCTTAGGTAATTGTAAACACCTGCAATGCGCAGAGGGATCATCCAATCCTAAGGTAAATGTAAACACCTAAAATGCACAGAGGGATCATCTATTCCTTAGGTAAGTGTATACACCTGCATTGCACAGGGGGATCATCCATTCCTAAAGTGAATGAAGAAAACTGCATTGAACAGAGGGATCATCCATTCGTTAAGTAAAGGAAGAATACTGCGTTGATTAGAGGGATCTTCGATTCCTTAGGGAACAGTTAACACCTACACTGCACAGAGGACTCATCCATTTCTTAGGTAATGGTCAACACCTGCAATGAACATAGGAATCTTCCATTCCTGAGGAAATTGTAAACACCTACAATGCACAGAGGGATCACTCATTCCTAAGACAAATAACACCTGCTATGCACAGAGGGATCATCCATTGCTTAGCGAAAGGTAAACACGTGAAAAAAACAGAGGGATCATCCATTCCTTAGGTAAACGTTAACACCTACATTGCACAGAGGGATCATCCATTCCTTAGGTAAAGGTCAACACCTGACTGGCCCAGAAGGATCATCCATACCTTATCCAAAGGTAAACACCTGCATTGGATATAGGGAACATCCATTCCTTAGGTAATTGTAAACACCTGCAATGCACAGAGGGATCATCTATTCCTAAAGTAAATGTAAACACCTACAATGCACAGAGGGATCATCTCTTCCTTAGGTAAGTATATACACCTGCATTGCACAGGGGGATCATCCATTTCTTAAGTGAAGGTAGAAACCTGCATTGAACAGAGGGCTCTTCCTTTTAAAGTTAAAGGTACACACATTCATTGAACAGAGGGATCATCGATTCCTTAGGGAACAGTTAACACCTGCACTGCACAGAGCGCTCATCCATTCCTTAGGTAATGGTCAACACCTGCATTGAACAGAAGGATCTTCCATTCCTTAGGATATTGTAAACACCTACAATGCACAGAGGGGTCGTTCAGTCCTAAGGCAAATATAAACACCTGCAATACACAGAGGGATCATCCATTCCTAAGGTAAATGTAAACACCTACAATGTACAGAGGGATCATCTATTCCTTAGGTAAGTGTATAACCTGCATAGCACAAGGGGTCATCCATTCCTTAAGTGAAGGTAGAAAACTGCATTGAACAGAGGGATCATCCTTTTCAAGGTAAAGGTACACATCTGCGTTGAACAGAGGCACCATCGATTCCTTAGGTAACAGTTAACACCTGCACTGCACAGAGGGCTCATGAATTCCTTAGGTAATGGTCAACACCTGTATTGAACAGAGGGATCTTCCATTCCTTAGGAAATTGTAAACACCTACAATGCACAGAAGGATCATTCATTCCTAAGGCAAATATAATCACCTGCAATACACAGAGGGATCATCCATTCCTTAGGAAATGGTAAACTCCTGCAATGCACAGAGTGAGCATCCAGTCCTTAGGTAATTGTAAACGCCTGCATTGCATAGAGGGATATCCATTCTTTAAATAAAGGAAGAATCCTGCGTTGCACAGAGGGATGGTCGATTACTTAGGGAACAGTTAACACCTGCCCTGCACAGAGGGCTCATCCATTCCTTAGGTAATGGTCAACACCGGCATTGACCAGAGGGATCTTCCATTCCATACGAAATTGTAAACACCTGAAATGCATTGAGGGATCATTCATTCCTAAGGCAAATATAAACACCTGAAATACACAGAGGGATCATCCATTCCTTTGGTAAAGTTCAACACCTGCAATGCACAGAGGAATCATCCATTGCTTAGTTAAAGGTAAACACGTGCAATACACAGAGGGATCATCCATTCCTTAGGTAAAGGTCAACACCTACAATCCACAGAGGGATCATTAATTCCTAAGGCAAATATGAATACCTGCAATGCACAGAGGGATCATCAGTTGCTTAGGTTAAGGTAACCACCTACATTGCACAGAGGGATCATCCATTCCTTAGGTAAAGGTCAACACCCGACTGGCCCAGAAGGATCATCCATACCTTATGTAAAGGTAAACACCTGCATTGCACACAGGGAACATCCATTCCTTAGGTAATTGTAAACACCTGCACTGCACAAAGGGATCTTCCATTCCTTAAGTGAAGGTATAAAACTGCATTGAACAGAGGGATCGTCCTTTTCAAGGTAAAGGTACACACCTGCGTTGTACAGAGGGATCATCGATTCCTTAGGGAACAGTTAACACCTGCACTGCACAGAGGGCTCATCCATTCCTTAGGTAATGGTCAAAACCTGCATTAAACAGAGGGATCTTCCATTCCTTAGGGCATTGTAAACACCTACAATGCACAGAGGGATCATTCATTCCTATGGCAAATATAAACACATGCAATGCATAGGGGTATCATCCATTCCTTAAGTGAAGGCAGAAACCTGCATTGAACAGAGGGATAATCCTTTTCAAGGTAAAGGTACACACCTGCGTTGAACAGAGGGATCATCAATTCCTTAGGGAACAGTTAACACATGCACTGCACAGAGAGCTCTTCCATTCCTTAGGTAATGGTCAACACCGGCATTGACCAGAGGGATCTTCCATTCCATACGAAATTGTAAACACCTGAAATGCATTGAGGGATCATTCATTCCTAAGGCAAATATAAACACCTGAAATACACAGAGGGATCATCCATTCCTTTGGTAAAGTTCAACACCTGTAATGCACAGAGGGATCATCCATTGCTTAGGTAAAGGTAAACACGTGCAATACACAGAGGGATCATCCCTTCCTTAGGTAAAGGTCGACACCTACATTGCACAGAGGTATCATCCATTCCGTAGGTAAAGTTCAACACCTGAATGGCCCAGAAGGATCATCCATACCGTATGTAAAGGGACACACCTGCATTGCATAGGGAACATCCCTTCCTTAGGTAATTGTAAACACCTGCAATGCAGAGGGATCATCTATTCCTAAGGTTAATATAAACACCTACAATGCACAGAGGGATCATCTATTCCTTAGGTAAGTTATAACCTGCATTGCACAGGGGAATCTTCCATTGCTTAAGTGAAGGTAGAAACCTGCATTTAACAGAGGGATCATCCTTTTCAAGGTAAAGGTCCACACCTACAATGCACAGAGGGATCATTCATTCCTAAGCAAACATAATCACCTGCAATACACAGAGGGAGCATCCATTCCTTAGGTAAAGGTAAACACGTGCAATAAACAGAGGGATCATCCATTCCTTAGGTAAAGGTCAACACCTACATTCCACAGAAGGATCATCCATTCCTTAGGTAAAGGACAACACCTGACTGGCGAAGAAGGATCATCCATAACTTATGTAAAGGTAATCACCTCCATTGCACCGAGGGAACATCCATTCCTTAGGTAATTGTAAACATCTGCAATGCACAGAGGGATCATCCATTCCTTAAGTGAAGGTACAAACCTGCATTGAACAGAGGGATCATCCTTTTCAAGGTAAAGGTACACACCTGCGTTCAACAGAGGGATCATCGATTTCTTACGGAACAGTTAACACCTGTACTGCACAGAGGGCTCATCCATTCCTTAGGTAATGGTCAACACCTGCATTGAACAGAGGGAACTTCCAGTCCTTAGGAAATTTTAAACACCTACAAGGCACAGAGGGATCATTCATTCCAATTGCAAATATAAACACCTGCAAAACATAGGGGGATCATCCATTCCTTAAGTGAAGGTAGAAACCAGCATTGAACGGAGGGCTCATACTTTTCAAGGCAAAGGTACACACCTGCGTTGAAAGGAGGGATCATCGATTCCTGGGGGAACAGTTAACACCTGCACTGCACAGAGGGCTCATCCATTCCTTAAGTAATGGTCAACACCTGCATTGAACAGAGGGGTCTTCCATTCCATAGGAAATTGTAAACACCTACAATGCACAGAGGGATCATTCATTCCTAAGGCAAATATAAACACCTGCAATGGACAGAGGGATCATTAATTGCTTAGGTAATTGTAAACACCTGCAATGCACAGAGGGATCATCCAGTCCTTAGGTAATGGTAAACCCCGGCATTGAAGAGAGGGATCATATATTCTTTAAGTAAAGGAAGAATCCTGAGTTGAACACAGGGATGATCGATTCCTAAGGGAACAGTTAACATCTGTACTGCACAGAGGGCTCACCCATTCCTTAGGTAATGGTCAACACCTGCATTGAACAGAGGGATCTTCCATTCCTCAGGAAATTGTAAACACCTACAATGCACAGAGGGATCATTCACTCCTACGGAAAATATAAACACCTGCAATGCACAGAGCGATCATCCATTGCTTAGGTAAAGGTAAACACGTGCAACACACAGAGGGATCACCCATTCCTTAGGTAAAGTTCAACAACTACATTGCAAAGAGAGATCATCCATTCCTTAGGGAAAGGTCAACACCTGACTGGCCCAGAGGGTCATCCATACCATATGTGAAGGTAACACCTGCATTTTACAGAGGGAATATCCATTCCTTTGGTAAAGGTAAAATCTGCATTGAACAGAGGGATCATCCATTCCTCAGGTAATAGTAAACACCTGAAATGCACAGAGGGATCATCCATTCCTTAGGTAATGGTAAACACCTGCAATGCACAGAGGGATCATCCATTGCGTAGGTATCGATAAACACCTGCAATGCACAGAGGGATCATCCAGTCCTTAGGTAATGGTAAAAGCCTGCATTACAGAGAGGGATCATCCATTCTTTAAGTAAAGGAAGAATGTTGCGTTGAACAGAGGGATCATCGATTCCTTAGGGAACAGTTAACACCTGCACTGCACAGAGGGCTCATCCATTCCTTAGGTAATGGTCACCACCTGCATTGAAAAGAGGGATCTTCCATTCCTTAGGAAGTTGGAAACACCTACAATGCACAGAGGTATCCTTCATTACTAGGGCAAATATAAACACCTGCAATGCACAGAGGGATCATCCATTGCTTAGGTAAAGGTAAACACGTGCAATACAAAGAGGGATCATACATTCCTTAGGTAAAGGTCAATACCTACATTGCACAGAGGGATCATCCATTCCTTAGGTAATGGTCAACACCTGACTGGCCCAGAAGGATCATCCATACCTTATGTAAAGGTAAAAACCTGAATTGCACACAGGGAACATCCATTCCTTAGGTAATTGTAAACACCTGCAATGCACAGAGGGATCATCCATTCCTTAGGTAAAGGTCAACACTTACATTGCACAGAGGGATCATCCATTCCTTAGGTAAATTCAACACCTGAACGGCCCAGAGGGATCATCCATACCTTATGTAAAGGTAACAACTGCATTTCACACGGGGAAGATCCATTCCTTTGGTAAAGGTTAAAACCTACATTGAACAGAGGGATCTTCAATTCCTTAGGTAATAGTAAACACCTGCAATGCACAGAAGGGATCATCCATTCCTTAGGTAATGGTAAACACCTGCAATGCACAGAGGGATCATCCAGTCCTTAGGTAATGTTAAACGCCTGCATTGCAGAGAGTGATCATCCATTCTTTAAATAAAGGAAGAATCCTGCGTTGAACAGAGGGATCATCTATTCCTTAGGGAACAGTTACCACCTGCACTGCACAGAGGGCTCATCCATTCCTTAGGTAATGGTAAACACCTGCATTGAACAGAGGGATCTTCCATTCCTTAGGAAATTGTAAACACTTACAATGCACAGAGGGATTATTCATTCCTAAGGCAAATATAAAATCCTGCAAAGCAGAGAGGGATAATTCATTCCATAGGTCAAGCTCAACACCTACATTGCACAGAGGGATCATCCATTCCTTAGGTAAGGTCAACACCTGACTGGACCAGATGGATCATCCATATCTTATGTAAAGGTAAACACCTGCATTGCACACAGGGAACATCCATTCCTTAGGTAATTGTAAACACCTGCAATGCACAGAGGGATCATCCATTGCTTAGGTAATGGTCAACACCTGCATTGAACAGAGGGATCTTCCATTCCTTAGGTAAAGGTCAACACCTACAGTGCACAGAGGATCATTCATTCCTAAGGCAAATATAAACACCTGCAATGCACAAAGGATCATCCATTCCTTAGGTAAAGGTCAACACCTGAGTGACCCAGAAGCATCATCCATACTTTATGTAAAGGTAAACACCTGCACTGCACACAGGGAACATCCATTCCTTAGGTAATTGTAAACACTTGCATAGCACACAGGGATCATTCAGTCCTTAGGTAATGGTAAACGCCTGCATTGCAGAGAAGGATCATCCATTCTTTAAGTAAAGGAATCATCCTGCGTTGAACAGAGGGATCATCGATTTCTTAGGGAACAGTGAACACCTGCACTGCACAGAGGGCTCATCCATTCCTTAGGTAATGGTCAACACCTGCATTGAAAGAGGGAACGTCCATTCCGTAGGAAATTGTAAACGGCTACAATGCACAAAGAGATCATTCATTCCTAAGTAAAAAATAAACACCTCCAATGTACAGAGGGATCATCCACTGCTTAGGTAAAGGTAACCACGTGCAATACACAGAGGGATCATCCACTCCTTAGGTAAAGGTCGACACCTACAATGCACAGACGGATCATTCATTCCTAAGGTGATATAAACACATGCAATGCACAGAGGGATCATCCATTCCTTAGGTAAATGTCAACATCTACATTGCACAGAGGGATCATCCATTCCTTAGGAAAAGGTCAACACCTGACTGGCCCAGAGGGATCATCCATACATTATGTAAAGGTAACACTTGCATTTCACACGGGGAAGATCCATTCCTTTGGTAAGGGTAAAACCAGCATTGAACAGAGGGATCTTCCATTCCTTAGGTAATAGTAAACACCTGCAATTCACAGAGGAATCATCCGTTCCCTAGGTAATGGTAAACACCTGCAATGCACAGAGGGATCATCCAGTCCTTAGGTAATGGTAAACGCCTGCATTGCAGAGGGATCATCCATTCTTTAAGTAAAGGCAGAATCCTCCGTTGAACAGAGGGATCATCGATTCCTTATGGAACAGTTAACACCTGCACTGCACAGAGGTTCCTCCATTCCTTAGGTAATGGTCAACACTGGCATTGAACAGAGGGATCTTCCATTCCTTAGGAAATTGTAAACACCTAAAATACACAGAGTGATCATTCATTCCTAAGGCAAATATAAACACCTGCACTGCACAGAGGGTTCATCCATTCCTTAGGTAATGGTCAACACCTGCATTGAACAGAGGGATCTTCCATTCCTTAGGAAATTGTAAAGACCTACAATGCACAGAGGGATCATTCATTCCTTAGGTAAAGGTAAACACCTGCATTTCACACAGGGAAGATCCATTCCTTAGGTAATTGTAAACACTTGCATAGCACACAGGGATCATTCAGTCCTTAGGTAATGGTAAACGCCTGCAATGCACAGAGGGATCATCCATTCCTTAGGTAAAGGTCAACACCTGAATTGCGCACAGGGAACATCCATTCCTTAGGTAATTGTAAACACCTGTAATGCACAGAGGGATCATCCATTCATTAAGTGTAGGTAGAAACCTGCATTGAACGAGGGATCATGCTTTTGAAGGTAAAGGTACACACCTGTGTTGAGCAGAGGGATCATCGATTCCTTAGGGAACAGTTAACACCTGCACTGTACAGAGGGCTCATCCATTCCTTAGGTGATGGTCAACACCTGCATTGAAAAGTGTCATCTTCCCTTCCTTACGAAATTGCAAAGACCTACAATGCACAGAGGGACCATTCATTCCTAAGGCACATATAAACACCTACAATGCACAGAGGCATCATCCATTGCTTACGTAATGGTAAACACGTGCAATACACAGAGGGATCATCCCTTCCTTAGGTAAAGGTCAACACCTACATTGCACAGAGGGATCATCCATTCCTTAGGAAAAGGTCAACACCTGACTGGCCCAGAGGGATCATCCATACATTATGTAAAGGTAACACTTGCATTTCACACGGGGAAGATCCATTCCTTTGGTAAGGGTAAAACCTGCATTGAACAGAGGGATCTTCCATTCCTTAGGTAATAGTAAACACCTGCAATTCACAGAGGAATCATCCGTTCCCTAGGTAATGGTAAACACCTGCAATGCACAGAGGGATCATCCAGTCCTTAGGTAATGGTAAACGCCTGCATTGCAGAGGGATCATCCATTCTTTAAGTAAAGGCAGAATCCTCCGTTGAACAGAGGGATCATCGATTCCTTATGGAACAGTTAACACCTGCACCTCACAGAGGTTCCTCCATTCCTTAGGTAATGGTCAACACCGGCATTGAACAGAGGGATCTTCCATTCCTTAGGAAATTGTAAACACCTAAAATACACAGAGTGATCATTCATTCCTAAGGCAAATATAAACACCTGCACTCCACAGAGGGTTCATCCATTCCTTAGGTAATGGTCAACACCTGCATTGAACAGAGGGATCTTCCATTCCTTAGGAAATTGTAAAGACCTACAATGCACAGAGGGATCATTCATTCCTTAGGTAAAGGTAAACAACTGCATTTCACACAGGGAAGATCCATTCCTTTGGTAAATGTAAAAACCTGCATTGAACAGAGGGATCTTCCATTCCTCAGGTAATAGTAAACACCTGCAATGCACAGAGGGATCATCCATTCCTTAGGTAAAGGTCAACACCTGAATTGAACAGAGGGATCTTCCATTCCTTAGGAAATTGCAAAGACCTTCAATGCACAGAGCGATCATTCCTTCCTAAGGCAAATATAAACACCTGCAATGCACAGAGGGATCGTGCATTGCTTAGGTAAAGGTAAACACGTGCAATGCACAGAGGGATCATCCATTCCTTAAGTAAAGGTCAGCACCTACATTGCACAGAGGGATCATCCATTCCTTAGGGAAAGGTCAACACCTGACTGGCCCAGACTGATCATCCATACCTTATGTAAAGGGAAACACCTGCATTGCACACAGGGAACATCCATTCCTCAGGTAATTGTAAACAACTGCAATGCACACAGGGATCATCCATTCCTAAGGTAAATGTAAACACCTACAATGCACAGAGGGATCATCTATTCCTTAGGTAAGTGTATAAACTGCATTGCACAGGGGGATCATCGATTCCTTAAGCGAAGGTAGAAAAATGCTTTGAACAGAGGGATCAACATTTTCAAGTTAAAGGTACACACCTGCATTGAACAGAGGCATTATCGATTTGTTAGGTAACAGTTAACTCCTGCACTGCACACAGGGCTCATCCATTCCTTAGGTAATGGAAAACACCTGCATTGAACAGAGGGATTTTCCATTCCTTAGGAGATTTTAAACACCTTCAATGCACAGTGGGATCATTCATTCCTAAAGCAAATATAAACACCTGCAATGCACAGAGGGATCATCCATTGCTTAGGTAAACGTATACACGTGCAATACACAGAGGGATCATCCATTCCTTAGGTAAAGGTCAACACCTACAATGCACAGAGGGATCATTCATTCCTAAGGCAAATATAAACACCTGCAATGCACAGAGGGATCATCCATTCCTTAGGCAAAGGTCAACACCTGACTGACACAGAAGGATCATCCATACCTTATGTAAAGGTAAACACCTGCATTGCACAGGGAACATCCATTCCTTAGGTAATTGTAAACACCTGCAATGCACAGAAGGATCTTCTATTCCTTCGGTAAGTGTATACAACTGCTTAGCACAGGGGGATCTTCCATTCCTTAAGTGAAAGTAGAAATCTGCATTGAACAGAGGGATCATCCTTTTAAAGGTAAAGGTACACACACACGTTGAACAGAGGGACCATCGATTCCTTAGGGAACAGTTAACACCTGAACTGCACAGAGGGCTCATCAGTTCCTTAGGTAATGGTCAACACCTGCATTTAACAGAGGGATGTTCCATTCCTTAGTAAATTGTAAACACCTAAAATGCAAAGAGCGATCATTCATTCCTACCGCAAATATAAACACCTGCAATACAGAGAGGGATCATCCATTGCTTAGGTAAAGGTAAACATGTGCAATACACAGAGGGATAATCCATTCCTTAGGTAAAGGTCAACACCGACATTGAACAGAGGAATCATCCATTCCTTAGGTAAAGGTCAACACCTGACTGGCCCAGAATGATCATTGATAACTCATGTAAAGGTAAACACCTGCATTGCTCACGGGGAACATCCATTCCTTAGGTAATTGTAAATAACTCCAATGCACAGAGCGATCATCCATTGAAAAGGTAAATATAAACACCTTCATCGATTCCTTAGTAAGTGTATACACCTGCATTGCACAGGGGGATCATCCATTCCTTACGTGAAGGTAGAAACATGCATTGAACAGAGGGATCATCCCTTGCAAGGTAAAGTTACACACCTGCGTTGAACAGAGGGATCATCGATTCCTTAGGGAACAGTTAACACCTGCATTAAACAGAGGGCTCATCCATTCCTCAGGTAATGGTAAACACCTGCATTGAACAGAGGGATCTTCCATTCCTTAGGAATTTGTAAACACCTACAATGCATAGAGGTACCATTCATTCCAAAGCCAAATATAAACACCTGCAATTCACAGAGGGATCATCCATTGCTTAGGTAAAGGTAAACACGTGCAATACACAGAGGGATCATCCATTCCTTAGGTAAAGGTCAATACCTGAGTGGCCCAGAAGGATCACCCATACCTTATGTAATGGTAAACACCTGCATTGCACAAGGGAACATACATTCCTTAGGTAATTATAAACACCTGCAATGCACAGAGGGTCATCCATTCCTTAAGTGAAGGTAGAATCCTGCATTGAATCGAGGGATTATCCTTTTCAAGGTAAAGATACACTCCTGCGTTGAACAGAGGGATCATTGATTCCTTAGGGAACAGGTAACACCTGCACTGCACAGAGGGCTCATCCATTCCTTAGGTAATGGTCAACACCTGCATTGAACAGAAGGATCTTCCATTCCTTAGGTAAAAGTAAACACCTGAAATGCACAGACGGATCATCCATTGCTTAGGTAATGGTCAACACCTGCATTGAACAGAGGATCTTCCATTCCTTCGGAAATTGTAAACACCTACAATGCACAGAGGAATCATTCATTCCTAAGGCAAATATAAAAACCTGAAATGCACAGAGGGATTATCCATTGCTTAGGTAATGGTAAACACCTGCAATGCACAGAGGGATCATCCAGTCCTTAGGTAATGGTAGACGCCTGCATTGCAGAAAGGGACCATCCATTCGTAAAGTAAAGGAAGAATCCTGCGTTGAACAAGGGATCATCGATTCCTTAGGGAACAATTAACACCTCCACTGCACAGAGGGCTCATCCATTCCTTAGGTAATGGTCAACACCTGCATTGAACAGAGGGATCTTCCAACCCTTAGGAAATTGTACACACCTACAATGCACAGAGGGATCATTCATTCCTAAGGCAAATATAAACATCTGCAATGCACAGAAGGATCATCCATTGCTTAGGTAAAGGTAAACACATGCAATACACAGAGGGATCTTCCATTCCTTAGGTAAAGGTCAACACCTTACTGGCCCAGAAGGATCATACATATCTTATGTAAAGGTCAACACCTGACTCGCCCAGAACTATCATCCATAACTTATGTAAACGTAAACGCCTGCATTGCACACAGGGAACATCTATTCCTTAGGTAATTGTAAACACCTGCAATGCACAGAGGGATCATCCATTCCTAAGGTAAATGTAAACACCTACAATGCACAGAGGGATCATCTATTCCTTAGGTAAGTGTATACACCTGCATTGCACAGGGGGATCATCCATGCCTTAAGTGAAGGTAGAAACCTGCATTGAACATAGGGATCATCCTTTTCAATGTAAAGGTACACACCTGCGTTGAAGAGGGATCATCGATTCCTTAGGGAACAGGTAACACCTGAACTGCACAGAGGGCTCATCCATTCCTTAGGTAATGGTTAATGCCTACATTGAACAGAGTGATCTTCCATTCCGTAGGAATTTGTAAACACCTAAATGCACAGAGGATCATTCATTCCTAAAGCAAATATAAACACCTGCAATGCACAGAGGATTCATGCATTGCTTAGGTAAAGGTAAACACGTGCAATCCACAGAGGGATCATCAAATCCTTAGGTTAATGTTAACATGTACATTGCACAGAGGGATCATCCATGCCTTAGGGAAAGGTCAGCACCTGACTGATCCAGAGGCATCATCCATAACTTATGTAAAGGTAACACCTGCATTTCACACAGGGAAGGTCCATTCCTTTGGTAAAGGTAAAAACCTGCATTGAACAGAGGGATCTTCCATTCCTTAGGTAATAGTAAACACCTGCAATTCACAGAGGGATCATCCATTCCTTTGGTAAAGGTCAACACCTGACTCGCCCAGAGGGTTCATCCATACCTTATGTAAAGGTAACACCTGCATTCCACACGGGGAAGATCCATTCCTTTGGAAAAGGTAAAAACCTGCATGGAACAGAGTGATCTTCCATTCCTTAGGTAATAGTAAACATCTGCAATTCACAGAGGGATCATCCGTTCCTTAGTAATGGTAAACACCTGCAATGCACAGAGGGATCATCCAGTCCTTAGGTAATGGTAAACGCCTGCATTGCAGAGGGAAAATCCATTCTTTAAGTAAAGGAAGAATCCCGCGTTAAACAGAGGGATCATCTATTCCTTATGGAACAGTTAACACCTGCACTGCACAGAGGGCTCATCCATTCCGTAGGTAATGGTCAACACTGGCATTGAACAGAGGGATCTTCCATTCCGTAGGAAATTGTAAACACCTACAATGCACAGAGTGATCATTCATTCCTCAAGGAAATATAAACAGCTGCACTGCCCAGAGGGCTCATCCATTCCTTAGGTAATGGTCAACACCTGCATTGAACAGAGGGATCTTCCATTCCTTAGGAAACTGTAAAACACCTACAATGCACAGAGAATTCATTCACTCCTAAGGCAAATAAAACACCTGCAATGCACAGAGGGATCATCCATTCCTTAGGTAAAGGTCAACACCTGACTGGCCCACAAGGATCATCCATACCTTATGTAAAGGTAAACACCTGCATTGCACACAGGGAACATACATTCCTTAGGTAATTTTAAACACCTGCAATGCACAGAGGGATCATCCATTCCTTAAGTGAAGGTAGAATCCTGCATTGAATAGAGGGATCATCCTTTTCATGGTAAGGGTACACACCTGCGTTGAACAGAGGGATCATCGATTCCTTAGGAAACAGTTAACACCTGCCGTGCACAGAGGGCTCATCCATTCCTTAGGTAATGGTCAACATCTGCATTGAACAGAGGGATCTTCCATTAATTAGGAATTGTAAACACCTACAATGCACAGTGGGATCATTCATCCCTAAGGCAAATATAAACACCTGCAATGCACAGGGGGATCATACATTCCTAAAATGAATGTAGAAACCTGCGTTGAACAGAGGGATCATCCTTTTCAAGGTAAAGGTACACAGCTGCGTTGAACAGAGGGATCATCTATTCCTTTAGGGAACAGTTAACACCTTCACTGCACAGAGGGCTCAACCATTCCTTAAGTAATGGTCAACACCTGCATTGAACAGAGGGATCTTCCATTCCTTAGGAAATTGTAAACACCTACAATGCACAGAGGGATCATTCATTCCTAATGGAAATATAAACACCTGCAATGCACAGAGTGATCATCCATTGCTTAGGTCAAGGTAAACACGTGCAATACACAGAGGGATCATCCATTCCTTAGGTAAAGGTCAACACCTACATTGCACAGAGGGATCATCCATTCATTAGGTAAAGGTCAACAACTAACTGGCCCAGAAGGATCATCCATACCTTATGTAAAGGTAAACACCTGCATTGCACACAGGGAACATCGATTCCTTAGGTGATTGTAAACACCTGCAATGCACAGTGGGATCATCCATTCCTAAGGTAAATGTAAACACCTACAATGCACAGAGGAATCATCTATTCCTTAGGTAAGTATATACACCTGCATTGCACAGGAGGATCATCCATTCCTTAAGTAAAGTTAGAAACCTGCATTGAACAGAGGGATCATCCTTTTCAAGGTAAAGGTACACACCTGCGTTGAACAGAGGGATCATCGATTCCTTAGGGAACAGTTACCACCTGCACTGCACAGAGGGATCATCCATTCCTTAGGTAATGGTCAACACCTGCATGGAACAGAGGGATCTTCCATTCCTTAGGAAATTGTAAACACCTACAATGCACGGAGGGATCATTCTTTACTAAGGCAAATATAAACACCTGCAATGCACAGAGGGATCATCCATTGCTTCGGTAAAAGTAAACACGTGCAATACACAGAGGGATCATCCTTTCCTCAGGTAAAGGTCAAGACCTACAATGCACAGAAGGATCATTCATTCCTAAGGCAAATATAAACATCTGCAATTCAAAGAGGGATCATCCATTGCTTAGGTAAATGTAAACACCTGCAATACACAGTGGGATCATCCATTCCTTAGGTAAGTGTATACACCTGCATTGCACAGGGGGATCATCCATTCCTGAACTGAAGGTAGAAACTTGCATTGAATAGAGGGATCATACTTTGCAAGAAAAAGATACACACATGCCTTGAACAGAGGGATCATCGATTCCTTAGGGAACAGTTAACACCTGCACTGCACAGAGGGCTCATCCATTCCTTAGGTAATGGTCAAAACCTGCATTGAACAGTGGGATCATCCATTCCTTAGGAAATTGTAAACACTGACAATGCACAGAGGGATCATTCATTCCTAAGGCAAATATAAACACCTGCAATATACAGAGGGATCATTCATTCCTAAGGCAAATATAAAAACCTACAATGCACAGAGGGATCATTAATTCCTAAGGCAAATATAAACACCTGCCATGCACAGAGGGATCAAACATTGCTAAGATAAATGTAAACACCTACAATGCACAGGGGGATCATCCATTCCTTAAGTGAAGGTAGAAACCTCCATTGAACACAGAGATCATCTTTTTCAAGGTAAAGGTATACACCTGCCTTGAACAGAGGGATCATCGATTCCTTAAATAACAGTTGACACCTGCACTGCACAGACAGCTCATCCATTCCTTAGGTAATGGTAAACACCTGTATTGAACAGAGGGATCTTCCATTCCTTAGGAAATTGTAAACACCTACAATGCAAAGAGGGATCATTCATTCCTAAGGCAAATATAAACACCTGCAATGCACAGAGGGATCATCCATTCCTTAGGTAAAGGTCAACACCTACAATGCACTGAGGGATCATTCATTCCTAAGGCAAATATAAACACCTGCAATGCACAGAGGGATCATCCATTGCTTAGGTATAGGTAAACGCGTGCAATACCACAGAGGGATCATCCAATACTTAGGTAAAGGTAAACACCTACATTGCACAGAGGGATCATCCATTCCTAAGGTAAAGTTCAACACCTGACTGGCCCAGAAGGATCATCTATACCTTATGTAAAGCTAAACACCTGCCTTGCACACAGGGAACATCCATTCCTTAGTTAATTGTAAACAACTGCAATGCACAGAGGGATCATCCATTCCTAAGGTAAATGTATACAGCTGCATTGCACAGGGGATCATCCATTACTTAAGTGAAGTAGAAATCTGCATGGAACAGAGTGATCATCCTTTTCAAGGTAAAGGTAAACACCTACATTGCACAGAGGGATCATCCATTCCTTACGTAAAGGTCAACACCTGAGTGGCCCAGAGGGATCATCCATACATTATGTAAAGGTAAAGATCTGCATTGCACACAGGGAACATCCATTCCTTAAGAAATTGTCAACACCTTCATTGACCAGAGGGATCACCCATTCCTTAGGAAATTGTAAACACCTACAATGCACAGAGGGATCATTCATTCCTATGGCAAATATAAACACCTGGAATGCACAGAAGGATCATCCAGTCCTTAGGTAATGGTAAACGCCTGCATTGCAGAGAGGGATCATCAATTCTTTCAGTAAAGAAGAATCGTGCGTTGAACAGAGGGTTCATCGATTCCATAGGGAGCAGTTAACACCTGCACTGCACAGAGGGCTCATCCATTCCTTAGGTAAAGGTCAACACCTGCATTGAATGGAGGGATCTTCCATTCCTTAGGAAATTGTAAACACCTACAAAGCACAGAGGGACCATTCATTCCTTAGGGAAAGGTCAACACCTACATTGCACAGAGGGATTATCGATTCCTTAGGTAAAAGTCAACACCTGACTGGCCCAGAAGGATCATCTATACCTTATGTAAAGTTAAACACCTGCATTGCACACAGGGAACATCCATTCCTTAGGTAATTGTAAACACCTGCAATGCACAGAGGGATCATCCAGTCCTTAAGTGAAGGTAGAAACCTGCATTGAACGGAGGGATCATCCTTTTTAAGAGAAAGGTACACACCTGCGTTGAACAGAGGGATCATCCATTCCTTAGGGAACACTTAATACCTGCACTGCACAGAGGGCTCATCCATTCCTTAGGTAATGGTCAACACCTGCATTGAACAGAGGGATCTTCCATTCCTTAGGAAATTGTAAACACCTACAATGCACAGAGAGATCATTCATTCCTAAGGCAAATATAAACACCTGCAAGGCACAGAGTGATCATCCATTGCTTAGGTAAAGGTAAACACGTGCAATACACAGACGGATCATCCATTCGTTAGGTAATGGTAAACACCTGCAATGCACAGAAGGATCATCCAGTCCTTAGGTAATTGTAAACGCCTGGATTGCAGAGAGGGATCAATCCTTCTTTAAGTAAAGGAAGAATCCTGCGTTGAGCAGAGGGATGATCGATTACTTAGGGAACAGTTAACACCTGCACTGCACAGAGAGTTCATCCATTCCTTAGGTACTGGTCAACACCTGCATTGAACAGAGGGATCTTCCATTCCATAGGAAATTGTGAACACCTACAATGCACAGAGGAATCATTCATTCCTAAGGCAAATATAAACACCTGCAATGCACAGAGGGATCATACATTCCTTAGGTAAAGGGCAACACCTACAATGCACAGAGGGATCATTCAATCCTAAGGCAAATATAAATACCTGCAATGCACAGAGGGATCATCCAATTCTTAGGTAAAGGTAAACACGTGCAAAACACAGAGGGATCATCCATTCCCTAGGTAAAGGTCAACACCTACATTGCACAGAGGGATAATCCATTCCTTAGGTAAAGGTCAACACCTGACTGTCCCAGACTGATCATCCATACCTTATGTAAAGGGAATCACCTGCATAGCACACAGGGATTATCCATTCCTTAGGTAATTGTAAACACCTGAATTGCACAGAGGGCTCATCCATTCCTTAGGTAATGGTCAACACCTGCATTGAAGAGAGGGATCTTCCATTCCTTAGGAAATTGTAAACACCTACAATGCACAGCGGGATCATTCATTCATAAGGCAAATATAAACACCTGCAAATCACAGAGGGATCATCCATTGCTTAGGTAAAGGTAAACACGTGCAATACACAGAGGGATCATCAATTGCTTAGTTAATGGTAAACACCTGCAATGCACAGAGGGATCATCCAGTGCTTAGGTAATGGTAAACAGCTGCATTGCAGAGGGGGATCACCCATTCTTTAAATAAAGGAAGAATACTGCGTTGAACAGAGGGATCATTGATTCCTTAGGGAACAGGTAACACCTGCACTGCACAGAAGGCTCTTCCATTCCTAAGGAAATGGTCAACACCTTCATTGAACAGAGGGATCTTCCTTTCCTTAGGAATTTGTAAACACCTACAATGCACAGAGGGATCATTCATTCCTAAGGCAAATATAAACACCTGCAATGCACAGAGGTTTCATCCATTGCTTAGGTAAAGATAAACACGTGCAATACACAGAGGTCATCAATTCCTTATGTAAAGGTCAACACCTACATTGCACAGAGGGACCATCCATTCCTTAGGTAAAGGACAACGCCTGACTTGCCCAGAAGTATCATCCATACCTTATGTAAAGGTAACACCTGCATTTCACACAGGGAAGATCCATTCCTTTGGTAAAGGTAAAAACCTCGATTGAAGAGAGGGTCTTCGATTCCTTAGGAAGTTGGAAACACATACAAAGCACAGAGGGATCATTCATTCCTAAGGAAAATATAAACACCTGGAATGCACAGAGGGATCATCCATTGCTTAGGTAAAGGTCAACACCTATATTGCACAGAGGGATCATTCATTCCTAAGGCAAATATAAATACTTGCAATATATAAAGCAAATATAAAGACCTGCATTGAAGAGAGGGATCATCCTTTTCAAGGTAAAGGCACACACCTGCGTTGAATAGAGGCATCATCGATTCCTTAGGTAAACTTTAACACCTGTACTGCACAGAGGGCTCATCCATTCCTTAGGTAATGGTCAACACCTGCATTGAACAGAGGGATCTTCCATTCCTTAGGAAATTGTAAACACCTACAATGCACAGATGGATCATTCCTTCCTAAGGCAAATATAAACACCTGCAATGCACAGAGGGATCATCCATTGCTTAGGTAAAGGTATACACGTGCAATACACAGAGGGATCATCCATTCCTTAGGTAAATGTAAACACCTGCAATGAACAGAGGGATCATCCATTGCTTAGGTATAGGTTAACACGTGCCATCCACGGAGGGATCATCCATTCCTTAGGTAAAGGTAAACACCTGACTGGCCCAGAGGATCATCCATACCCTATGTAAAGGTAACACCTGCATTTCACACAGGGAAGATCAATTCTTTTGGTAAAGGTAAAAACCTGCATTGAACAGGGGTATATTCCATTCCTTAGGTAATAGTAAACACCTGCAATGCACAGAGGGATCATCCATTCCTTAGGTAATGATAAACAGCTGCAATGCACAGAGGGATCATCCAGTCCTTAGGTAATGGTGAACGCCTGCATTTAACATAGGGAACTTCCATTCCTTAGAAAATTGTAAACACCTACAATGCACAGAGGGACCATTCATTCCTAAGGCAAATATAAACACCTGCAATGCACAGAGGGATCATCCAATCCTTAGGTAAATGTAAACACCTAAAATGCACAGAGGGATCATGTATTCCTTAGGTAAGTGTATACACCTGAATTGCACAGGGGGATCATACACTCATTAAGTGAAGGTAGAAACCTGCATTGAACAGAGGGATCATCCTTTTCAAGGTAAAGGTACACAGCTGGGTTGAACAGAGGTATAATCGATTCCTTAGGGAACAGGTAAAACCTGCACTGCACAGAGGGCTCATCCATTACTTATGCAATTGTCAACACCTGCATTGAACAGAGGGATCTTCCATTCCTTAGGAAATTGTAAACACCTACAATGCACAGAGGGATCTTTCATTCCTAAGGTAAATATAAACACCTGCAATGCACAGAGGGGTCATCCATTGCTTATGTAAAGGTAAACAAGTGCAATACACAGAGGGATCATCCATTCCTTAGGTAAAGGTCAATACCTACAATGCACAGAGTTTTCATTCATTCCTAAGCCAAATATAAAGACCTGCATTGCACAGAGGGCTCATCTATTCCTTAGGTAATGGTCAACACCTGCATTGAACAGAGGGATCTTCCATTCCTTAAGAAATTGTAAACACCTACAATGCACAGAGGGATCATTCATTCCTAAGCAAATATAAACACTTGCAATGCACAGAGGGGTCATCCATTGCTTAGGTAAATGTAAACACCTGCATTTCACACAGGGAAGATCCATTCCTTTGGTGAAGGTAAAAACCTGCATTGAACAGAGGGATCTTACATTCCTTAGGTAAAGGTCAGGACCTAAATTGCACAGAGGGATCATCCTTTCCTTAGGTAAAGGTCAACACCTGACTGGCCCAGAAGGATCATCCATACCTTATATAAAGGTAAACACCTCCATTGCACACAGGGAACATCCATTCCTTAGGTAATTGTAAACACCTGCAATGCACAGAGGGATCATCCATTCCTAAGGTAAATGTAAACACCTGCAATGAACAGAGGGATCATCCATTCCTTAGGTAAGTGTATAACACCTGCATTGCACAGGGGATCATCCATTCCTTAGGTAAAGGTCAACACCTGACTGGCCCAGAGGATCATCCATACCTTATTTAAAGGTAACACCTGCATTTCACACAGGGAAGATCAATTCCTTTGGTAAAAGGTAAAAACCTGCATTGAACAGGGGATCTTCCATTCCTAAGGTAATGGTAAACACCTGCAATGCACAGAGGATCATCCATTCCTTAGGTAATGATCCTGCAATCAGAGGGATCATCCAGTACTTAGGTAATGGTAAACGCCTGCATTGAACATAGGGAACTTCCATTTCTTAGGAAATTGTAAACACCTACAATGCACAGAGGGATCATTCATTCCTAAGGCAAATATAAACACCTGCAATGCACAGAGGGATCATCCTTTCCTTAGGTAAATGTAAACACCTAAAATGCACAGAGGATCATCCATTCCTTAGTAAAGGTATACATTGCACAGGGGATCATACACTCATTAAGTGAAGGTTGCATTGAACAGAGGATCATCCTTTTCAAGGGAGGTCATATAATCCATTCCTTAGGGAACAGGTAAACCTGCACTGCACAGAGGGCTCATCCATTACTTATGCAATTGTCAACACCTGCATTGAACAGAGGGATCTTCCATTCCTTAGGAAATTGTAAACACCTACAATGCACAGAGGGATCATTCTTTCCTAAGGCAATATAAACACCTGCAATGCACAGAGGGATCACTTAGTAGGGATACACAGAGGGATCCATTCCTTAGGTAAAGGTCAACAATGCACAGACCTGCAGTGAGGGCTCATCCATTCCTTAGGTAATGGTCAACACCTGCATTGAACAGAGGATCTTCCATTCCTTAAGAAATTGTAAACACCTACAATGCACAGAGGGATCATTCATTCCTAAGCAAATATAAACACTTGCAATGCACAGAGGGGTCATCCATTGCTTAGGTAAATGTAAACACCTGCATTTGATCCATTCCAGGTAAAGGGATTGAACAGAGGGATCTTCCATTCCTTAGGTAAAGGTAAACACCAATGCACAGACAGATCATCCAGAGGACCTAAATTGCACAGAGGGATCATCCTTTCCTTAGGTAAAGGTCAACACCTGACTGGCCCAGAAGGATCATCCATACCTTATGTAAAGGTAAACACCTCCATTGCACACAGGGAACATCCATTCCTTAGGTAATTGTAAACACCTGCAATGCACAGAGGGATCATCCATTCCTAAGGTAAATGTAAACACCTACAATGCACAGAGGAATCATATATTCCTAAGGTAAGTGTATGCACCTGCATTGCACAGGGGGATCATCCATTCCTTAGGTAAAGGTCAACACCTGACCGGCCCAGAGGGATCATCCATACCTTATTTAAAGGTAACGGTAAAAACCTGCATTGAACAGACAGATCTTCCATTCCTTAGGTAATAGTAAACACCTGCAATGAACAGAGGGATCTTCCATTCCTAAAGAAATGGTAAACACCTGCAATGCACAGAGGGATCATCCAGTCCTTCATTAATGGTAAACGCCTGCATTGCAGAGAGGGATCATCCATTCTTTAAGTAAAGGAAGAATCCTGCGTTGAACAGAGGGATCATTAATTCCTTAGGGATCAGTTAACACCTGCACTGCACAGAGGGCTCATCCATTCCTTAGGAAAAGGACAACACCTACAATGCACAGAGGGATCATTCTTTCCTAAGGCAAATACAAACACCTGCAATACACAGAGGGATCATCCATTGCTTAGGTAAAGGTAAACACCTGCATTACACAGAGGGATCATCCATTCCTTAGGTAAAGGTCAACACCTGCATTGCACAGAGGGATCATCCATTCCTTAGGTAAAGGTAAACACCTGACTGGCCCAGAAGGATCATCCATACCTTATGTAAAGGTAAACACCTGCAAATGCAAACAGGGAACATCCATTCCTTAGGTAATTGTAAACACCCGCAATGCACAGATGGATCATCCATTCCTTACATAAATGTAAACACTGACAACGCACTGAGGGATCATCTATTCCTTAGGTAAGTGTATACACCTGCATTGCACAGGGGGATCACAGATTCCTTAAGTGAAGGTAGAAACCTGCATTGAACAGAGGGATCATCCTTTTCAAGGTAAAGGTACACACCTGCGTTGAACAGGGGGATCATCCATTCCTTAGGGAACAGTTAACACCTGCACTGCACAGAGGGCTCATCCATTCCTTAGGCAATGGTCAACACCTGCATTGAACAGAGGGATCTACCATTCTTTAGGAAATTGTAATCACCTACACTGCACTGAGGGATCCTTCATTCGTTAAGCAAATATAAACACCTACAATGCACAGAGGGATCATCCATTGCTTAGGTAAATGTAAACAGGTGCAATACACAGAGGGACCATCCATTCCTTAGGTAAAGGTCAACACCTACATTGCAGAGAGGGATCACCCATTCCTTACTTAAAGATCAACACCTGACTGGCCCAGAGTGATCATCCATACCTTATTTGAAGGTAACACCTGCATTTCACACAGGGAAGATCCATTCCTTTGGTAAAGGTAAAAACCTGCATTGAACAGAGGAATCTTCCAATCTTTAGGTAATAGTAAACACCTGCAATGCACAGAGGGATCATCCAATCCTTAGGTAAAGGTCAACACCTACAATGCATACAGGGATCATTCATTCCGAAGGCAAATATAAACACCAGCAATGCACATAGGGATCATCCATTGCTTAGGTAAAGGTAAACACGTGCAGTACACAGAGGGATCATCCGTTCCTAAGGTAAAGGTCAACACCTGACTGGCCCAGAAGGATCATCCAAACCTTATGTAAAGGTAAACACCTGCATTGCACACAGGGAACATCCATTCCTTAGGTAATTGTAAACACCTGCAATGCACAGAGGGATCATCCATTCCTTAGGTAAATGTAATCACCTACAATGCACAGAGGGATGGTCAATTCCTTAGGTAAGTGTATACACCTGCATTGCACAGGGGGATCATCCATTAATCAAGTGAATGTAGAAACCTCCATTGAACAGAGGGATCATCCTTTTCAAGGTAAAGGTACACACCTTCGTTGAACAGAGGGATGATTGATTCCTTAGGGAACAGTTAACACCTGCACTGCACAGAGGGCTCATCCTTTCCTTAGGTAATGGTCAACACGTGCATTGAACAGAGGGATATTCCATTCCTTAGGAAATTGTAAACACCTACAATGCACAGAGGGATCATGCATTCCTAAGGCAAATATAAACACCTGCAATACACAGAGGGATCATCCATTGCGTAGGTAAAGTTAAAAACATGCAATGTACAGAAGGAGCATCCATTGCTTAGGTAATGGTAAACACCTGCAATGCACAGAGGGATCATCCAGTCCTTAGGTAATGGTAAACGCCAGGTTTGCAGAGAGGGATCATCCATTCTTTAAGTAAAGGAAGAATCCTGCGTTGAACAGAGGGATCATCGATTCCTTAGGGAACAGTTAAATCCTGCACTGCACAGAGGGCTCATCCATTGCTTAGGTAATTGTAAACACCTGCATTGAACAGAGGGATCTTCCATTCCTTAGGAAATTGTAAACGCCTACAATGCACAGAGGGATCACTCATTCCTATGGCAAATATAAACACCTGCAATGCACAGAGGGATCATCAATTGCTTTGGTAAAGGTAAACACGTGCTATACACAGAGGGATCATCCATTCTTTGGTAAAGGTCAACACCTACAAGGCACAGAGGGATCATTCATTCCTTAGGTAAAGGTCAACACCTGGCTGGCCCAGAAGGATCATCCATACCTTACATAAAGGTAAACACCAGCATGTCACAGACGGAAGATCCATTCCTTAGGTAAAGGTAAAAACCTGCATTGAACATAGGGATATTCCATTCCTTAGGTAAGAGTAAACACCTGACTGGCCCAGAAGGATCATCCATACCTTATGTAAAGGTAATCACCTGCATTTCAAACAGGGAACATTCATTCCTTAGGTAATTGTAAACACCTGGAATGCACATAGGGATCATCCAGTCCATAGGTAATGGTAAACTCCTGCATTGCAGAGAGGGATCATCCATTCT
Source organism: Orientallactaga sibirica (assembly GCA_036365145.1). Classification (NCBI taxonomy): domain Eukaryota; kingdom Metazoa; phylum Chordata; class Mammalia; order Rodentia; family Dipodidae; genus Orientallactaga; species Orientallactaga sibirica. The sequence goes on from JAEOAD010001320.1 coordinate 65,356, forward strand.
TTAAGTAAAGGAAGAATCCTTCGTTGAACACAGGGATCATTGATTCCTTAGGGAACAGTTAACACCTGCACTGCACAGAGGGGTCATCCATTCCTTATGTAATGGTCAACACCTGCATTGAACAGAGGGATCTTCCATTCCTTCGAAATTGTTAACACCTACAATGCACAGAGGGATCATTCATTCCTAAGGCAAATATAAACACCTGCAATGCACAGAGGAATCATCCATTCCTTAGGTAAATGTCAACACCTACATTGCACAGAGGGATCATCCATTCCTTAGGTAATTTTCAACACCTGCAATGCAAAGAGGGATCATCCAGTCCTTAGGTAATGGTAAACGCCGGCATTGCAGAGAGTGATCATCAATCCCTTAGGTAAATGTTAACACCTGACTGGCCCAGAGGGATCATCCACACCTTATGTAAAGGTAAACACCTGCATTGCACACATGGAACATCCATTCCTTAGGTAATTGTGAACACCTGCAATGCACAGAGGGATCATCCATTCCTAAGGTAAATGTAAACACCTACAATGCACAGAGGGATCATCCGTTCCTTAGGTCAAGCTAAAAACCTGCATTGCACGGAGGGATCATCCATTCCTTAAGTAAGTGTAAACAGCTGCATTGAACAGAGGGATCATCTATTCCTTAGGTAAAGATCAATACCTTCATTGCACAGAGGGAAAATCCATACCGTAGATGATGGGAAACACCTGTATTGCACAGAGGGATCATCCATTCCTTCGGAAAAGGTCAACACTTGCCTGGCCAAGAGGGATCATCCATTCCTTATGTAAAGGTAAACACCTGCATTGCACACAGAGAACATCCATTCCCTTTTTTTAAAGGTAAACACATGCATTTAATAGGGTTATCTTTCATTCCTTAGGTAATAGTAAATGTCTGCAATGCACAGAGGGATTATCCAATCCTAAGACAAATATAAACGCCTGCAATGCCCGGGGATCAACCGTTCCATAGGTAAAGCTACAAACCTGCATTGCAGAGAGGGATTATCCATTCCTTAGGTAAAGGTACACATCTGCATTGCACAGATGGATCATCCATTCCTCTGTAATGGTAAAGACCTGCATTGAACAGAGGGATTTACCATTCCTTAGTTTATGGTAAACACCTGTGTTGAAGAGAGGGATCATCCATACCTTAGGTAAAGATCAACACCTACCTTTCACAGAGGGATCACCGATTCCTTAAGTGAAGTTCAAAATCAACATTACACAGAAGGACATCCATTCCTTAGCTAATGGACAACACCTGCAATGCACAGAGGGATCTTCCATTAATTTGGTAAATATAAACACCTCCTTTGCACAGAGGAATCATCTTTTCCATAGGTAAAGGTAAACACCAGCATTGAACATAGGCATCTTCAATACCTTAGGTAATAATAAACATCTGCAATGCATAGAGGGATCATCCCATTTCTTACATAAACGTAAACACCTGCAATGAACAGAGGGATCATCCATTCCTTATGTAAAGGTCAACACATACATTGCACAGAGGGATCATCCATTCCTTAGGTAAAGGTCAACATCTGACTGGCCCAGAAAGATCATCAATACCTTATGTAAAGGTAAACACCTGCATTGCACACAGGGAACATCCATTCCTTAGGTAATTGTAATCTTCTGCAATGCACAGAGGGATCAACCATTCCTAAGGTAAATGTAAACACCTACAATGCACCGAGTGATCATCTTTTCCTTAGGTAAGTGTATACACCTGCATTGTACAGGGGGATCATCCATTCCTTAAGTGAAGGTAGAAACCTGCATTGAACAGAGGGATCATCCTTTTCAAGGTAAAGGTACACAACTGCGTTGAACAGAGGGATCATCGATTCCTTAGGGAACAGTGAACACCTGCATTGCACAGAGGGTTCATCCATTCCTTAGGAAATGGTCAACACCTGCATTGAACAGAGGGATCTTCCATTCCTTAGGAAATTGTAAACACCTACATTGCACAGAGGGATCATGCATTCCTAAGGCAAATATAAACACCTGCAATGCACAGAGGGGTCATCCATTGCTTAGGTAAAGGTAAACAAGTGCAATACACAGAGGGATCATCCATTCCTTAGGTAAAGGTCAACACCTACAATGCACAGAGGTATCATTCATTGATAAGGCAAATATAAACACCTGCAATGCACAGAGTGATCATGCATTGCTTAGGTAATGGTAAACACCTGAAATGCACAGAGGGATCATCCAGTCCTTAGGTAAAGGTCAAGACCTACAATGCACAGAGGAATCATTCATTCCTAAGGCAAATATAAACACCTGCAATTCACAGAGGGATCATCCATTGCTTAGGTAAAGGTAAACACGTGCAATACACAGAGGGATCATCCATTCCTTAGGTAAAGGTCAACAGCTACATTGCACAGAGGGATCATCCATTCCTTAGTTAAAGGTCAACACCTAAGTGGCCCAGAAGGATCATCCACACCTTATGTAAAGGTAAACACCTGCATTGCACACATGGAACATCCATTCCTTAGGTAATTGTAAACACCTGCAATGCACAGCGGGATCATCTATTCCTTAGGTAAGTGTATACACCTGCATTGCACAAGGGAATCATCCACTCATTAAGTGAAGGTAGAAACCGGCTTTGAACAGAGAGATCATTCTTTTCAAGGTCAAGGTACACATCTGCGTTGCACAGAGGCATCATCGATTCCTTAGGGAACAGTTAACACTTTCACTGCACAGAGGGCTCATCCATTCCTTAGGTAATGGTCAACACCTGAATTGAACAGAGGGATCTGCCATTCCTTACGAAATTGTAAACAACTACGATGCACAGAGGGATCATTCATTCCTAAGGCAAATATAAACACCTGCAATGCCCAGAGGGATCATCCATTGCTTAGGTAAAGGTAAACACCTGCATTCAACAGAGGGATTTTCAATTCCTTAGGAAATTGGAAACACCTACAATGCACAGAGGGATCATTCATTCCTAAGGCAAATATAAACACCTGCAATGCACAGAGGGATCATCAATTAATTAGGTAATGGTCAACACCTGCATTGAACAGAGGGTTCTTCAATTCCTTAGGAAATTGTAAACACCTACAATGCACAGAGGGATCATTCATTCCTAAGGCAAATATAAGGACCTGCAATGCACAGAGGGATCATCCATTGCTTAGGTAAAGGTAAACACGTGCAATACACAGAGGGATCATCCATTCCTTAGGTAAAGGTCAACACCTACATTGTGCAGAGTGATCAGCCATTCCTAAGGTAAAGGTCAACACCTGACTGGCCCAGAGGGATCATCCATACCTTTTGTAAAGGTAGCACATGCATTTCACACAGGGAAGATCCATTCCTTTGGTAAAGGTAAAAACCTGCATTGAACAGAGGGATCTTCCATTCCTTAGGTAATAGTAAACACCTGCAATGCACAGAGGAATCATCCATTCCTTAGGTAATCATAAACACCTGCAATGCACAGAGGGATCATCCAGTTCTTAGGTAATGGTAAACGCCTGCATTGCAGAGAGGGATCATCCATTCTTTAAGTAAAGGAAGAATCCTGCGTTGAACAGATTGATCATCGATTCCATAGGGAACCCTTAACCCATACACAGCAGAGAGGGCTGATCCATTCCTTAGGTAATGGTCAACACCTGCATTGAACAGAGGGATCTTCCATTCCTTAGGAAATTGTAAACACCTGCAATGCACAGAGGGATCATCCATTGCTTAGGTAAAGGTACACACGTGCAATGCACAGAGGGATCATCCATTCCTGATGTAAAAGTCAACAGCTACAATGCACAGAGGGATCATTCATTCCTAAAGCAAATATAAACACCTGCAATGCACAGAGGGATCATCCATTGCTTAGGTAAAGGTAAACTCGTGCAATACACAGAGAGATCATCAATTCTAAAGGTAAAGGTCAACACCTACAATACACAGAGGGATCATCCATTCCTTAGGTCAATGTCAACATCTGACTTGCCCAGAGGGATCATCCATACCTTATGTAAAGGTAACACCTGCATTTCACACAGGGAAGATCCATTCCTTTGCTAAAGGTAAAAACCTGCATTGAATAGAGGGATCATCCATTCCTTAGGTAATAGTAAACACCTGCAATGCACAGAGAGCTCATCCATTCCTTAGGTAATGGTCAACACCTGCACTGAACAGAGTGATCTTCCATTCCTTAGGAATTTGTAAACACCTACAACGCACAGAGGGGTCATTAATTCCTAAGGCAAATATAAACACCTGTAATGCACAGAGGTATCATCCATTGCTTAGGTAATGGTAAAAACCTGCAATGCACAGAGGAATCATCTATTCCTTACGTAAAGGTCAACCTCTACAATGCACAGATGAATCATTCATTCCTACGGCAAATATAAACACCTGCAATACACAGTAGGATCATCCATTGCTTACATAAAGGTAAACACGTGCAATACACAAAGGGATCATCCATTCCTTAGGTAAAGGTCAACACCTACAATGCACAGAGGGATCATTCATTCCTAAGGCAAATATAAACACCTGCAATACACAGAGGGATCATCCATTGCTTAGGTAAAGGTCAACACCTACATTGCACAGAGGGATCATCAATTCCTTAGGTAAAGGTCAACACCAGACTGGCCCTGAAGGATCATCCAAACCTTATGTAAAGGTAAACACGTGCATTGCACACAGGGAACATCCATTCCTTAGGTAATTGTAAACACCTGCAATTCACAGAGGAATCATCCAGTCCTTAGGTCAAGCTAAAAACCTGCATTCCTTAAGTAACTGTAAACAGCTGCATTGAACAGAGGGATCATCTATTCCTTAGGTAAAGATCAACAGCTGCATTGCACAGAGGGATAATCCATACCGTAGATAATGGGAAACACCTGCATTGCACAGAGGTATCATCCAATCCTTCGGTAAAGGTCAACGCTTGCCTGCACAAGAGGGATCATCCATTCCTTATGTAAAGGTAAATACCTCCATTGCACACAGGGAACATCCATTCCCCTTTTTTAAAAGGTAAACACATGCATTTGACAGAGTTATCTTTCATTCCTTACGTAAGAGTAAATGTCTGCAATGCACAGAGGGATTATCCATTCCTAAGACAAATATAAATGCCTGCAATGCCAGGTGGTCAACCGTTCCTTAGGTAAAGCTACAAACCTGCATTGCATAGAGGGATTATCCATTCCTTAGGGAAAGGTAAACACCTTCATTGCACAGATAGATCATCGATTCCTTAGGTAATGGTAAAGACCTGCACTGAACAGAGGGATTTACCATTCCTTAGTTAACGGTAAACACCTGCGTTGAAGAGAGTCATCATCTATTCCATATGTAAAGATCAACACCTCCGTTTCACAGAGGGATCACCGATTCCTTAAGTGAAGTTCAAAATCTACATTACACAGAAGGTCATCCATTCCTTAGCTAATGGACAACACCTGCAATGCAGAGAGGGATCGTCCATTATTTCGGTAAATATAAACACCTCCATTGCACAGAGGAATCATCATTTCCATAGGTAAATGAAAACACCAGCATTGAACATAAGCATCTTCCTTTCCTTAGGAAATAATAAACATCTGTAATGCATAGAGGGATCATCCCATTACTTATATAAACGTAAACACCTGAAATGAACAGAGGTATCATCCATTCCTTAGGGAAAGGTAATCATTTGAGTTGTACAGACAGATCATCAATTCCATAGGTACGAGGTGAACACGGGCATTGCACAGAGGGATCATCCATTCCTTACGTAAAGGTCAACACCTGCATTTTACATAGGGTTCAACCATTCCTTAGGTAAAGGTAACAAACTGCCTTGCACAGAGAGTTCATCCATTCCTTATGTAAAGGTCAACACCTGCCTGTCCAAGAAAGATCATCCATTCCTTATGTGAAGGTAACACCTGCTTGGCACACAGGGAAGATCCATTCCTTTGGTAAAGGTAAACACCATCATTGAACAGAGTGACCTTCCATTCCTTAGGAAATAGTAAACACCTGCAATGCACAGAGGGATAATCCATTCCTAAGGCAAATATAAACACCTGAAATGCACAGAGGGATCCCCATTGCTTAGGTATAGGTAAACACGTGCATTACACAGAGGGATCATCCATTCCTTAGGTAAAGGTCAACACCTACATTGCACAGAGGGATCATCCATTCCTTAGGTAAAGGTCAACACCTGACTGGCCCAGAAGGATCATCCATACCTTATGTAAAGGTAAACACCTGCATTGCACACAGGGAACATCCATTCCTTAGGTAATTGTAAACACCTGCAATTCACAGAGGGATCATCCATTCCTAAGGTAAATGTAAACACCTACAACGCACAGAGGGATCATCTATTCCTTAGGTAATTGTATACACCTGCATTGCCCATGGAGATCATCCATTCCTTAAGTGAATGTAGAAACCTACATTGAACAGAGGGATCATTCTTTTCAAGGTAAAGGTACACACCTGCGCTGAACAGAAGGATCATCGATTACTTAGGGAACAGTAACACCTGTATTGCACAGAGGGCTCATCCATTCCTTAGGTAATGGTCAACACCTGCATTGAACAGAAGGATCGTCCATTCCTTAGGAAATTGTAAACACCTACAATGCACAGAGGGATCATTCATTCCTAAGGCAAATATAAGCACCCTCAATGCACAGAGGGATCATCCATTGCTTAGGTAAAGGTAAACACGTACAATACACAGAGGGATCATCCATCCTTAGGTAAAGGTCAACACCTACATTGCACAGAGGGATCATCCATGCATTAGGTAAAGGTCAACACCTGACTGGCCAAGAGGGATCATCCATACCTTATGTAAAGGTAATACCTGCATTTCACACATTGAAGATCCATTCCTTTGGTAAAGGTAAAAACCTGCATTGAACGGGGGATCTTCCATTCCTTAGGTAATAGTAAACACCTGCAATGCACAGAGGGATAATCCCTTGCTTAGGTAATGTTAAACACCTGCAATGCAAAGATGGATCATCCAGTCCTTGGGTAATGGTAAACACCTGCATTGCAGAGAGGGATCATCTATTCTTTAAGTAAAGGAAGAATCCTGCATTGAACAGAGTGATCATCAATTCCTTAGGGAACAGTTAACACCTGCACTGCACAGAGGGCTCATCCATTCCTTAGGTAATGGTCAAAACCTACATTGAACAGAGGGATCTTCAATTCCTTAGGAAATTTTAAACACCTACAATGCACAGAGGGATCATTCCTTCCTAAGGCAAATATAAACACCTGCAATGCATAGAGGGATCCTCCATTGCTTAGGTATATGTAAACACGTGCAATACACAGAGGGATGATCCATTCCTAAGGTAAAGGTCAACACCTACATTGCACAGAGGGATCATCCATTACTTAGGTAAAGGTCAACACCTGACTGGCCCAGAAGGATCATGCATACCTTAGGTAAAGGTAAACACCTGCATTGCACACAGGGAACATCCATTCCTTAGGTAATTGTAAACACCTGCAATTCACAGAGGGATCATCCATTCCTAAGGTAAATGTAAACACCTACAATGCACAGAGGGATCATCTATTCCTTAGGTAATTGTATACACCTGCATTGCACATGGAGATCATCCATTCCTTAAGTGAATGTAGAAACCTACATTGAACAGAGGGATCATTCTTTTCAAGGTAAAGGTACACACCTGCGCTGAACAGAAGGATCATCGATTACTTAGGGAACAGGAACATCTGTATTGCACAGAGGGCTCATCCATTCCATAGGTAATGGTCAACACCTGCATTGAACAGAGGGATCGTCCATTCCTTAGGAAATTGTAAACACCTACAATGCACAGAGGGATCATTCATTCCTAAGGCAAATATAAGCACCTGCAATGCACAGAGGGATCATCCATTGCTTAGGTAAAGGTAAACACGTGCAATACACAGAGGGATCATCCATTCCTTAGGTAAATGTCAAAACCTACATTGCACAGAGGGATCATCCATTAGTTAGGTAAAGGTCAACACCTGACTGGCCAAGAGGGATCATCCATACCTTATGTAAAGGTAACACCTGCATTTCACACATTGAAGATCCATTCCTTTGGTAAAGGTAAAAACCTGCATTGAACGGGGGATCTTCCATTCCTTAGGTAATATTAAACACCTGCAATGCACAGAGGGATCATCCCTTGCTTAGGTAATGTTAAACACCTGCAATGCAAAGATGGATCATCCAGTCCTTAGGTAATGGTAAACACCTGCATTGCAGAGAGGGATCATCCATTCTTTAAGTAAAGGAAGAATCCTGCGTTGAACAGAGTGATCATCAATTCCTTAGGGAACAGTTAACACCTGCACTGCACAGAGGGCTCATCCATTCCTTAGGTAATGGTCAACACCTACATTGAACAGTGGGATCTTCAATTCCTTAGGAAATTTTAAACACCTACAATGCAAAGAGGTATCATTCATTCCTAAGGCAAATATAAACACCTGCAATGCACAGAGGGATCATCCATTGCTTAGGTAAAGGTAACACGTGCAATACACAGAGGGATCATCCTTTTCTTAGGTAAAGATCAACACCTTCATTGCACAGAGGGATCATCCATTCCTTATGTAATGGTAAACGCCTGCATTGCAGAGAGGGATCATCCATTCCTAAAGTAAATGTAAACACCTACAAAGCACAGAGGGATCATCCATTCCTTACGTCAAGCTAAAAACCTGATTGCACGGAGGAATCATCCATTCCTTAAATTAGTGTAAACAGCTGCATTGAACAGAGGGATCATCTATTCCTTAGGTAAAGATCAGCACCTGCATTGCACAGAGGAATAATCCATACCGTAGATAATGGGAAACACCTGCATTGCACAGAGGGATCATCCAGTCCTTTGGTAAAGGTCAACACTTGCCTGGCCAATAGGGATCATCCATTCCTTATGTAAAGGTAAACACCTGCATTGCACACAGGGAACATCCATTACTTAGGTAATTGTAAACACCTGCAATGCACAGAGGGATCATCTATTCCTTAGGTAAAGATCAACACCTACATTTCACAGAGGGATCAACGATTCCTTAAGTGAAGTTCAAAATCTACATTACACAGAAGGACATCCATTCCTTAGCTAATGGACAACACCTGCAATGCACAGAACATCCATTCCCTTTTTTTAAAGGTAAAAACATGCACTTAATAGGGTTATCTTTCATTCCTTAGGTAATAGTAAATGTCTGCAATGCACAGAGGGATTATCCATTCCTAAGACAAATATAAACGCCTGCAATGCCCGGGGGTCAACCGTTACTTAGGTAAAGCTACAAACCTGCATTGCAGAGAGGGATTATCCATTCCTTAGGTGAATGTAAACACCTGCATTGCACAGATGGATCATCCATTCCTTAGGTAAAGGTCAACAGCTACATTGCACAGAGGGATCATCCATTCCTTAGGTAAAGGTCAACAACTGACTGGCACAGAAGGATCATCAACACCTTTTGTAAAGGCAAACACCTGCATTGCACACAGGGAACATCCATTACTTAGGTAATTGTAAACACCTGCAATGCACAGAGGGATCATCTATTCCTTAGGTAAGTGTATACACCTGCATTGCACAGGGGAATCATCCATTCTTAATTGAAGGTAGAAACCTGCATTGAACAGAGGGATAATTCTTTTCAAGGTAAAGATACACACCTGCGTTGAACGGAGGCATCATCGATTCCTTAGGGAACAGTTAACACCTGCACTGCACAGAGGGCTCATCCCTTCCTTAGGTAATGGTCAACACCTGAATTGAACAGAGGGATCTTCCATTCATTAGGAAATTGTAAAGACCTACGATGCACAGAGGGATCATTCATTCCTAAGGCAAAAACGAACACCTGCAATGCCCAGAGGGATCATCCATTTCTTAGGTAAACGTAAACATGTGCAATACACAGAGGGATCATCCATTTCTTAGTTAAAGGTCAACACTTGCATTGAACAGAGGGATCTTCAATTCCTTAGGAAATTGTAAGCACCTACAATGCACAGAGGGATCATTCATTCCTAAGGCAAATATAAACACCTGCAATGCACAGAGGGATCATCCATTCCTTAGGTTATGGTCAACACCTGCATTGAACAGAGGGTTCTTCCATTCCTTAGGAAATTGAAAACACCTACAATGCACAGAGGGATCATTCATTCCTAAGGCAAATATAAGCACCTGCAATGCACAGAGGGATCATCCATTGCTTAGGTAAAGATAAACACGTGCAATACACAGAGGGATCATCCCTTCCTTAGGTAAAGGTCAACACCTATATTGCACAGAGTGATCATCCATTCCTAAGGTAAAGGTCAACACCTACATTGCACAGAGGGATCATCCATTCCTTAGGTAAAATTCAACACCTACTTTGCACAGAGGGATCATTCATTCCTTAGGTAAAGGTCAACACCTGACTGTCCCAGAGGCATAATCCATACCTTATATAAAGGTAACACCTGCATTTCACACAGGGAAGATCCATTCCTTTGGTTAAGGTAAAACCCTGCATTGAATAGAGGGATCTTCCATACCTTAGGTAGTAATAAACACCTGAAATGCACAGAGGAATCACCCATTCCTTAGGTAATCATAAACACCTGCAATGCACAGAGGGATCATCCATTCCTTAGGTAATCATAAACACGTGCAATGCACAGAAGGATCATCCAGTTCTTAGGTAATGGTAAACGCGTGCATTGCAGAGAGGGATCATCCATTCTATAAGTAAAGGAAGAATACTGCGTTGAACAGTGGGATCATCGATTCCATAGGGAACAGTTAACCCCTACCCTGCACAGAGGGTTGATCCATTCCTTAGGTAATGGTCAACACCTGCATTGAACAGAGGGATCTTCCATTCCTTAGGAACTTGTAAACACCGGCAATGCACAGAAGATTCATCCATTTCTTAGGTAAATGTAAACACGTGCAATACACAGAGGGATCATCCATTCCATCGGTAAAGGTAAACACCTACAATACACAGAGAGATAATCCATTCCTTAGGTAAAGGTCAAGACCTGACTAACCCAGAGGGATCATCCATACCTTATGTAAAGGTAACACATGCATTTCACACAGGGAAGATCCATTCCGTTGGTAAAGTTAAAAACCTGCAATAAACAGAGGGATCGTCCATTCCTTAGGTAATAGTGAACACCTGCAATGCACAGAGGGCTCATCCATTCCTTAGGTAATGTTAAACTCCTGCATGCAGAGAGGGATCATCCATTCTTTAAGTAAAGGAAGAATTCTGCGTTGAACAGCGGGATCATCTATTCCTTAGGGAACAGTTAACACCTGCACTGCACAGAGGGGTCATCCATTCCTTTTGTAATGGTCAACAAGTCCATTGAAAAGAGCGATCTTCCATTTCTTAGGAAATTGTAAACACCGGCAATGCACAGAAGATTGATCCATTGCTTAGGTAAATGTAAACACGTGCAATACACAGAGGGATCATCCATTCCATCGGTAAAGGTCAACACCTACAATGCACAGAGGGATAATCCATTCCTTAGGTAAAGGTCAAGACCTGACTAACCCAGAGGGATCATCCATAACTTATGTAAAGGTAACACATGCATTTCACACAAGGAAGATCCATTCCTTTGGTAAAGTTAAAAACGTGCAATGAACAGAGGGATCATCCATTCCTTAGGTAATAGTGAACACCTGCAATGCACAGAGGGCTCATCCATTCCTTAGGTAATGTTAAACGCCTGCATGCAGAGAGGGATCATCCATTCTTTAAGTAAAGGAATAATACTGCGTTGAACAGCGGGATCATCGGTTCTTTAGGGAACAGGTAACACCTGCACTGCACAGAGGTGTCATCCATTCCTTTGGTAATGGTCAACACCTGCATTGAACAGAGCGATCTTCCATTCCTTAGGAAATTGTAAACACCTACAATGCACAGAGGGATCATTCATTCCTAAGTCAAATATAATCACCTGCAATGCACACAGGGATCATCCATTGCTTAGGTAAAAGTAAACACGTGCAATACACAGAGGGATCATCCATTCCTTAGGTAAATGTCAACACCTACATTGCCCATAGGTATCATCCATTCCTTAGGTAAAGGTCAACACCAGACTGGCCCTGAGGGATCATCCATACCTTATGTAAAGGTAACACCTGCATTTCACACAGGGAAGATTGATTCCTTTGGTAAAGGTAAAATCCTGCATTGAACAGAGGGATCTTCCATTCCATAGGTAATAGTAAACCCCTGCAATGCACAGAGGGATCATCTAGTCCTTAGGTAATGGTAAACACCTGCAATGCACAGAGGGATCATCCAGTCCTTAGGTAAGTGTATACACCTGCATTGCACAGGGGGATCATCCATTCCTTAAGTGAAGGTAGAAACCTGCATTGAACAGAGTGATCATCCTTTTCAAGGTAAAGGGACACACCTGCGTTGAACATAGGGATCATCGATTCCTTAGGGAACAGTTAACACCTGCACTGCAAAAAGGGCACAACCATTCCTTAGGTAATGGTCAACACCTGCATTGAACAGAGGGATCTTCCATTCCTTAGGAAATTGTAAACACCTACAATGCACAGAGGGATCATTCATTCCTAAGGCAAATATAAGCACCTGCAATGCACAGAGGGATCATCCATTGCTTAGGTAAAGGTAAACACGTGCAATACACAGAGGGATCATCCATTCCTTAGGTAAAGTTCAACACCTACATTGCACAGAGTGATAATCCATTCCTTAGGTAAAGGTCAACACCTACATTGCACAGAGGGAATATCCATTCCTTAGGTAAAGTTCAACACCTTCATTGCACAGAGGGATCATCCATTAGGTAAAGGTCAACACCTGACTGGCCCAGAGGGATCATCCATACCTTATGTAAAGGTAACACCTGCATTTCACACATGGAAGGTCCATTCTTTTGGTAAAGGTAAAATACTGCATTGAAAAGAGGGATCTTCCATTCCTTAGGTAATAGTAAACATCTACAATGCACAGAGGGATCATCCATTCCTTAGGTAATGGTAAACACCTGTAAAGCACAGAGGGATCATCCAGTCCTTAGGTAATGGTAAACGCCTGCATTGCAGAGAGGGATCATCCATTCTTTAAGTAAAGGAAGAATCCTGCGTTGAACAGAGGGATCATCGATTCCATAGGGAACAGTTAACCCATACACTGCACAGAGGGTTCTTCCATTCCTTACGTAATGGTCAAAACCTGCATTGAACAGAGGGATCGTCCATTCCTTAGGAAATTGTAAACACCTACAATGCACAGAGGGATCATTCATTCCTAAGTCAAATATAAACAGCTGCAATGCACAGAGGGATCATCCATTCCTTAAGTGAAGGTAGAAACCTGCATTGAACAGAGGGATCATACTTTTCAAGGTAAAGGTACACACCTGCGTTGAACAGAGGGATCATCGATTCCTTAGGGAACAGTTAACACCTGCACTGCACAGAGGGCTGGTCCATTACTTAGGTAATGGTCAACACCTGCATTGAACTGAGGGTTCTTCCATTGCTTAGGAACTTGTAAACACCTACAATGCACAGAGGGATCATACATTCCTAAGGCAAACATAAACACCTGCTATGCACAGAGGGATCATCCATTGCTTAGGTAAAGGTAAACACGTGCAATACACAGAGGGATCATCCATTCCTTAGGTAAAGGTCAACACCTACATTGCACAGAGTGATAATCCATTCCTTAGGTAAAGGTCAACACCTACATTTCACAGAGTGATCATCCATTCATAGGTAATGTTCAACACCTACATTGCACAGAAAGATCATCCATTAGGTAAAGGTCAACACCTGACTGGCCCAGAGGTATCATCCATACCTTATCGAAAGGTAACACCTGCATTTCACACATGGAAGATCCATTCTTTTGGTAAAGGTAAAATCCTGCATTGAAAAGAGGGATCTTCCATTCCTTAGGTAATAGTAAACACCTACAATGCACAGAGGGATCATCCATTCCTTAGGTAATGGTAAACACCTGTAAAGCACAGAGGGATCATCCAGTCCTTAGGTAATGGTAAACGCCTGCATTGCAGAGAGGGATCATCCATACTTTAAGTAAAGGAAAGAATCTTGCGTTGAACAGAGGGATCATCGATTCCTTAGGGAACAGTTAACACCTGCGCTGCACAGAGGGCTCATCCATTCCTTAGGTAATGGTCAACACCTGCATTGAACAGAGGGATCTTCCATTCCTTAGGAAATTGTAAACACCTACAATGCACAGAGGGATCATTCCTTCTAAGGCAAATAAAAACACCTGGAATGCACAGACGGATCATTCATTCCTAAGGCAAATAAAAACACCTGCAATGCACAGAGGGATCATCCATTGCTTAGGTAAAGGTAAACACGTGCAATACACAGAGGGATGATCCATTCCTAAGGTAAATGTAAACATTTAAAATGCACAGAGGGATCATCTATTCCTTAGGTAAGTGTATACACGTACATTGCAAAGCGGGATCATCCATTCCTTACGTGAAGGTAGAAACCTGCATTGAACACAGGGATCATCCTTTTCAAGGTAAAGGTACAAAGTTGCGTTGAACAGAGGGATCATCGATTCCTTAGGGAATATTTAACTCCTGCACTGTACAGAGTGCTCATCCATTCCTTAGGTAATGGTCAACACCTGCATTGAACAGAGGGATCTTCCATTCCTTAGGAAATATAAACACCTACTATGCACAAAGGGATCATCCATTGCTTAGGTAATGGTAAACACCTGCAATGCACAGAGGGATCATCCATTCTTCAAGTGAAGGTAGAAACCTGCATTGAACACAGGGATCATCCTTTTCAACGTTAAGGTACAAAGTTGCGTTGAACAGAGTGATCATCGATTCCTTAGGGAACATTTAACACCTGCACTGCACAGAGTGCTCATCCATTCCTTAGGTAATGGTCAACACCTGCATTGAACTGAGGGATCTTCCCTTCCTTAGGAAATTGTAAACACCTACAAAACACAGAGGATCATTCACTCCTAAGGCAAATATAAACCCCTGCAATGCACACAGGGATCATCCATTGCTTAGGTAATGGTAAACACCTGCAATGCAAAGAGGGATCACCCATTCCTTAAGTGAAGGTAGAAACCTGCATTGAACAGAGGGATCATCATTTTCAAGGTAAAGGTACATACCAGCGTTGAACAGAGGAATCATCTTAGGGAACAGTTAACATCTGCACTACACAGAGGGTTCATCCATTCCTTAGGTAATGGTCAACACCTGCATTGAACGGAGGGATCTTCCATTCCTTAGGAAATTGTAAACTCCTACAATGCACAGAAGGATCATACATTCCTAAGGCAAATATAAACACCTACAATGCACAGAGGATCATCCCTTGCTTTGATAAAGGTAAACACGTGCAATACACAGAGGGATCATCCATTCCTTAGGTAAAGGTCAACACCTACAATGCACAGAAGGATCATTCATTCCAAAGGCAAATATACACAACTGCAATGTACAGAGGGATCATCCATTGCTTAGGTAAAGGAAAAGGTAAATTCCAAGTGTTAACCCACACTACACAGAGGGTTCTTCCATTCCTTAGGTAATGGTCAAAACCTACAATGCACAGAGGGATCATTCATTCCTAAGGCAAATATAAACATCTGCAATGCACAGAGGGATCATTCATTCCTTAAGTCAAATATAAACAGCTGCAATACACAGAGGATCATCCATTCCTTAGGTAAAGGTAGAAACCTGCATTGAACAGAGGGATCATCCATTTCAAGGTAAAGGTAAAGGTCAAGGGATCATCGACTGGGAACAGTTAAGGATCATCCATTACTTATGTAAAGGCAGACACCTGCATTGAACTGAGGGATCTTCCATTCCTTAGGTAATTGTAAACACCGGCAATGCACAGAAGGATCATCCATTCCTTAAGTGAAGGTATAAAACCTGTATTGAACAGAGGGATCATCCATTTCTTAGGTAAAGGTATAACACGTGCAATGAACAGAGGGATCATCCATTCCTTAGGAACAGTTAACAACTGCACTGCACAGAGGGATAATCCATTCCTTAGGTAATGGTCAACACCTGCAATGAAACAGAGGATCATCCATTACTAAGGTAAATGTAAACACCTAAATTGCACAGAAAGATCATCCATTAGGTAAAGGTCAACACCTGACTGGCACAGAGGGATCATCCATACCTTATGTAAAGGTAGAAACCTGCATTGAACACATGGAAGATCCATTCTTTAAGTAAAGGTAAGAATACTGCATTGAACAGAGGGATCTTCCATTCCTTAGGAACAGTAAACACCTACAATGCACAGAGGGATCATCCATTCCTTAGGTAATGGTAAACACCTGCATTTAACAGAGGGATCATCCATTCCTTAGGAAATTGTAAACACCTACAATGCACAGAGGGATCATTCATTCCTAAGTAAAGGAAAAATCCTGCGTTGAACAGAGGGATCACACCTAGGGAACAATAACACAGAGGGATCATCCATTCCTTAGGTAATGGTAAACACCTGCATTGAACAGAGGGATCATCCATTCCTTAGGAAATTGTAAACACCTACAATGCACAGAGGGATCATCCATTCCTAAGGCAAAGGTCACACCTGAATGCCCAGAAGGATCATCCATTCCTAATGCAAATAAAAACACCTGCAATGCACAGAGGGATCATCCATTCCTTAGGTAATTGTAAACACGTGCAATACACAGAGGGATGATCCATTCCTAAGGTAAATGTAAACACAAACAATGCACAGAGGGATCATCTCTTCCTTAGGTAAGTGTATACACCTGCATTGCACAGGGGGATCATCCATTCCTTAAGTGAAGGTAGAAACCTGCATTGAACACAGGGATCATCCTTTTCAAGATAAAGGTACAAACATGCATTGAACAGAGGGATCATCGATTCCTTAGGGAACAGTTAACACCTGCACTGCACAGAGTGCTCATCCATTCCTTAGGTAATGGTCAACACCTGCATTGAACAGAGGATCTTCCATTCCTTAGGAAATATAAACACCTACATTGAACAAAGGGATCATCCATTCCTTAGGAAATTGTAAACACCTGCAATGCACAGAGGATCATCCATTCTTCAAGTGAAGGTAAAAACCTGCAATGAACACAGGGATCATCCATTTCAACGTTAGGTACAAAGTTGCGTTGAACAGAGTGATCACAAGTAGGGAACATTTAACACCTGCACTGCACAGAGTGCTCATCCATTCCTTAGGTAATGGTCAACACCTGCATTGAACTGAGGGATCAGCCCTTCCTTAGGTAAAGGTCAACACCTGACAAAACACAGAAGGATCATTCACTCCTAAGGCAAATATAAACCCCTGCAATGCACAGAGGGATCATCCATTCCTTAGGTAACTGTAAACACCTGCAATGCAAAGAGGGATCACCCATTCCTTAAGTGAAGGTAGAAACCTGCATTGAACAGAGGGATCATCATTTTCAAGGTAAAGGTACATACCAGCGTTGAACAGAGGGAATCATCTTAGGGAACAGTTAACACCTGCACTACACACAGGGTTCATCCATTCCTGGTCAACACCTGCATTGAACAGGGATCTTCCATTATTTAGGAAATTGTAAACACCTACAATGCACAGAGGATCATTCATTCCTAAGGCAAGGGATAAACACCTACAATGCATGGAGGATCATCCATTCCTTTGGAAAGGTAAACACCTGCAATGAACAGAGAGGATCATCCATTCCTTAGGTAAAGGTCAACACCTACGTTGAACAGAGGGATCATTCATTTCAAAGGCAAACAGTAAACACCTGCAATGCACACAGGGATCATCCATTGCTTAGGTAAAGGTAAACAAGTGCAATACACAGAGGGATCATCCATTCCTTAGGTAAGGTAAAGGTCAAACAGAGAGGATCACCTAAACATCTTGCACAGAGGGATCATCCATTCCTTAGGTAAATGTAAACAGGTGCAAACACAGAGGGATCATCCATTCCTTAGGAACATGCAATGCACAGAGGGATCATCCATTCCTTAGGTAAAGGTCAACACCCGACTGGCCAAGGAGGATCATCCATACCTTATGTAAAGGCAGACACCTGCATTGCACACAGGGAACATCCATTCCTTAGGTAATTGTAAACACAGGCAATGCACAGAAGGATCATCCATTCCTTAAGTGAAGGTATAAACCTGTATTGAACAGAGGGATCGTCCTTTTCAAGGTAAAGGTATACACCTGCGTTGAACAGAGGGATCATCGATTCCTTAGGGAACAGTTAACAACTGCACTGCACAGAGGGCTCCTCCATTCCTTAGGTAATGGTAAACACCTGCAATGAAAAGAGGGATCATCCATTACTAAGGTAAATGTAAACACGTAAAATGCACAGAGGGATCATTTATTCCTTAGGTAAGTGTATACACCTGCATTGCACAGGGGGATCATCCATTCCTTAAGTGAAGGTAGAAACCTGCATTGAACAGAGGGATCATCCATTCGTTAAGTAAAGGAAGAATACTGCGTTGAACAGAGGGATCATCAATTCCTTAGGGAACAATTAACACCTACACTGCACAGAGGGCTCATCTATTCCTTAGGTAATCGTCAACACCTGCATTTAACAGAGGGATCTTCCATTCCTTATGAAATTGTAAACACCTACAATGCACAGAGGGATCATTCATTCCTAAGGCAAATATAAACACCTGCAATGCACAGAGGGATCATCCATTGCTTAGGTAAAGGTAAACACGTGCAATACACAGAGGGATCATCCATTCCTTAGGTAAAGGTGAACACCTACATTGCACAGAGGGATCATCCATTCCTTAGGTAAAGGTCAACACCTGACTGGCCCAGAAGGATCATCCATACCTTATGTAAAGGTAAACACCTGCATTGCACATAGGGAACATCCATTCCTTAGGTAATTGTAAACGCCTGCAATGCACAGAGGGATCATCCATTCCTAAGGTAAATGTAAACACAAACAATGCACAGAGGGATCATCTCTTCCTTAGGTAAGTGTATACACCTGCATTGCACAGGGCGATCATCCATTCCTTAAGTGAAGGTAGAAACCTGCATTGAACAGAGGGTTCCTCCTTTTCAAGATAAAGGTACACACATGCATTGAACAGAGGGATCATCTATTCCTTAGGGAACAGTTAACACCTGCACTGCACAGAGGGCTCATCCATTCCTTAGGTAATGCTCAACACCTGCATTGGAGAGAGGGCTCATCCATTCCTTAGGTAATGGTCAACACCTTCATTGAACAGAGGGATATTCCATTCCTTAGGAAATTGTAAACACATACAATGCACAGAGGGAACCTTCATTCCTAAGGCAAATATAAACACCTGCAATGCACACAGGCATTATCCATTGCTTAGGGAAAGGTAAACAAGTGCAATACACAGAGGGATCATCCATTCCTTAGGGAAAGGACAACACCTACATTGCACAGAGCGATCAGCCAATCCTTAGGTAAAGGTCAACAACTGACTGGCCCAGAAGGACAATCCACACCTTATACAAAGGTAAACACCTGCATTGTACACAGGGAACATACATTCCTTAAGTAACTGTAAACACCTGCAATGCAAAGAGGGATCATATATTCCTTAAGTGACGTAGAAACCTGCATTGAACGGAGGGATCATCCTTTTCAAGGTAAAGGTACACACCTGCGTTGAACAGAGGGATCATCGATTCCTTAGGGAACAGTTAACACCTGCACTGCACAAAGGGCTCATCCATTCCTTAGGTAGTGGTCAACACCTGCATTGAACAGAGGGATCTTCCATTATTTAGGAAATTGTAAACACCTACAATGCACAGAGGGATCATTCATTCCTATGGCAAATATAAACACCTGTAATGCATGGGGGATCATCCATTCCTTAAGTGAAGGTAGAAACCTGCATTGAACAGAGGGATCATCCTTGTCAAGGTAAAGGTACACACCTGCGTTGAACACAGGGATCATTGATTCTTTAGGGAACAGTTAACACCTGCACTGCACAGCGGGCTCGTCCATTCCTTAGGTAATGGTCAACACCTGCATTTAACAGAGGGATCTTCCATTCCTTAGGAAATTGCAAACACCTACAAAGCACAGAGGGATCATTCATTCCTAAGGCAAATATAAACATCTGCATGGCACACAGGGATCATCCATTTATTAGGTAAATGTAAACACGTGCAATACACTGAAGGATCATCCATTAATTAGGTAATGGTAAACACCTGCAATGCACACAGGGATCATCCAGTCCTTAGGTAATGGTAAATGCCTGCATTGCAGAGAGGGATCATCCATTCTTTAAGTAAAGGAAGACTCCTGCGTTTAACAGAGGGATGATCGATTACTTAGGGAACTGTTAACACCTGCACTGCACAGAGGGCTCATCCATTCCTTAGGTACTGGTCAACACCTGCATTAAACAGAGGGATCTTCCATTCTATAGGAATTTATAAACACCTACAATGCACAGAGGGATCATTCATTCCTAAGGCAAATATAAACACCTGCAATGCACAGAGGGATCATCCATTGCTTAGGTAAAGGTAAACACGTGCAATAAACAGAGGGATCATCCATTCCTCAGGTAAAGGTCTACACCTAAAATGCACAGAGGTATCATTCATTCCTAAGGCAAATATAAACAACTGCAATGCAGAGAGGGATTATCCATTGCTTAGGTAAGGATAAACACGTGCAATACACAGAGGGATCATCCATTCCTTAGGTAAAGGTCAACACCTACATTGCACAGAGGGATCATCCATTCCTTAGGTAATGGTCAACACAAGCATTGAACAGAGGGATCTTCCATTCCTTAGGAAATTGTAAACAGCTACAATGCACAGAGGGATCATTCATTAGTAAGGCAAATATAAACACCTGCAATGCACAGAGGGATCATCCATTGCTCAGGTAAAGGCAAACACGTGCAATACACCGAGGTTACATCCATTCCTTAGGTAAAGGTCAACACCGGACTGGCCCAGAAGGATCATCCATACCTTATGTAAAGGTAAACACCTCCATTGCACACAGGGAACATCCATTCCTTAGGTAATTGTAAACACCTGCAATGCCCAGAGGGATCATCCATTCCTTAGGTACGTGTATACACCTGCATTGCACAGGGACATCATCCATTCCTTCAGTTAAGCTAAAAACCTGCATTGCACAGAGGGCTAATCGATTCCTTAAGTAAAGGTCAACACCTGCACTGAACAGAGGGATCTTCCATTCCTTTGGATATTGTAAACACCTACCATGCACAGAGGGATCATTTATTCCTAAGGCAAATAGAAACACCTGAAATGCACAGAGGGATCATCCATTCCTTAGGTAAAGGTCAACACCTGACTGCCCCAGAAGGATCATCCATACCTTATGTAAAGGTAACAGCTGCATTTCACAAAGGGAAGATCCATTCCTTTTGTAAAGGTAAAAACCTGCATTGAACAGAGGGATCTTCCATTCCTTAGGAAATTGTAAACACCTACATTGCACAGAGTGATCCTCCATTCTTTAGGTAAAGTTCAACACCTGAGTGGCCCAGAAGGAGCATCCATACCTTATGTAAAGGTAAACACGTGCATTGCAGAGAGGGAACATCCATTCCTTAGGTAATTGTAAACACCTGCAATGCACAGGTGGATCACCCATTCCTAAGATAATGGTAAACACCTGCAATGCACAGAGTGATCATCCACTCCTTAGGTAATGGTAAACGCCTGCGTTGCAGAGAGGGATCATCCATTCTTTAAGTAAAGGAAGAATCCTGCTTTGAACATAGGGATCACGATTCCTTAGGGAACAGTTAACACCTGCACTGTACAGTGGGCTCATCCGTTCCGTAGGTAATGGTCAGCACCTGCAATGCACAGAGGGATCATCCATTCCTAAGGTAAATGTATACACCTACAATGCACAGAAGGATCATCTATTCCTTAGGTAATTGTAGACACCTGCATTGCACAGGGGGATCATGTATTCCTTCAGTGAAGGTAGAAACCTGCATTGAACACAGGGATCTTCCATTCCTTAGGTAAGAGTAAACACCTGCAATGAACAGAGGGCTCATCCATTCCTTAGGTAATGGTAAACACCTGCATTGAACAAAGGGATCTTCAATTCCTTAGGAAATTGTAAACACCTGCAATGCACAGAGGGATCATTCATTCCTAAGGCAAATATAAACACCTGTAATGCACAGAGGGATCACCCATTCCTTAGGTAAAGGTAACACCTGCCTGCCCCAGAAGGATCATCCATTCCTTATGTAAAGGTAAACACCTGCATTGCACAAAGGGAACATCCATTCATTCGGTAATCGTAAACAACTACAATACAAAGAGGGATCATCCAGTCCTTAGGTAATGGTAAATGCCTGCCTTGAACACAGGGAACATCCATTCCTTAGGTAATTGTTAACACCTGCAATGCACAGAGGGATCATCCATTCCTTATATAATGGCAAACGCCTGCATTGCAGAGAGGGATCATCCATTCTTTAAGTAAAGGAAGAATCCTGCGTTGAACAGAGGGATCATCGATTCCTTAGGGAACATTTACCACCTGCACTGCACAGCAGGCTCATCCATTCCTTAGGTAATGGTCAACACCTGCATTGAACAGAGGGATCTTCCATTCCTTAGGAAATTGTAAACACCTACATTGCACAGAGTGATCCTCCATTCCTTAGGTAAAGTTCAACACCTGAGTGGCCCAGAAGGAGCATCCATACCTTATGTAAAGGTAAACACGTGCATTGCACAGAGGGAACATCCATTCCTTAGGTAATTGTAAACACCTGCAATGCACAGGTGGATCACCCATTCCTAAGATAATGGTAAACACCTGCAATGCACAGAGTGATCATCCACTCCTTAGGTAATGGTAAACGCCTGCGTTGCAGAGAGGGATCATCCATTCTTTAAGTAAAGGAAGAATCCTGCTTTGAACATAGGGATCACGATTCCTTAGGGAACAGTTAACACCTGCACTGTACAGTGGGCTCATCCGTTCCGTAGGTAATGGTCAGCACCTGCAATGCACAGAGGGATCATCCATTCCTAAGGTAAATGTATACACCTACAATGCACAGAAGGATCATCTATTCCTTAGGTAATTGTAGACACCTGCATTGCACAGGGGGATCATGTATTCCTTCAGTGAAGGTAGAAACCTGCATTGAACAGAGGGATCTTCCATTCCTTAGGTAAGAGTAAACACCTGCAATGAACAGAGGGCTCATCCATTCCTTAGGTAATGGTAAACACCTGCATTGAACAAAGGGATCTTCAATTCCTTAGGAAATTGTAAACACCTGCAATGCACAGAGGGGATCATTCATTCCTAAGGCAAATATAAACACCTGTAATGCACAGAGGGATCACCCATTCCTTAGGTAAAGGTAACACCTGCCTGCCCCAGAAGGATCATCCATTCCTTATGTAAAGGTAAACACCTGCATTGCACAAAGGGAACATCCATTCATTCGGTAATTGTAAACAACTACAATACAAAGAGGGATCATCCAGTCCTTAGGTAATGGTAAATGCCTGCCTTGAACACAGGGAACATCCATTCCTTAGGTAATTGTTAACACCTGCAATGCACAGAGGGATCATCCATTCCTTATGTAATGGCAAACGCCTGCATTGCAGAGAGGGATCATCCATTCTTTAAGTAAAGGAAGAATCCTGCGTTGAACAGAGGGATCATCGATTCCTTAGGGAACATTTACCACCTGCACTGCACAGCGGGCTCATCCATTCCTTAGGTAATGGTCAACACCTGCATTGAACAGAGGGATCTTCCATTCCTTAGGAAATTGTAAACATCTACAATGCACAGAGGGATCATTCATTCCTAAGGCACATATAAACACCTACAATCCACAGAGGGATCATCCATTGCTTAGGTAAAGGTAAACACGTGCAATACACAGAGGGATCATCCATTCCTTAGGTAAAGGTCAACACCTACAATGCACAGAGGGTCCATTCATTCCTAAGGCAAATATAAACACCTGCAATGTGCAGAGGGATCATCCATTGCTTAGGTAATGGTAAACACCTACAATGCACAGAGGGATCATCCATTACGTTGAACAGAGGGATCATTTCCTTAGGAACAACAAAGGCTCATCCACACCTACAATGCACAGAGGATCATCCATTCCTTAGGTAGGTAAACATCTACAATGCACAGAGGGATCATTCACCTTAGGTAATATAAACTGGCACAGAGGGATCATCCATACCTTAGGTAAAGGTAAACACGTGCAATACACAGAGGGATCATCCATTCCTTAGGTAAAGGTCAACAGGGAACAATGCACATAGGGTCCATCCATTCCTTAGGCAAAGGTAAAACCTGCATTGAATAGAGGGATCATCATTAAACACCTACAATGCACAGAGGGCTAGGTAAAGTAAACACCTGCAATGCACAGAGGGATCATCCATTCCTTAGGTAATGGTCAACACCCTGGCCCAGAGGATCATCCATACCTTTGAACAGAGGGATCCTTCTTTGGTTGGTTAGGATCTTCCATTCCTAAATAGTAAACACCTACAATGCACAGAGGGCTCATCCATTCATTCCATTGAACAGAGGGCTTAGGAAATTGTAAACACCTACAATGCACAGAGGGATCATTCATTCCTAAGGCAAATATAAACCCGTACAACGCACAGAGGGATCATCCATTACTTAGGTAAAGGTAACACCTGATTGGCCCAGATGGATCATCCATACCTTTTGTAATGGTAAAAACCTGCATTGCACACAGGGAACATCCATTCCTACGATAATTGTAAACAACTGCAATGCACAGAGGGATCATCCGGTCCTTAGGTAATGGTAAATGCCTGCATTGCACACAGGGAACATCCATTCCTTAGGTAATTGTAAATACCTGCATTGAACAGAGGGATCTTCCATTCCTTAGGAAATTGTAAACACCTACAATGCACAGAGGGATCATTCATTCCTAAGGCAAATATATACACCTTCAATGCACAGAGGGATCATACATTGCTTAGGTAAAGGTAAACACGTGCAATACACAGAGGGATCATCCATTCCTTAGGTAAAGGTCAACACCTACAATGCACAGAGGGATCATCTATTCCTTAGGTAAAGGTCAACACCTGACTTGCCCAGAGGGATCATCCATAACTTATGTAAAGGTAACACCTGCATTTCACACAGGGAATATCCATTCCTTTTGTAAAGGTAAAAACCTGCATTGAATAGAGGGATCTTCCATTCCTTAGGTAATAGTAAACACCTGCAATGCACAGAGGGCTCATCCATTCCTTAGGTAATGGTCATCACCTGCATTGCACAGGGGGATCTTCCATTCCTTAAGTGAAGGTAAAAACCTGCATTGAACAGAGGGATCATCCTTTACAAGGAAAAGGTACACACCTGCGTTGAACAGAGGGATCATCGATTCCTTACGGAACAGTTAACACCTGCACTGGACAGAGGGCTCATCCATTCCTTAGGTAATGGTCAACACCTGCATTGAACAGAGGGATCTTCCATTCCTTAGGAAATTGTAAACACCTACAATGCACAGAGGGATCTTTCATTACTAAGGCAAATATAAACACCTGCAATGCACAGAGGGATCATCCATTGCTTAGGTAAAGGTAAACACGTGCAATACACAGAAAGTCATCCATTCCTTAGGTAAAGGTCAAAACCTGCATTGAACAGATGGATCTTCCATTCCTTAGGATATTGTGAACACCTACAATGCACAGAGGGATCATTCAATCCTAACGCAAATATAAACACATGCGATGCACAGAGGGATCATCCATTCCTAAGGTAAAAGTCAACACCTGACTGGCCCAGAGGGATCATCCATACCTTATGTAAAGGTAACACCTGCATTTCGCACAGGGAAGATCCATTCTTTTGGTAAAGGTAAAAACCTGCATTGAACAGAGGGATCTTCAATTCCTTAGGTAATGGTAAGCACCTGCAATGCACAGAGGGATCATGCATTCCTTAGGTAATGGTAAACACCTGCAATGCACAGAGGGGTCATCCATTCCTTAGGTAAAGTCAACACCTGACTGGCCCAGAAGGATCATCCATACCTTCGGTAAAGGTAAACACCTGCATTGCCTACAGGGAACATCCATTCCTTAGGTAATTGTAAACACCTGCAATGCAAAGAGGGATCATCCAGTCCTTAGGTAATGTTAAACGCACTCATTGCAGAGAGGGATCATCCATTCTTTAAGTAAAGGAAGAATCCTGCATTGAACAGAGGGATCATCGATTCCGTAGGGAACAGTTAACAGCTGCACTGCACAGAGGGCTCATCCATTCCTTAGGTAATGGTCAACACCTGAATTGAACAGAGGGTTCTTCCATTCCTAAGAAAATTGTAAACACCTACAATGCACAGAGGGATCATTCATTCCTAAGGCAAATATAAACACCTGCAATGCACAGAGGGATCATCCATTGCTTAGGTCAATTTAAACACGTGCCATACACAGAGGGATCATCCATTCCTTAGGTAAAGGTCAACACATACAACGCACAGAGGGATCATTCATTCCTAAGGCAAATATAAACACCTGCAATGCACAGAGGTATCATCCATTGCTTAGGTAAAGGTAAACACGTGCAATACACAGAGGGATCATCCATTCCTTAGGTAAAGGTCAACACCTACAATGAACAGAGGGATCATCCATATCTTATGTAAAGGTAACATCTGCATTTCACACAGGGAATATCCATTCCTTTGGTAAAGGTAAAACCTGCATTAAACTGAGGGATCTTCCATTCCTTAGGTAATAGTAAACACCTGCAATGAACAGAGGGATCATCCATTCCTTAGGTAAAGGTAACACCTGACTGGCCCAGAAGGAACATCCATACCTTATGTAAAGGTAAACACCTGCATTGAAAACAGGGAACATCCATTCCTTAGGTAATTGTAAACACCTGCAATGCACAGAGGGATCTTCCGTTCCTAAGGTAAATGTAAACACCTACAATGCACAGAGGGATCATCTATTCCTTAGGTAAGTGTATACACCTCCATTGCACAGGGGGATCATCCATTCCTTCAGTGAAGGTACAAACCTGCATTGAACAGAGGGATTGTCCATTTCAAGGAAAATGTACACACCTGCGTTGAACAGAAAGATCACGGAATTCTTAGGGAACACTTAACGCCTGCACTGCACAGAGGTCTCATCCATTCCTTAGGTAATGGTCAACACCTGCATTGAACAGAGGGATCTTCCATTCCTTAGGAAATTGTAAAGACCTACAATGCACAGAGAGATCATTCATTCCTAAGGCAAATATAAACATCTGCAATGCACAGAGGGTTCATCCATTGCTTAGGTAAAGGTAAACACGTGCAATACACAGAGGGATCATCCATTCCTTAGGAAATTGTAAACACCTACAATGCACAGAGGGCCCATCCATTCCTTGGGTAATGGTAAACACCTGCATTGATCTGAGGGATCTTCTATTCCTTAGGAAATTGTAAACACCTACAATGCTCCAAGGGATCATTCATTCCTAAGGCAAATATAAACACCTACACTGCACAGAGGGATCATCCATTCCTTAGCTAAAGGTCAACACCTGACGGGACCAGAAGGAACATCCATACCTTATGTAAAGGAAAACACCTGCATTGCACACAGGGAACATCCATTCCTAAGGTAATTGTAAACACCTGCAATGCAAAGAGGGATCATCCATTCCTTAGGTAAGTGTATACACCTGCATTGCACATGGGTTCCTCCATTCCGTAAGTGAAGGAGGAAACCTGCATTGAACAGAGGGATCATCCTTTTCAAGGTAAAGGTACACACCTGTGTTGTATAGAGGGATCATCGATTCCTTAGGGAACAGTTAACACCTGCACTGCACCGAGGGCTCATCCATTCCTTAGGTAATGGTCAACACCTGCATTGAACAGAGGGATCTTCCGTTCCTTAGGAAATTGTAAACACCTACAATGCACAGAGGGTTCATTCATTCCTAAGGCATATATAAACACCTGCAATTCACCGTGGGATCATCCATTGTGTAGGTAAAGGTAAACACGTGCAAAACACAGAGGGATCATCCATTCCTTAGGTAAAGTTCAACACCTAACTGGCACAAAAGGATCATCCATACCTTATGGAAAGGTAAACACCTGCATTGCACACAGGGAACATCCTTTCCTTAGGTAATTGTAAACACCTGGAATGCACAAAGCGATCATCCATTCCTAAGGTAAATGTAAACCCCTACAATGCACAGAGGGATCATTTATTCCTTAGGTAAGTGTATACACCTGCATTGCACAGGGGGATCATCCATTCCTTAAGTGAAGGTAGAAACCTGCATTGAAAAGAGGGATCATCCTCTTCAAGGTAAATGTACACACCTGCGTTGAACAGAGGCATCATCGAAACTGTAAACACCTACAATGCACAGAGGGCTCATCCATTCCTTCGGTAAAGGTCAACACCTGACTGGCCCAGAAGGATCATCCATACTTATGTAAAGTTAAACACCTGCATTGCACACAGGGAACATCCATTCTTTAGGTAATTGTAAACAACTGCAATGCACAGAGGGATCATCCATTGCTAAGGTTAAGTAAACACGTGCAAGAAACAGATAGATCATCCATTGCTTAGGAAATTGTAAACACCTACAATGCACAGAGGGCTCATCCATTCCTTGGGTAATGGTAAACACCTGCATTGAACTGAGGGATCTTCCGTTCCTTAGGAAATTGTAAACACCTACAATGCACAGAGGGATCATTCATTCCTAAGGCAAATATAAACACTTGCAATGCACAGAGGGATCATCCATTCCTTACGTAAAGGTCAACTCCTACAATGCACAGAGGGATCATTCATTCTGAAGGCAAATATAAACACCTTCAATGCACAGAGGGATCATCCATTGCTTAGGCAAAGGTAAACATGTGCAATACACAGAGGGATCATCCATTCCTTAGGTAAACGTCAACACCTACAATGCACAGAGGGCTCATCCTTTCCTTAGGTAATTGTCAACACCTGCATTGAACAGAGGGATCTTCCATTCCTTAGGAAATTGTAAACACCTACAATGCACAGAGGGATCATTCATTCCTAAGGCAAATATAAACACCTGCAATGCACAGAGGGATCTTCCATCGCTTAGGTAATGGTAAACCCGTGCAATACACAGAGGCATCATCCATTCCTTAGCTTAAGGTCAACACCTGACTGGCCCAGAAGGATCATCCATACCTTATGTAAATTAACACCTGCATTTCACACAGGGAAGATACATTCCTTTGGTAAAGGTAATAACCTGCATTGAACAGAGGGATCTTCCATTCCTTAGGTAATGGTAAACACCTGCCATGCACAGAGGGATCTTCCATTCCTTAGGTAATGGTAAACACCTGCCATGCACAGAGGGATCATCCATTCCTTAGGTAATGGTAAACACCTGCAATGCACAGAGGGATCATCCAGTCCTTAGGTAATGGTAAACGCCTGCATTGCAGAGAGAGATCATCCATTCTTTAAGTAAAGGAAGAATCCTGCGTTGAATAGAGGGATCATCGATTCCTTAGGGCAATCTTAACACCTGCACAGCACAGAGGGATCATTCATTCCTAAGGCAAATATAAACACCTGCAATGCACAGAGGGATCTTCCATTGCTTAGGTAATGGTAAACACGTACAATACACAGAGGGATCATCCATTCCTTAGCTAAAGCTCAACACCTACAATCACAGAGGAATCATTCATTCCTAAGGCAAATATAAACACCTGCAATGCACAGAGGGATCATCCATTGCTTAGGTAAAGGTAAAGACGTGCAGTACACAGAGGGATCATCCATTCCTTTGGTAAAGATCAAGACCTACACTGCACAGAGGGATCATCCATTCCTTAGCTAAAGGTCAACACCTGACGGGCCCAGAAGGATCATCCATACCTTATGAAAAGGTAAACACCTGCATTGCACACAGGGAACATCCATTCCTTAGGTAATTGTAAACACCTGCAATGCACAGAGGTAACATCCATTCCTAAGTTAAATGGAAACACCTACAATGCAAAGAGGGATCAACTATTCCTTAGGTAAATATATACACCTGCATTGCGCATGGGTTCCTCCATTCCTTAAGTGAAGGAGGAAACCTTCATTGAACAGAGGGATCATCCTTTTCAAGGTAAAGGTACACACCTGTGTTGAACAGAAGGATCATCGATTCCTTAGGGAACAGTTAACACCTGCACTGAACAGAGGGCTCATCCATTCCTTAGGTAATGGTGAACACCTGCATTGAACAGAGGGATCTTCCATTCCTTAGGAAATTGTAAACACCTACAATGCACAGAGGGTTCATAAGTTCCTAAGGCATATATAAACACCTGCAAATCACAGTGGGATCATCCATTGCTTAGGTAAAGGTAAACACGTGCAATACACAGAGGGATCATCCATTCCTTAGGTAAAGGTCAACACCTACATTGCACAGAGGGATCATCCGTTCCTTAGGTAAAGGTCAACACCTGACTGGCACAGAAGGATCATCCATACCTTATGGAAAGGTAAACACCTGCATTGCACACAGGGAAAATCCTTTCCTTAGGTAATTGTAAACACCTGGAATGCACAAAGGGATCATCATTTCCTAAGGTAAATGTAAACACCTACAATGCACAAAGGGATCATTTATTCCTTAGGTAAGAGTATACACCTGCATTGCACAGGGGTTCATCCATTCCTTAAGTGAAGGCAGAAACCTGCATTGAAAAGAGGGATCATCCTCTTCAAGGTAAAGGTACACACCTGCGTTGAACACAGGGATCATTCATGCCTTCGGGAACAGTTAACAGCTGCAATGCATAGAGGGCTCATCCATTCCTTAGGTAATGGTCAACACCTGCATTGAACAGAGGGATCTTCCATTCCTTAAGAAACTGTAAACACCTACAATGCACAGAGGGCTCATCCATTCCTTGGGTAAAGGTCAACACCTGACTGGCCCAGAAGGATCATCCATACTTATGTAAAGGTAAACATCTGCATTGCACACAGGGAACATCCATTCTTTAGGTAATTGTAAACACCTGCAATGCACAGAGGGATCATCCATTGCTTAGGTAAAGGAAAACACGTGCAATAAACAGAAGGATCATCCATTCCTTAGGAAATTGTAAACACCTACAATCCACACAGGGTTCATCCATTCCTTGGGTAATGATAAACACCTGCATTGAATTGAGGGATCTTCCATTCCTTAGGAAATTGTAAACACCTACATTGCACAGAGGGATCATTCATTCCTAAGGCAAATATAAACAGCTGCAATTCAGAGAGGGATAATCCATTGCTTAAGTAAAGGTAAACACGTGCAATACACAGAGGGATCATCCATTCCTTAGCTAAAGGTCAACACCTACAATGAACAGAGGGATCATTCATTTCTAAGGCAAATATAAACACCTGCAATGCACAGAGGGATCATCCATTACTTAGGTAAAGGTAAAGACGTGCAGTACACAGAGGGCTCATCCATTCCTTAGGTAAAGATCAAGACCTACACTGCACATAGTGATCATCCATTCCTTAGCTAAAGGTCAACAACTGACGGGCCCAGAAGGGTCATCCATACCTTATGTAAAGGAAAACACCTGCATTGCACACAGGCAACATCCATTCCTTAGGTAATTGTAAACACCTGCAATTCACAGAGGTATCATCCATTCCTAAGTTAAA
Source organism: Orientallactaga sibirica (assembly GCA_036365145.1). Taxonomy (NCBI): domain Eukaryota; kingdom Metazoa; phylum Chordata; class Mammalia; order Rodentia; family Dipodidae; genus Orientallactaga; species Orientallactaga sibirica. Next base: position 97,289 of record JAEOAD010001320.1, read on the forward strand.
TGGAAACACCTACAATGCAAAGAGGGATCAACTATTCCTTAGGTAAGTGTATACACCTGCATTGCACATGGGTTCCTCCATTTCTTAAGTGAAGGAGGAAACCTGCATTGAACAGAGGGATCATCCTTTTCAATGTAAAGGTACACACCTGTGTTGAACAGAAGGATCATCGATTCCTTAGGGAACAGTTAACACCTGCACTGCACAGAGGGCTCACACATTCCTTAGGTAATGGTCAACACCTGCATTGAACAGAGGGATATTCCATTCCTTAGGAAATTGTAAACACCAAAAATGCACAGAGGGGTCATTCATTATTAAGGGAAATATGAACACCTGCAATGCACAGAGGGATCATCCATTGCTTAGGTCAATTTAAACACGTGCCATACACAGAGGGATCATCCATTCCTTAGGCAAAGCTCAACACCTACAACGCACAGAGGGATCATTCATTCCTAAGGCAAATATAAACACCTGCAATGCACAGGGGGATCATCCATTGCTTAGGTAAAGGTAAACACGTGCAAAACACAGAGGGATCATCCATTCCTTAGGTAAAGCTCAACACCTACATTGCACAGAGGGATCATCCATTCCTTAGGTAAAGGTCAACATCTGACTGGCCCAGAAGGATCATCCATACTTATGTAAAGGTAAACACCTGCATTGCACACAGGGAACATCCATTCTTTAGGTAATTGTAAACTCTTGCAATGCACAGAGGGATCATCCATTGTTTAGTTATGGTAAACACATGCAAGAAACAGAGGGATCATCCATTCCTTAGGAAAATGTAAACAACTACAATGCACAGAGGCCTCATCCATTCCTTGGGTAATGGTCAACACCTGCATTGAAGAGAGTGATATTCCATTCCTTAGGAAATTGTAAACACCTACAATGCACAGAGGGATCATTAATTCTAAGGCAAATATAAACACCTACAATGCACAGAGGGATCATTCATTCCTAAGGCCAATATCAACACGTGCAATGCAGAGAGAGATCATCCATTGCTTAGGTAATGGTAAACACCTGCAATGCACAGAGAGATCATCCATTGCTTAGGTAAAGGTAATCACGTGCAATACACAGAGGGATCATCCATTCCTTAGGTAAAGGTCAACACCTGTCTAACCCAGAGGGATCATCCATGACTTATGTATAGGTAACACCTGCATTTCACACAGGGAAGATCCTTTCCTTTGGTAATGTTAAAAACCTGTATTGGATAGAGGGATCTTCCATTCCTCAGGAAATTGTAAACAACTACAATGCATAGAGGGATCACCAAAAATGCACAGAGGGGTCATTCATTCCTAAGGCAAATATGAACACCTGCAATGCACAGAGGGATCATCCATTGCTTAGGTAAAGATAGCACGTTCAATACACAGATGGATCATCCATTCCTTAGGTAAAGGTCAAAACCTGACTGCGGCGGAGGGATCATCCAAACCTTATGTAAAGGTAACACCTGCATTTCACTCAGGGAAGATCCATTCCTTTGGAAAAGGTTAAAACCTGCATTGAACAGAGGGATCTTCCATTCCTTAGGTAATAGTAAACACCTGCAATGCACAGAGGGATCATCCGTTCCTTAGGTAATGGTAAACACCTGCAATTCACAGAGGGATCATCCAGTCCATAGGTAAGGGTAAACGCCTGCATTGCAGAGAGTGATCATTCATTCTTTAACTAAAGGAAGAAACCTGCGTTGAACAGAGGGATCATCGATTCCTTAGGGAACAGTTAACACCTGCACTGCACTGTGGGCTCATCCATTCCTTAGGTAATGCTCAACACCTGCACTGAAGAGAGGGATCTTCCATTCCTTAGGATATTGTAAACACCTACAATGCACAGAGGGATCATTCATTCCTAAGTCAAATATAAACACCTGCAATGCACAGAGGGATCATCCATACGTTATGTAAAGGTAAAACCTGCATTACACACATGGAAGATCCATTCCTTTGGTAAAGTTAAAAACCTGCATTGAACAGAGGGATCTTCCATTCCTTAGGTAATAGTAAACACCTGCAATGCACATAGGGATCATCCATTCCATAGATAATGGTAAACACCTGCCATGCACAGAGGTATCATCCAGTCCGTAGGTAATGGTAAACGCCTTCACTGCACAGAGAGCTCATCCATTGCTTAGGTAATGGTCAACACCTGCATTGAACAGAGGGATCTACCATTCCTTAGGAAATTGTAAACACCTACAATGCACAGAGGGATCATTCATTCCTAAGGCAAATATAAACACCTACAATGCACATAGGGATCATCCATTGCTTAGGTAAAGGTAAACACGTGAAACACAAAGAGGGATCATCCATTCCTTTGGTAAAGTTCAACACCTACATTGCACAGAGGGATCATTCATTCCTTAGGTAATGGTAAACACCTGCAATGCACAGAGGGATCATCCAGTCTTTAGGAAATGGTAAACACCTGCATGGCACACAGGGAACATCCATTCCTTAGGTAATTGTAAACACCTGCAATGCCAGAGGGATCATCCATTTGTTAGGTAATGGTAACCTCTGCATTGCACAGAGGGATCATCCATTCCTTAGGTAAAGTTCAACAACTACATTGCACAGAGGGATCATCCATTGCTTATGTAAAGGTAAACACGTGCAATACACAGAGGGATCATCCATTCCTTAGGTAAAGGTCAAAACCTGACTGCGCCAGAGGGATCATCCATAACTTATGTAAAGGTAACACCTGCATTTCACTCACAGAAGATCCATTCCTTTGGTAAAGGTAAAAACCTGCATTGAACAGAGGGATCTTCCATTCCTTAGGTAATACTAAACACCTGCAATGCACAGAGGGATCATCCATTTCTTAGGTAAAGGTAAACACGTGCAATACAAAGAGGGATCATCCATTCCTTAGGTAAAGGTCAACACCTAAAATGCCCAGAGGGATCATTCATTTCTAAGGCAAATATAAACACCTGCAATGCACAGAGGGATCATCCATTGCTTAGGTAAAGGTAAACACGTGCCATACACAAAGGGATCACCAGTCCTTAGGTAAAGGTCAACACCTACATTGCACAGAGGACTCATCCATTCCTTAGGTAATGGTCAACACCTGCATTCAACAGAGGGATCTGCCATTCCTTAGGAAATTGTAAACACGTACAATGCACAGAGGGATCATTCATTCCTAAGGGAAATTTAAACACCAGCAATGCACAGAGGGATCATCCATTGCTTAGGTAAAGATCAACACCTACAATGCACAGAGGGCTCATGCATTCCTTAGGTAATTGTCAACACCTGCATTGAAAAGAGGGATCTTCCATTCCTTAGGAAATTGTAAACACCTACAATGCACAGAGGGATCATTCATTCCTAACGCAAATATAAACACCTGCAATGCACAGAGGGATCTTCCATCGCTTAGGTAAAGGTAAACACATGCAATACACAGAGGGATAATCCGTTCCTTAGGTAAATGTGAACACCTACATTGCTCAGAGGGATCATCCATTCCTTAGGTAAAGGTCAACACCTGACTGGCCAGAAGGATCATCCATACCTTATGTAAACGGAAACACCTGTATTGCACACAGGGAACATCCATTCCTTAGGTGATTGTAAACACCTGCAATGCACAGAGTGATCATCCATTCCTAAGGTAAATGTAAACACCTACAATGCACAGAGGGATCATCTATTCCTTCGGTATGTGTATACACCTGCATTGCACTGGGGGATCTTCCATTCCTTAAGTGAAGGTAGAAAGCTGCATTGAACAGAGAGATAATCCTTTTCAAGGTAAAGGTCCATATCTGCGTTGAACAGAGGGACCATCGATTCCTTAGTGAACAGTTAACACCTGAACTGAACAGAGGGCTCATCCATTCCTTAGGTAATCGTCAACACCTTTATTGAATAGAGGGATTTTCCATTCCTTAGGAAATTGTAAACACCCACAATGCACACAGGGATCATTCATTTCTAAGGCAAATATAAACACCTTCAATGCACAGAGGGATCATCCATTGCTTAGGTAAAGGTGAACACCTATATTGCATAGAGGGATCATCCATTCCTTAGGAAAATTGTCAACACCTACATTGCACAGAGGGATCATCCATTCCTTAGGTAATGGTCAACACCTGACTGGACCAGGAGGATCATCCATAGGTTATGTAAAGGTAAACACCTGCATTGCACACAGGGAACATCCATTCCTTAGGTAATTGTAAACACGTGCAATGCACAGATGGATCATCCATTCCTAAGCTAAATGTAAACACCTACAATGCACAGTGGGATCATCTATTCCTTAGGTAAGTGTATTCACCTGCATTGCACAGGTGGATCATCCATTCCTTAAGTGGAGGTAGAATCCTGCATTGAAAAGAGGGATCATCCTTTTCATGGTAAAGGTACACACATGCGTCGAACAGAGGGACCATCGATTCCTTAGGGAACAGTTACCACCTGCACGGCACAGAGGGCTCATCCCTTCCTTAGGTAATGGTCAAAACTTGCATTGAAGAGAGAGATCGTCCATTCCTTAGGAAATTTTAAACACCTACAATGCACAGAGGAATCATTAATTCCTAAGGCAAATATAAACTCCTGCAATGCACAGAGGGATCATCCATTACTTAGGTAAAGGTAAACACCTGGCTGGCCCAGAGGGATCATCCATACCTTATGTAAAGGTAACACCTGCATTTCACACAGGGAAGATCGAGTCCTTTGGTAAAGGTAAAAACCTGCATTGAACAGAGGGATCTTCCATTCCTTAGGTATTAGTAAACACCTGCAATGCACAGAGAGATCATCCATTCCTTAGGTAATGGTAAACACCTGCAATGCACAGAGGGTTCATCCAGTCCTTAGGTAATGGTAAACACCTGCATTGCAGAGAGGCATCATCCATTCTTTATGTAAAGGAAGAATCCTGCGTTGAACCGAGGGATCATCGATTCCTTTCGGAACAGTTAACACCTGCACTGCACAGAGGGCTCATCCATTCCTTGGGTAATGGTCAAAACCTGCATTGAATAGACGATCTTCCATTCCTTAGGAAATTGTAAACACCTACAATGCACATAGGGATCATTCATTCCTAAGGCAAATATAAACACTTGAATGCACAGAGGGATCATCCATTGCTTAGGTAAAGGTAAACACGTGCAATACACAGAGGGATCATCCATTCCCTATGTAAAGGTCAACACCTACAATGCACAGAGGGATCATTCATTCCTTAGGGAAAGGTCAACACCTGACTGGCCCAGAAGGATCATCCATATCTTATGTAAAGGTAAACACCCGCATTGCACACAGGGAACATCCTTTCCTTAGGTAATTGTAAACACCTGCAATGCACAGAGGGATCATCCAGTCCTTAGTTAATGGTAAATGCCTGGATTGCAGAGAGGGGTCATACATTCTTTAAGTAAAGGAAAAATCCTATGTTGAACAGAGGGATCATCGATATCATAGGGAACATTAACACCTGCACTGCACAGAGGGCTCATCCATTCCTTAGCTAATGGTCAATACCTGCATTGAAAAGAGGTATCTTCCATTCCTTAGGAAAATGTAAACACCTAGAATGAGCAGAGGGATCATCATTACTAAGGCCAATATAAAAACCTACAAGGCAAAGAGGGATCATCCTTTGCTTAGGTAAAGGTAAACACGTGCAAGACACAGAGGGATCATCCATTCCTTAGGTAAAGGTCAACACCTACAATGCACAGAGGGATAATTCATTCCTAAGACAAACATAAACACCTGCAATGCACAGAGGGATCATCCACTGCTTTGGTAAAGGTAAACACGTGCAATACACAGAGGGATCATCCATTCCTTAGGTAAATGTCAACACCTACATTGCACAGAGGGATCATCCATTCCTTAGGTAAAGGTCAACACCTGACTGGCCCAGAGGGATCATCCATACCTTATATAAAGGTAACACCCGCATTTCACCTGGGGAAGATCCATTCCTTTTGTAAAGGTTAAAACCTGCATTGAACAGAGGGATCTTCCATTCCTTAGGTAATAGTAAACACCTGTAATGCACAGAGGGATCATCCATTCCTTAGGTAATGGTAAACACCTGCAATGCACAGAGGGATCATCCAGGCTTTAGCTAATTGTAAACGCCTGCATTGCATAGAGGGATCATTCATTCCTAAGACAAACATAAACACCTGCAATGCACAGAGGGATCATCCATTGTTTTGGTAAAGGTAAAAACGTGCAATACACAGAGGGATCATCCATTCCTTAGGTAAAGGTCTACAACTACATTGCCCAGAGGGATCATCCATTCCTTAGGTAAAGGTCAACACCTGACTGGCCCAGAGGGATCATCCATACCTTATGTAAAGGTAACACCTGGATTTCACCCAGGGAAGATCCATTCATTTGGTAAAGGTCAACAACTACAATGCACAGAGGGATCATTCATTCCAAAGACAAACGTAAACACCTGCCATGCACAGAGGGATCATCCATTGCTTAGGTAAAGGTAAACACGTGCAATACACAGAGGGATCATCCATTCCTTAGATAAAGGTCAACACCTACAATGCATAGAAGGATCATTCATTCCTAAGGCAAATATAAACACCTGCAATGCACAGAAGGGTCATCCATTGCTTAGGAAAAGGTAAACACGTGCAATACACACAGGGATCATTCATTTCTTAGGTAAAGGTCTACACCTATATTGCACAGAGGGATCACCCATTCCTTAGATACAGGTCAACATCTGACTTGCCAGAAGGATCATCCATACCTTATTTAATGGTAAACACCTGCATTGTACACAGGGAACATCCATTCCTTAGGTAATTGTAAACACCTGCAATACACAGAAGGATCATCCAGTCCTTAGGTAATAGTAAACGCCTGCCCTGCAGAGAGGGATCATCCATTCTTTAATTAAAGGAAGAATCCTGCGTTGAACAGAGGGATCATGGATTTCTTAGGGAACAGTTAACACCTGCACTGCACAAAGGGCTCATCCATTCCTTAGGTAATGTTCAACACCTGCATTGACAGGGGGATCTTCCATTCCTTAGGTAATAGTAAACACCTGCAATGCACAGAGGGATCATCCATTCCTTAGGTAATGGTAAACACCTGCATTGAACAGAGGGATCTTCCATTCCTTAGGAAATTGTAAACACCTACAATGCACAGAAGGATCATTCATTCCTAAGACCAATATAAACACCTGCAGTGCACAGGGGGATCATCCATTGCTTAGGTCAAGGTAAACACGTGCAATACACAGAGGGATCATCCATTCCTTAGGTAAAAGTCAACACCTACAATGCACAGAGGGATCATTCAATAGTAAGGGAAATATAAACAAATGCAATGCACAGAGGGATCATCCATTGCTTAGGTAAAGGTAAACACGTGCAATACCCAGAGGGATAATCCATTCCTTAGGTAAAGGTCCACACCTACATTGCAAAGAGGGATCATCCATTCCTTAGTAAAGGTCAACACCTGACTGGCCCAGAAGGATCATCCATACTTTATGTAAATGAAAACACCTGCATTGCACACAGGGCACATCCATTCCTTAGGTAATTGTAAACACCTGCGATGCACAGAGGGATCATCCAGTCCTTAGGTAATGGTAAACGCCTGCATTGCAGAGAGGAATCATACATTCTTTAAGTAAAGGAAGAATCCTGCGTTGAACAGAGGTATCATGGATTTCTTAGGGAACAGTTAACACCTGCACTGCACAGAGGGTTCATCCATTCCTTATATAATGGTCAACACCTACATTGAACAAAGGGATCTTCCATTCTTTAGGTTATAGTAAACACCTGCAATGCACAGAGGGACAATCCATTCCTTAGGTAATGGTAAACAGCTGCAATGCACAGAGGGATCATCCAGTCCTTAGGCAATGGTAAACGCCTGCATTGAACAGAGGGATCTTTCATTCCTTAGGAAATTGTAAACAACTACAATGCACAGAGGGATCATTAATTCCTAAGGCCAATATAAACACCTGCAATGCACAGAGGGATCATCCATTCCTTAGGTAAAGGTCAACACCTACATTTCACAGAGGGATCATCCATTCCTTAGGTAAAGATAAACACCTGCAATGCACAGAGGGATCATGCACTCCTTAGGTAATGGTAAACGCTTGCATTAGAGAGACGGATCATCCATTCTTTAAGTAAAGGAAGAATCCTGCGTTGAACAGAGGGATCATCGATTCCTTAGGGAACAGTTAACACCTGCACTGCACAGAGGGCTCATCCATTCCTTAGGTAATGGTCAACACCTACATTGAACAGTGGGATCTTCAATTCCTTAGGAGAGTGTAAACAACTACATTGCACAGAGGGATCATTAATTCCTAAGGCAAATATAAACACCTGCAATGCACAGAGGGTTCATCCATTCCTTACATAAAGGTCAACACCTGACAGGCCAGACTGACCATCCGTACCTTATGTAAAGGTAAACACCTGCATTGCACACAGGGAACATCCATTCCTTAGGTAATTGTAAACACCTGCAATGCACAGAGGGATCATCCATTGCTTAGGTAAAGGTCAACACCTACATTGCACAGAGGGATCATCCATTCCTTAGGTAAAGGTCAACACCTGACTGGCCAGAAGGATCATCCATACCTTATGTAAGGGTAAACACCTGCATTGCACACAGGGAACATCCATTCCTCAGGTAATTGTAAACACCTGCAATGCACAGAGGGATCATCCATTGCTTAGGTAAAGGTGAACACGTCCAATACACAGATTGATCATCCATTCCTTAGGTAAAGGTCAACACCTACATTGGTGAGAGGGATCATCCATTCCTTATGTAATGGTAAACACCTGCAAGGCAGAGGTATCCTCTATTCCTTAGGTAAAGGTCAACACATACATTGCACAGACTGATCATACATTCCTTAGGTAAAGGTCAACACCTGACTGTCCCAGAAGGATCATCCATGCCATATGTAAGGGTAAACTCCTGCATTTCACACAGGGAAGATCCATTCCTTAGGTAAAGGTAAAAACCTGCATTGAACAGAGGGATCTTCCATTCCTTAGGTAATAGTAAACACCTGCAATGCACAGAGGGATCATCCATTCCTTAGGTAATGGTAAACACCTGCAATGCACAGAGGGATCATCCGGACCTAAGGTAATGGTAAACGCCTGCATTGCAGAGAGGGATCATACATTCTTTAAGTAAAGGAAGTATCCTGCGGTGAACAGAGGGATCATCGATTCCGTAGGGAACAGTTAACAACTGCACTGCACAGAAGGCACATCCTTTCCTTAGGTAATTATCAACACCTTCATTGAACAGAGGGATCTTCCCTTCCTTAGGAAATTGTAAACACCTACAATGCACAGAGGGATCATTCATTCCTAAGGCAAATATAAACACGTGCAAGGCACAGAGGGACCATTCATTGCTTAGGTAAAGGTAAACACGTGCAATACACAGAGGGATCATCCATTCCTTAGGTACATGTCAACAACTACATTGCACAGAGGGATCATCCATTCCTTAGGTAAAGGTCAACACCTGACCGGACCAGAAGGATCATCCATACCTTATGTAAAGGTAACACCTGCATTTCACACAGGGAAGATCCATTCCATTGGTAAAGGTAAAAACCTGCATTGAACAGAGGGATCTTCCATTCCTTAGGTAATATGAAACACCTGCAATGCACACAGGGATCATCCATTCCTTAGGTAATGGTACACGTCTGCATTTCAGAGAGGGATCATCCATTCTTTACGTAAAGGAAGAATCCTGTGTTGAACAGAGAGATAATCGATTCCTTAGGGAACAGTTAACATCTGCACTGCACATAGGGCTCATCCATTCCTTAGGTAATGGTCAGCACCTGCATTGAATAGAGGGATCTTCCATTCCTTAGGAGAGTGTAAACAACTACATTGCATTGAGGGATCATTAATTCCTAAGGCAAATATAAACACCTGCAATGCACAGAGGGTTCATCCATTCCTTACATAAAGGTCAACACCTGAAAGGCCAGACTGACCATCCATACCTTATGTAAAGGTAAACACCTGCATTGCACACAGGGAACATCCATTCCTTAGGTAATTGTAAACACCTGCAATGCACAGAGGGATCATCCATTGCTTAGGTAAAGGTCAACACCTACATTGCACAGAGGGATCATCCATTCCTTAGGTAAAGGTCAACACCTGACTGGCCAGAAGGATCATCCATACCTTATGTAAGGGTAAACACCTGCATTGCACACAGGGAACATCCATTCCTCAGGTAATTGTAAACACCTGCAATGCACAGAGAGATCATTCATTCCTAAGACAAATATAAACACCTGCAATGCACAGAGGGATCATCCATTGCTTAGGTAAAGGTGAACACGTCCAATACACAGATTGATCATCCATTCCTTAGGTAAAGGTCAACACCTACATTGGTGAGAGGGATCATCCATTCCTTATGTAATGGTAAACACCTGCAAGGCAGAGGTATCCTCTATTCCTTAGGTAAAGGTCAACACATACATTGCACAGACTGATCATACATTCCTTAGGTAAAGGTCAACACCTGACTGTCCCAGAAGGATCATCCATACCATATGTAAGGGTAAACTCCTGCATTTCACACAGGGAAGATCCATTCCTTAGGTAAAGGTAAAAACCTGCATTGAACAGAGGGATCTTCCATTCCTTAGGTAATGGTAAACACCTGCAATGCACAGAGGGATCATCCGGACCTAAGGTAATGGTAAACGCCTGCATTGCAGAGAGGGATCATACATTCTTTAAGTAAAGGAAGAATCCTGCGGTGAACAGAGGGATCATCGATTCCGTAGGGAACAGTTAACAACTGCACTGCACAGAAGGCACATCCTTTCCTTAGGTAATTATCAACACCTGCATTGAACAGAGGGATCTTCCCTTCCTTAGGAAATTGTAAACACCTACAATGCACAGAGGGATCATTCATTCCTAAGGCAAATATGAACACGTGCAAGGCACAGAGGGACCATTCATTGCTTAGGTAAAGGTAAACACGTGCAATACACAGAGGGATCATCCATTCCTTATGTACAGGTCAACAACTACATTGCACAGAGGGATCATCCATTCCTTAGGTAAAGGTCAACACCTGACCGGACCAGAAGGATCATCCATACCTTATGTAAAGGTAACACCTGCATTTCACACGGGGAAGATCCATTCCATTGGTAAAGGTAAAAACCTGCATTGAACAGAGGGATCTTCCATTCCTTAGGTAATATGAAACACCTGCAATGCACACAGGGATCATCCATTCCTTAGGTAATGGTACACGCCTGCATTGCAGAGAGGGATCATCCATTCTTTACGTAAAGGAAGAATCCTGTGTTGAACAGAGAGATAATCGATTCCTTAGGGAACAGTTAACACCTGCACTGCACAGAGGGCTCATCCATTCCTTAGGTAATGGTCAGCACCTGCATTGAACAGGGGGATCTTCCATGCCTTAGGAAATTGTAAACACCCACCATGCACAGAGGGATGATTGATTCCTAAGGCAAATATAAACACCTGCAAGGCCCACAGGGATCATCCAGTGCTTCGGTAATGGTAAATACCTGCAATGCACAGAGGGAGCCTCCAGTCCTTAGGTAATGGTAAACGCCTGCATTGCAGAGAGGGATCATCATTTCTTTAAGTAAAGGAAGACCTGCGTTGAACAAAGGGATCATTGATTCCTTAGGGAACAGTTAACACCTGCACTGCACAGAGGGCTCATCCATTCCTTAGGTAATGGTCAACACCTGCATTGAACAGAGGGATCTTCCATTCCTTAGGAAAGTGTAAACACCTACAATGCACAAAGGGATCATTCATTCCTAAGGCAAATATAAACACCTGCAATGCATAGAGGTATCATCCATTGCTTAGGTAATGGTAAACACCTGCAATGCACAGATGGATCATCTAGTCCTTAGGTAATGGTAAACGCCTGCATTGCAGAGAGTCATCATCCATTCTTTAAGTAAAGGAAGAATCCTGCGTTGAACAGAGGGATCATCGATTCCTTAGGGAACAGTTAACACCTGCACTGCACAGAGGGCTCATCCATTCCTTAGGTAATGGTCAACACCTGCATTGAACAGAAGGCTCTTCCATTCCTTAGGAAATTGTAAACACCTACAATGCACAGAGAGATCATTCGTTCCTAAGGCAAATACAAACACCTGCAATGCACAGAGGGATCATCCATTCCTTAGGTAAAGGTCAACACCTATATTGCACAGAGGGATCATTCATTCCTAAGGCAAATATAAACACCTACAATGCACAGAAGGCTCATCCATTGCTTAGGTAAAGGTAAACACGTGTAATACACAGAGGGATCATCCATTCCCTAGGTAATGGCCAACACGTATAATGCACAGAGGGATCATTCATTCCCAAGGCAAATATAAACGCCTGCAATGCACAGAAGGATCATCCATTGCTTAGGTAAAGGTAAACACGTGCAATACACAGAGGCATCATCCATTCCTTTGGTAAAAGTCAACTCCTACATTGCACAGAGAGATCCTCTTTTCCTTAGGTAAAGGTCAACACCTGACTGGCCCAGAGGGATCATCCATACCTTATGTAAATGTAACACCTGCATTTCACACAGGGAAGATCCATTCCTTTGGAAAAGGTAAAAACCTGCATTGAACAGAGGGATCTTCCAATCCTTAGGTAATAGTAAATACCTGCAATGCACAGAGGGATCATCCATTCCTTAGGTAATGGTAAACACTTCCAATTTACAGAGGGATCATCCAGTCCTTAGGTAATCGTAAACGCCTGCATTGCAGAGAGATATCATCCATTCTTTAAGTAAAGAAAGAATCCTGCGTGGAACAGAGGGATCATAGATTCCTTAGGAAACATTTAACACCTGCACTGCACAGAGGGCTCATGCATTCCTTAGGTAATGGTCAACACCTGCATTGAACCGAGGGATCTTCCATTCCTTAAAATTGTAAACACCTACAATGCACAGAGGGATCATTCATTCCTAAGGCAAATATATACAGCTGCAACGCACAGAGGGATGATCCATAGCTTAGGTAAAAGTAAACACGTGCAATACACAGAGGGATCATTCATTCCTTAGGTAAAGGTCAACACCTACATTGCACAGAGGGATCAACCATTCCTCAGATAAATGTCAACACCTGACTGGCCCAGAAGGATCATCCATAAGTTATATAAAGTAAACACCTGCATTGTATACAGGGAACATCCATTCCTTAGGTAATTGTGAACACCTGCAATGCACATAGGGATCATCCATTCCTAAGGTAAATGCAAACATCTAGCATGCACAGAGGGTTCATCTATTCCTTAGGTAAGTGTATACACCTGCATTGAACAGAGGGATCTTCCATTCCTTAAAATTGTAAACACCTAAAATGCACAGTGGGATCATTGATTAATAAAGCCAATATAAACACCTGCAATGCACAGAGGGATCTTGCATTCATTAGGTAATGGTAAACACCTGCAATGCACAAGGGATCATCCAATCCTTAGGTAATAGTAAACGCCTGCATTGCAGAGAGGGATCATCCATTCCTAAGGCAAATATAAACACCTCCAATGCACACAGGGATGATCCCTTGTTTAGGTAATGGTAAACACGTACAATACACAGAGGGATCATCCATTCCTTGTGTAAAGGTCAACACCTAAAATACACAGAGGGATCATTCTTTCCTAAGGCAAATATAAACACCTGCAATGCACATAGTGATCATCCATTGCTTAGGTAAAGGTCAACACCTGACTGGCCCAGAAGGATCATACATACCTTATGTAAAGTTAAACACCTGCATTCCACACAGGGAACATCCATTCCTTAGAAAATGTAAACACCTGCAATGCACAGAGAGATCATATATTCCTCAGGTAAGTGTGTGCACCTGCATTGCACAGGGGGATCATCCATTCCTTAAGTGAAGGTAGAAACCTGCATTGAACAGAGGGATCATCCTTTTCAAGGTAAAGGTACACACCTGCATTGAACAGAGGGATCATCGATTGCTTAGGGAACACTAACACCTACACTGCACAGAGATAACATCCATTCCTTAGGTAAAGGTCAACACCTACAATGCACAGAGGGATCATTCATTTCTAAGGCAAATATAAACACCTGCAATGCACAGAGGAATCATCCATTGCTTAGGTAATGGTAAACGCCTGCATTGCAGAGAGTCATCATCCATTCTTTAAGTAAAGGAAGAATCCTGCCTTGAACAAAGGGATCATCGATTCCTTAGGGAAAAGTTAACACCTGCAATGCACAAAGGGCTCATCCATTCCTTAGGTAATGGTCAACACCTGCATTGAACAGAGGGATCTTCCATTCCTTAGAAAATTGTAAACACCTACAATGCACAGAGGGATCATCCATTGCATAGGTAAAGGTAAACACGTGCAATACACAGAGGGATCATCTATTCCTTAGGTAAAGATCAACACCTGCTTTGCACAGAGGATCATGCATTCTTTAGGTAAATGTAAACACCTGCATTGCACAGATGGATCATCAATTTCTTACGTAACTGTGAACAACTGCATTGAATATAGGGATCATCCATTCCTCACATAACGGTAAACACCTTCATTGCACAGAGGGCTCATGCTATTCCATAGGTAACTGTAAACACCTGCACTGCACAGAGGGATCTTCCATTCATTCCGTAAATATAAACACCTCCATTGTACATAGGAATCATCCTTTCGATAGGTAAAGGTAAACATAAGCGTTGAACATACGCATCTTCTATTCCTTAGGTAAAATAAACACCTGCAATGAACAGAGGGATCATCCAGTCCTTAGGTAATGGTCAACACCTGTGTTGAAAAGAGGGATCTTTTATTACTAAGGCAAATATAAACACCTGCAATGCACAGAGGGATCATCCATTGCTTAGGTAAAGGTAAACAAGTACAATACACAGAGGGATCATCCATTCCTTAGGTAAAGGTCAACACCTACAATGCAAAGACGGATCATTTATTCCTAAGACAAATATAAACACCTGCAATGCACAGAGGGATCATCCATTGCTCAGATATAGGTGAACACCTGCATTTCACACAGGGAAGATCCATTTATTTGGTAAAGGTAAAAACCTGCATTGATCAGAGGGATCTTCCATTCCTTAGGTAATAGTAAACACCTGCAATGCACGGAGGGATCATCCAAACCTTAGGTAATGGTAAACACATACAAAGCACAGAGGGATCATCCATTCCTTAGGCAATGGTAAACGGCTGCATTGCAGAGGGATCATCCATTCTTTAAGTAAAGGAAGAATCCTGCGTTGAACAGAGGGGTCATCGTTTCCTTATGGAACAGTTACCACCTGCACTGCACAGAGGGCTCATCCATTCCATAGGTAATGGTCAACACCTGCATTGAACAGAGGGATCTTCCATTCCTTAGGAAATTATAAACACCTCCAATGCACAGAGGGATCATTCATTCCTAAGGCAAACATAAAAACCTGCAATGCATAGAGGGATCATCCATTGCTTAGGTAAAGGTAAACACCTGCATTTTACACAGGGAAGATCCATTCCTTTAGTAAAGGTAAAAACCTGCATTGAACAGAGGGATCTTCCATTATGTAGGTTATAGTAAACACCTGAAATGCACAGAGGGATAATCCGTTACTTAGGTAAAGGTCAACACCTGTCTGGCCCTGAAGGATCATCCATACCTTATGTAAAGGTAAACACCTGCATTGCACACAGGGAACACCCATTCCTTAGATAATTGTAAACACCTGCAATGCTCAGAGGGATCATCCATTCCTAAGGTAAATGTAAACACCTACAATGCACAGAGAGATCATCTGTTCCTTAGGTAAGTGTATACACCTGCATTGCACAGGGGGATCATCCACTCATTAAGTGAAGGTAGAAACCTGCATTGAACAGAGGGATCATCCTTTTCAAGGTAAAGGTACACACCTGCGTTGAACAGAGGCATCATTGATTCCTTAGGGAAGAGTTAACACCTGCAATGCACAGAGGGCTCATCCATTCCTTAGGTAATGGTCAACACCTGCATAGAACAGAGGGCTCATCCATTTCTTAGGTAATGGTCAACACCTGCATTGAACAGAGGGATCTTCCATTCCTTAGGAAATTGTAAACACATACAATGCACAGAGGGATCATTCATTCCTAAGGCAAATATAAACACCTGTAATGCACAGAGGGATCATCCATTGCTTAGGGAAAGGTAAACACGTGCAATACACAGAGGGATCATCCATTTCTTAGTGAAAGGACAACACCTACATTTCACAGAGGGATCATCCATTCCTTAGGTAAAGGTCAACACCTGACTTTGCCAGAAGTATCATCCATACCTTATGTAATGGTAAACACCTGCATTGCACACAGGGAACATCCATTCCTTAGGTAATTGTAAACCCCTGCAATGCACAGAGGGATCAACCATTCCTTACATGAAGGTATAAACCTGCATTGAACGGAGGGACCAACCTTTTCAAGGTAAAGGTACACACCTGCGTTGAACAGATTGATCATTGACTCCTTAGGGAACAGTTAACACCTGCACTGCACAGAGGGCTCATCCATTCCTTAGGTAATGGTCACCACTTGCATTGAACAGAGGGATCTTCCATTCCTTAGGTAATTGTAAACACCTACAAAGCACAGAGGGATCATTCATTCCTATGGCAAATATAAACACTTGCAATGCATAGCGGGATCATCCATTCCTTAAGTAAAGGTAGAAACCTAGAAGGAAAAGAGGGATCATCCTTTTCAAGGTAAAGGTACACACCTGCGTTGAACAGAGGGATCATCGATTCCTTAGGGAACAGTTAACACCTGCACTGCACAGCAGGCTAATCCATTCCTTAGGTAATGGTAAACACCTGCATTGAATAGAGGGATTTTCCATTCCTTAGGAAATTGTAAACAACTACAATGCACAGAGGGATCATTCATTCCTAAGGCAAATATAAACACCTGCAATGCACAGAGGGATCATCCATTCTTTAGGTAAAGGTCAACACCTGACTGACCCAGAAGGATCATCCATAACTTATGTAAAGGTAAACACCCGCATTGCACACAGGGAACATCCATTCCCTAGGTAATTGTAAACTCTTGCAATGCACAGAGTGATCATCCATTCCTAATGTAAATGCAAACACCTACAATGCACAGAGGGATTTTCTTTTCCTTCGGTATGTGTATACCTGCATTGCACAGGGGTATCTTCCATTCCTTAAGTGAAAGTAGAAATCTGCATTGAACAGAGGGATCATCCTTTTCAAGGAAAAGGTACACACCCGCGATGAACAGAGGGACCATCGATGCCTTAGGGAACAGTAAACACCTGCACTGCACAGAGGGCTCATCGATTCCTTAGGTATTGGTCAATACCTGCTTTGAACAGAGGTATCTTCCATTACTTAGGAAAATGTAAACACCTAGAATGCCCAGAGGGATCATTCATTCCTAAGGCCAATTTAAACCCCTGCAATGCACAGAGGGATCATCCATTGCTTAGGTAAAGGTAAACACGTGCAATACACAGAGGGATCATCCATTCCTTAGGTAAAGGTCTACACCTACAATGCACAGAGGAATCATTCATTCCTAAGGCAAATATAAACACCTGCAATGCACAGAGGGATCATCCATTTCTTAGGTAAAGGTAAACACGTGCAATACACATAGGGATCATCCATTCCTCAGGTAAATGTCAACACCTACATTGCACAGAGGGATCATCCATTCCTTAGGTAAAGGTCAACACCTGACTGGCCAAGAGGGATAATCCATACCTTATGTAAAGTTAGCACTTGCATTTGACACAGGGAAGATACTTTCCTTTGGTAAAGGTAAAAACCTGCATTGAGCAGAGGGATCTTCCATTCCTTAGATAATAGTAAACACCTGCAATGCACAGAGGGATCATCCATTTCTTAGGTAAAGGTAAACACGTGCAATACACAGAGGGATCATCCATTCCTTAGGTAAAGGTCAACACCTACAAGGCACAGAGGGATCGTTCAATCCTAAGGCAAATATAAACACCTGCAATTCACAGAGGGATCATCCATTCCTTAGGTAAAGGTCAACACCTGACTGGCCCAGAAGGATCATTCATGCCTTATGGAAAGGTAAACACATGCATTTCCCACAGGGAACATCCATTCTCTAGGTAATTGTAAACACCTGCAATGCACAGAGGGATCATCCATTCCTAAGGTAAATGGAAACACCTACAATGCACAGAGGGATCATCTATTCCTTAGGTAACTGTATACACGTCTATTGCACAGGGGGATCATCCATTCCTTAAGTGAAGGTAGAAACCTGCACTGAACAGAGGGATCATCCTTTTCAAGGTAAAGGTACACATGTGCGTTGAACAGAGGGATCAACGTTTCCTTAGGGAATAGTTAACACCTGCACTGCACAGAGGGCTCATCCATTCCTTAGGTAATGGTCAACACCTGCATTGAACAGAGGAATCTTCCATTCCTTAAGAAATTGTAAACACCTACAATGCACAGAGGGACAATTCATTCCTAAGGCAAACATAAACACTTGCAATACACAGAGGGATCATCCATTCCTTAGTTAAAGGTAAACACCTACAATGCACAGAGGGATCATTTATTCCTAAGGCAAACATAAACACCTGCAATGTACACAAGGGTCATCCATTGCTTAGGAAAAGCTAAACACGTGCAATACACAGAGGGATCATCCATTCCTTAGGTAAAGGTCTACACCTATATTGCACAGAGGGATCATCCATTCCTTAGGTACAGGTCAACACCTGACAGGCGATAAGGGTCATCCATACCTTATGTAATGGAAAACACCTGCATTGCACCCAGGGAACATCCATTCTTTAGGTAATTGTAAACACCTGTAATGCACAGAGGGATCATCCAGTCCTTTGATAAAGGTCAACACCTGACTGACCCAGAAGGATTATCCAAACGTTATGTAAAGGCAAACACCTGCATTGCACACAGGGAAGATACATTCCTTTGGTAAAGGTAAAAACCTGCATTGAACGGAGGGATCTTCCATTCCTTAGGAAATTGTAATCTCCTACAATGCACAGAGGAATCATTCATTCCTAAGGCGAGTATAAACACCTGCAATACACAGAGAGATCATCCACTCCTTAGGTAAATGTCAACCCCTACATTGCACAGAAGGATCATCCATTCCTTAGGTAAAGGTCAACACCTGACTGGCCCAGTGTGATCATCCATACCTTATGTAAAGGTAACACCTGCATTTCACACAGGGAAGATCCATTCCTTTGGTAAAGTTAAAAACCTGCATTGAACAGAGGGTTCTTCCATTCCTTAGATAATAGTAAACACCTGCAATGCACAGAGGGATCATCCATTGCTTAGGTAAAGGTAAACACTTGCAATACACAGAGGGATCATCCATTCCTTAGGTAAAGGTCAACACCTACAAAGCACAGAGGGATCATTCAATCCTAAGGCAAATATAAACACCTGCAATGCACAGAGGGATCATCCATTGCTTAGGTGAAGGTCAACACCTATATTTCACAGAGGGATCATCCATTCCTTAGGTAAAGGTTAACACCTGACTGGCCCAGAGGGATCATCCATACCTTATGTAAAGGTAACACTTGCATTTCACACAGGGAAGATCCATTCTTTTGGTAAAGGTAAAAACCTGCATTGAACAGAGGGACCGTCCATTCGTTAGGTAATAGTAAACACCTGCAATGCACAGAGGGATCATCCATTTGTTAGGTAATGGTAAACACCTGCAATGCACAGAGGGATCATCCAGTCCTTAGGTAATGGTAAACGCCTGCATTGCAGAGAGGGATCATCCATTCTTAAATAAAGGAAGTATCCTGCGTTGAACAGTGGGATCATCCATTCCTTAGGAAACAGTTAACACCTGCACTGCACAGAGGGCTCAACCATTCCTTAGATAATTGTCAACACCTGCACTGAACTGAGGGATCTTCCATTCCTTAGGAAATTGTAAACACCTACAATGCACAGAGGGATCATTCATTCCTAAGGCAAATATAAACACCTGCAATGCACAGAGGGATCATCCGTTGCTTAGGTATAGGTAAACACGTGCAATGCACAGAGGGATCATCCACTCCTTAGGTAAAGGTCAACACCTACATTGCACAGAGTGATCATCCATTCCTTACGTAAAGGTCAACACCTGACTGGCCCAGAAGTATCATCCATATCTTATGTAAAGGTAAAGATCTGCATTGCACACAGGGAACATCCATTCCTTAAGTAATTGTAAACACCTGCAATGCACAGAGGGATCATCCATTTCTAAGGTAAATGTAAACACCTATAATGCACAGAAGGATCATCTATTCCTCAGGTAAGTGTATACACCTACATTGCACAGGGGGATCATCCATTTCTTAAGTGAAGGTAGAAACCTGCATTGAACAGAGAGATCATCCTTTTCAATGTAAAGGTACACACCTGCGTTGAACAGAGGGATCATCGATTCCTGAGGGAACAGTTAACACCTGCAATGCACAGAGGGATCATCCATTCCTTAGGTAATGGTCAACACCTGCATTGAACAGAGGGCTCATCCATTCCTTAGGTAAAGGTCAACACCTGCATTGATCAGAGGGATCTTCCATTCCTCAGGAAATTGTAAACACCTACTATGCCCAGAGGGATCATTTATTCCTTAGGTAAAGGTCAACACCTACATTGCACAGAGGGATAATCCAGTCCTTAGGTAAAGGTCAACACCTGACTGGCCCAGAAGGGTCATCCATAACTTATTTAAAGGTAAACACCTGCATTGCACACAGGGAACATCCATTCCTTAGGTAATTGTAAACACTTGCAATGCACAGAGGGTTCATCCATTCCTTAAGTGAAGGTAGAAACCTGCAATGAACAGAGGGATCATCCTTTTCAAGGTAAAGGTACACACCTGCATTGAACAGAGGGATCATCGATTCCTTAGGAACAGTTAACACCTGCACTGCACAGAGGGCTCAACCATTCCTTAGGTAATGGTCAACACCTGACTGGCCCAGAGGGATCATCCATAACTTATGTAAAGTTAAACACCTGCATTGCACACAGGGAACATCCATTCCTTAGGTAATAGTAAACACCTGCAATGCACAGAGGGATCATCCATTCCTAAGGCAAATATAAACACCTGCAATGCACAGAGGGATCATCAATTGCTTAGGTAAAGGTAAAGACCTGACTGGCCCAGAAGGATCATCCATACCTTATGTAAAGTTAAACACCTGCATTGCACACAGGGAACATCCATTCCTTAGGTAATTGTAAACACCTGCAATGCACAGAGGGATCATCCATTGCTTAGGTAAAGGTAAACACGTGCAATACACAGAGGGATCATCTATTCCTTAGGTAAAGGTGAACACCTACAATGCACAGAGGGATCATTCATTCCAAAGGGAAATATAAACACCTGCAATGCATAGAGGGATCATCCATTGCTGAGGTAAAGGTAAACACGTGCAATGCACAGAGGGATCAACCATTGCTTAGGTAAAGGTCAATACCTACAATGCACAGAGGGATCATTCGTTCCTAAGGCTAATATAAACACCTGCAATGCACAGAGGGATCATCCATTGCTTAGGTGAAGGTCAACACGTGACTGGCCCAGAAGGATCATCCATACCTTATGTGAAGGTAAACCCCTGCATTACACACAGGGAACATCCATTCCTTAGGTAATTTTAAACACCTGAAATGCACAGAGGGATCATCCAGTCCTTAGGTAATGGTAAACGCCTGCATTGCAGAGTGGGATCATCCATTCTTTAAGTAAAGGAAGAATCCTGCGTTGAACAGAGGGATCATCGATTCCTTAGGGAACAGTTAACACCTGCACTCACAGAGGGCTCATCGATTCCTTAGGTAATGTTCAACACCTGCATTGAACAGAGGGATCTTCCATTCCTTAGGAAGTTGTAAACACCTAGAATGCACAGAGGGATCATTCATTCCTAAGGCAAATATAAACTCCTGCAATGCACGGAGGGATCAGCCATTGCTTAGGAAAAGGTACACACGTGCAATACACAGAGGGATCATCCATTCCTTAGGTAAAGGCCAACAGCTACAATGCACAGAGGGATCATCTATTCCTTAGGTATGTCTATACACCTGCATTGCACAGAGGGATCATCCATTCCTTAAGTGAAGGTAGAAACTTGCATTGAACAGAGGGATCATCCCTTTCAAGGTAAAGGTATACACCATCATTGAACAGAGGGATCATCGATTCCTTAGGGAACAGTTAACATCTGCACTGCACAGAGGGCTCATCCATTCCTTAGGTAATGGTCAACACCTGTATTGAACGGAGGGATCTTCCATCCCTTAGGAGATTGTAAACACCTACAATGCACGAGGGATCATTCATTCCTAAGGCAAATATAAACACCTGCAATGCGCAGAGGGATCATCCATTGCTTAGGTAATCGTAAACACCTACAATGCACAGAGGGATCATGCAGTCCTTAGGTAATGGTAAATGCCTGCATTGCAGTGAGGGATCATCCATTCTTTAAGTAAAGGGAGAATCCTACATTGATCAGAGGGATCATTGATTCCTTAGGGAAGAGATAACACCTACACTGCACAGAGGGCTCATCCATTCCTTAGGTAATGGTCAACACCTGCATTGAACAGAGGAATCTTCCATTCAGTAGGAAATTGTAAACACCTACAATGCACAGAGGGATCATTTATTCCTAAGGCAAATATAAACACATACAATGTACAGAGGGATCATCAATTGCTTAGGTAAAGGTAAACAGGTGCAATACACAGAGGGATCATATATTCCTTAGGTAAAGTACAACACCTGCAATGCACAGAGGGATCATCCAATGCTTAGGTGAAGGTCAACACGTGACTGTCCCAGAAGGATCATCCATACCTTATGTAAAGGTAAACAACTGCATTGTACACAGGGAACTCCCATTCTTTAGGTAATTGTAAACACCTGCAATGCACAGAGGGATCATCCATTGCTTAGATAAAGGTAAACACGTGCAATAAACAGAGGGATCATCCATTCCATAGGTAAAGGTCCACACGTACAATGCACAGAGTGTTCATTCATTCCAAAGGCAAGTATAAACTCCTGCAATGCACAGAGGAATCATCCATTGGTTAGGTAAAGGTAAACACGTGCAATACACAGAGGGATCATCCATTCCTTAGGTAAACGTCAACACCTACATTTCACAGAGGGATCATGCATTCCTTAGGTAAAGGTCAACACCTGGGTGGCCCACAGGATCATCCATACCTTATGTAATGGTTACACCTGTATTGCACACAGGGAAGATCCATTCCTTTGGTAAAGGTAAAAACCTGCATTGAACAGACGGATCTTCCATTCCTTAGGTAATGGTAAACACCTGCAATACACAGAGGGATCATCCATTACTTAGGTAACGGTCAACACATGCGTTGAACAGAGGGATCATCCAGTCCTTAGGTAATGGTAAACGCCTGCATTGCAGAAAGGGATCATATATTCTTTAAGTAAAGGAAGAATCCTGCGTTGAACAGAGGGATCATTGATTCCTTAGGGAATAGTGAACACCTGCACCGCACAGAGGGCACATCCATTCCTCAGGTAATGGTCAACACCTGCGTTGAACAGAGGGATCTTCCATTCCTTAGGAAATTTTAAACACCTACAATGCACAGAGGGATCATTCATTCCTAAGGCAAATATAAACACCTGCAATGCACAGAGGGATCATCCATTCCTTAGGTAAAAGTCAACACCTACAATGCACAGAGGGCTCATCTATTCCTTAGGTAATGGTTAACACCTGCATTGAACAGAGGGATCTTCCCTTCCTTAGGTAATTGTAAACACCTAAAATGCACAGAGGGATCATTCATTCCTAAGGCAAATATAAACACGTGCAAGGCACAGAGGGATCATCCATTGCTTAGTTAAAGGTAAACACGTTCCATACACAGAGGGATCATCCATTCCTTAGGTAAAGGTCAAAACCTACATTGCACAGAGGGATCATCCATTCCTTAGGTAAAGGTCAACACTTGACCGTCCCATAGGGATCATCCATACCTTACGTAAAGGTAACACCTGCATTTCATAGAGGGAAGATCCATTCCTTTGGTAAAGGTAAAAACCTGCATTGAACAGAGGGATCTTCCATTCCTTAGGTAATATTAAACACCTGCAATGCACACACGGATCATCCATTCCATAGGTAATGGTACACACCTTCATTGCAGAGAGGGATCATCCATTCTTTACGTAAAGGAAGAATCCTGTGTTGAACAGCGAGATCGTTGATTCCTTATGGAACAGTTAACACCTGCACTGCACAGAGGGCTCATCCATTCCTCAGGTAATGGTCAACACCTGCATTGAACAGTGGGATCTTCCATTGCTTAGGAAAGTGTAAACACCTACAATGCACAGAGGGATCATTCCTTCCTAAGGCAAATATAAACATCTGCAATGCATAGAGGTATCATCCATTGCTTAGGTAATGTTAAACACCTGCAATGCACAGAGGGATCATCTAATCCTTAGGTAATGGTAAACGCCTGCATTGCAGAGAGGCATCATCCATTCTTTAAGTAAAGGAAGAAACCTGCGTTGAACAGAGGGATCATCGATTCCTTAGGGAACAGTTAACACCTGCACTGCACAGAGGGCTCATCCATTCCTTAGGTAATGGTCAACACCTTCATTGAACAGAGGGATATTCCATTCCTTAGG
Source organism: Orientallactaga sibirica (assembly GCA_036365145.1). Classification (NCBI taxonomy): domain Eukaryota; kingdom Metazoa; phylum Chordata; class Mammalia; order Rodentia; family Dipodidae; genus Orientallactaga; species Orientallactaga sibirica. The sequence goes on from JAEOAD010001320.1 coordinate 122,193, forward strand.
AAATTGTAAACACCTACAATGCACAGAGAGATCATTCATTCCTACGGCAAATATAATCACCTTCAATGCACAGAGGGATCATCCATTGCTTAGGTAAAGGTCAGCACCTAAAATGCACAGAGGGCTCATCCATTCCTTAGGTAATGGTCAACACCTCCTTTGAACAGAGGGATTATCCATTCCTTTGATAACAGTAACGACCTGCATTGAACAGAGGGATTATCCATTCCTAAGATAATGGTAAACAACTGCATTGAACAGAGGGATCATGTATTCCTTAAGTAAAGATCAACACCTGCATTGCACAGAGGATCATGCATTCTTTAGGTAAATGTAAACACCTGCATTGCACAGATGGATCATCAATTTCTTACGTAACTGTGAACAACTGCATTGAATATAGGGATCATCCATTCCTCACATATCGGTAAACACCTTCATTGCACAGAGGGCTCATGCTATTCCATAGGTAACTCTAAACACCTGCACTGCACAGAGGGATCTTCCATTCATTCCGTAATATAAACACCTCCATTGTACAGAGGAATCATCCTTTGGATAGGTAAAGGTATACATCAGCATTGAATATACGCATCTTCTATTCCTTAGGTCAAATAAACACCTGCAATGAACAGAGGGATCATCCATTCCTTAGGTAATGGTCAACACCTGCATTTCACACAGGCATCATCCATTGCTTAGGTAACGGTCAACACCTGCCTGTCCCCGAGGGGTCATCCATTCCTTATGTAAAGGTAAAAACCTGCACTGTGCACAGAGAACATCCATTCCTTTTGTAAAGTTAAACACCAGAATTGAACAGAGGGATCTTTCAATCCTTAGGTAATAGTAAGCACCTACAATGCACAGAGGGATCATCCATTCCTAAGACAAATATAAACACCAATGATGCACAGAGGGATCATCCATTCCTTAGGTCAAGCTAAAAACCTGCAATGCACAGAGGGATCATCCATTCCTTAAGTAACTGTAAACAGCTGCATTGAACAGAGCGATCAAATTTTCCTTAGGTAAACATCAACACCTGCATTGCACAGAGGGTTCATCCATTCCTTAGGTAATGGTAAACACCTGCATTACACAGAGGGATAATCCATTCCGTAGATAACGGTAAACACCTGCATTGCACAGAGGGAACATCCAAACCTTCAGTAAAGGTCAACTTTTGCCTGGCCAAGAGTCAAGGTAAACACCTGCATTGCACACAGAGAACATCCATTCCTTTTTTTTAAAGGTAAACACATGCATTTAAAAGAGTTATCTTTCATTCCTTAGGTAATAGTAAATGTCTGCAATGCACAGAGGGATTATCCATTCCTAAGACAAATATAAACGCCTGCAATGCCCGGGAGTCAACCGTTCCTTAGGTAAAGCTACAAACCTGCATTTCAGAGAGGGTAAAGGTAAACACCTGCATTGCACAGATGGATCATCCATTCCTAAGGTAATGGTAAAGACCTGCATTGAACAGAGGGATTATCCAATCCTTAGTTAACGGTAAACACCTGCGTTGAAGAGAGGGATCATCTATTCCTTAGGTAAAGATCAACACCTACATTTCACAGAGGGATCACCGATTACTTAATTGAAGTTCAAAATCTACATTACACAGAAGGTCATCCATTCCTTAGCTAATGGATAACACCTGCAATGCACAGAGGGATCTTCCATTAATTTGTAAATATAAACACCTCCATTGCACAGAGGAACCATCCTTTCCTTAGGTAAAGTTATACACCAGCATTGAACATAGGCATCTTCCATTCCTTAGGGAATGGAATTGTAAACACCTACAATGCACAGAGGGATCATTCATTCCTAAGGCAAATATAAACACCTGCAATGCACAGAGGGATCATCCATTGCTTAGGTATCGGTAAACACGTGCAATACACAGAGGGATCATCCATTCTTAGGTAAATATCAACACCTGCATTGCACAGAGGGATCATCTATTCCTTAGGTAAAGGTCAACACCTGACTGGCCAAGAGGGATCATCCATACTTTAAGTAAAGTAAGAATCCTGCGTTGAACAGAGGGATCATCGATTCCTTAGGAATTGTTAACACCTGCACTGCACAGAGGGCTCATCCATTCCTTAGGTAAAGGACAACACCTGTATTGCACAGAGGGATCGTCCATTCATTCGGTAAATATAAACACCTCCATTACACAGAGGAATCATCCTTTCCTTAGGTAAAGGTAAACATCAGCATTGAACATAGTAATTTTCCATTACATAGGTAATAATAAACACCTGCAATGCACAGAGGGATCATCCCATTTCTTATATAAACATAAACACCTGCAATGAGCAGAGGGATCATCCTTCCTTAGGGAAAGGTAATCACCTGAGTTGAACAGACAGTTCATCCATTCCTTAGGTACGAGATGAACACGTGCATTGCACAGAGGGATCATCCAATCCTTATATAAAGGTCAACACTTGTATTTTACAGAGGGATCAACCGTACCTTAGGTAAAGGTAAACACCTACATTGAACAGAGTTCATCCATTCCTTAGGTAAATGTCAACACTTGCTTGGACAACAAAGATCATCCATTCCTTATGTGTAGGTAAACCTGCATTGCACACAGGGAATATCCATTCCTTTGGTCAAGGTAACCACCTGCATTTAACAGAGGGATCAGCCATTCCTTAGGTAATGGTAAACACCTACAATGCACAGAGGGATCATCCAGTCCTTAGGAAATAGTAAACACCTGCAATTCACAGAGGGGTCATCCATTACTTAGGTAAAGGTAAACACCAGCATTACACAGAGGGATCATCCACTCCTTAGGTAACTATAAACACCTGCTTTGAACAGAGGGATCGTCCATTCCTTTGATAACAGTAAGCACCTGCATTGAACAGAGGGATTATCCTTCCCTAAGATAACTGTAAACAACTCCATTGAACAGAGGGATTATCTATTCCTTAGGTAAAGATCAACACCTGCATTGCACAGAGGATCATACATTCTTTGGGAAAGGTAAACACCTGCGTTGTAAAGAGGGATTATCCATTCCTAAAATAATGGTAAACAGCTGCATTGAACAGAGGAATCATCTATTCCTTAGGTAAAGATCAACACCTGCTTTGCACAGAGGATCATGCATTCTTTAGGTAAAGGTAAACACCTGCATTTCACAGATGGATCATCAATTTCTTACGTAACTGTGAACAACTGCATTGAACATAGGGATCATCCATTCCTCACATAACGGTAAACACCTTCATTGCACAGAGGGCTCATGCTATTCCAGAGGTAAGTGTAAACACCTGCACTGCACAGAGGGATCCTCCATTCATTAGGTAAAGATAAACACCTCCATTGTACAGAGGAATCATCCTTTCGATAGGTAAAGGTAAACAGCAGCGTTGAACATAGGCATCTTCTATTCCTTAGGTAAAATAAACACTGGCAATGAACAGAGTTCATCCATTCCTTAGGTAAAGGTAAACACCTGCATTGCACAGATGGATCATCAATTTCTTACGTAACTGTAAACAACTGCATTGAACATAGGGATCATCCATTCCTCACATAACGGTAAACACCTTCATTGCACAGAGGGCTCATGCTATTCCATCGGTAATTGTAAAAACCTGAACTGCACAGAGAGATAGATCTTCCATTCATTCGGTAAATATAAACACCTCCATTGTACAGAGGAATCATCCTTTCGATAGGTAAAGATAAACAGCAGCGTTGGACATAGGCATCTTCTATTCCTTAGGTAAAATAAACACCTGCAATGAACACAGGGATCATCCATTCTTTAGGTAATGGTCAACACCTGCATTGCACACAGGCATCATCCATTCCTTAAGTAAAGGTCAACACCTGCGTGGCCCAGAGGGATCATCCATTCCTTTTGTAAAGGTAAAAACCTGCACTGTGCACAGAGAACATCCATTCATTTTATAAAGTTAAACACCAGAAATGAACACGGGGATCTTTCAATCCTTAGGTAATAGTAAGCACCTGCAATGCACAGAGGGATCATCCATTCCTAAGACAAATATAAACACCAATAATGCACAGAGGGATCATCCATTCCTTAAGTAACTGTAAACAGCTGCATTGAACATAGGGTTCATCTATTCCTTAGGTAAATATCAACACCTGCATTGCACAGAGGGATCATCCATTCCTTAGGTAATGGTAAACACCTGCATTGCATAGAGGGATCATCCAATCCTTCGGTAAAGGTCAACACTTGCCTGGCCAAGAGGGATCATCCATTCCTTATGTAAAGGTAAACACCTGCATTGCACACAGAGAACATCCATTCTTTTTTTTAAAAGGTAAACACATGCATTTAACAGAGTTATCGTTCATTCCTTAGGTAATAGTAAATGTCTGCAATGCACAGAGGGATTACAAATTCCTAAGACAAATATAAACGCCTGCAATGCCCGGGGGTCAACCGTTCCTTAGGTAAAGCTACAAACCTGCATTGCAGAGAGGGATTATCCATTCCTTAGGTAAAGGTAAACACCTGCATTGCACAGATGGATCATCCATTCCTAAGGTCATGGTAAAGACCTGCATTGAACAGAGGGATTATCCATTCCTTAGTTAATGGTAAACACCTGCGTTGAAGAGAGGGATCATCTATTCCTTAGGTAAAGATCAACACCTACATTTCACAGAGGGATCAACGATTCCTTAAGTGAAGTTCAAAATCTACATTACCCAGAAGGTCACCCATTCCTTAGCTAATGGACAAAACCTGCAATGCACAGAGGGATCTTCCATTAATTTGGTAAATATAAACACCTCCATTGCACAGAGGAATCATCCTTTCCATAGGTAAAGGTACACACCAGCATTGAACATAGGCATCTTCCATTCCTTAGGTAATAATAAACATATGCAATGCATAGAGGGATCATTCCATTTCTGATATAGTAGTAAACACCTGCAATGAACAGAGGTATCATCCATTCCCAAGGTAAAGGTAATCACCTGAGTTGCACAGACGGATCATCCATTCCATAGGTACGAGGTGAACACGTGCATTGCACAGAGGGATCATCCATTCCTTACGTAAAGGTCAACACCTACATTTTACATACGGATCAACCATTACTTAGGTAAAGGTAAACAACTGCCTTGCACAAAGAGTACATCCATTCCTTATGTAAAGGTCAACACCTGCCTGTCAAAGAAAGATCATCCATTCCTTATGTGAAGGTAACACCTGCTTTGCACACAGAGAAGATCCATTACTTTGGTAAAGGTAAACACCTTCATTGAACAGAGGGATCATCCATTCCTTAGGAAATAGTAAACACCTGAAATGCACAGAGGGATCATCCATTCCTAAGGCAAATATAATCACCTGCAATGCACAGAGGGATCATCCATTGCTTAGGTAAAGGTAAACATGTGCAATACACAGAGGGATCACCCATTCCTTAGGTAAATGTCAAGACCAACATTGCACAGAGGGATCATCCATTCCTTAGGTAAAGGACAACACCTGACTTGCCCAGAAGGATCATCCATATCTTATGTAAAGGTAAACACCTGAATTGCACAGAGGGAACATCCATTCCTTAGGTAATTGTAAACACCTGCAATGCACAGAGGGATCATCCATTCCTAAGGTAAATGTAAACACCTACAATGCACAGAGGGATCATATATTCCTCAGGTAAGTGTATACACCTGCATTGCACAGGGGGATCATCCATTCCCTAAGTGAAGGTAGAAACCTGCATTGAACAGTAGGATCATCCTTTTCAAGGTAAAGGTACACAGCTGCGTTGAACAGAGGGATCATCGATTCCTTAGGGAACAGTTAACACCTACACTGCACAGAGGGCTCATCCATTCCTTAGGTAATGGTCAACACCTGCATTGAAAAGAGGGATCTTCCATTCCTGAGGAAATTGTAAACACCTACAGTGCACAGAGGGATCATTCACACCTAAGGCAAATATAAACACCTGCAATGCACAGAGGGATCATCCATTCCTTAGGTAAAGGTCAACACTTACAATGCACAGAGGGATCATTCATTTCTAAGGCAAATATAAACACCTGCAATACACAGGGGGATCAGCCATTGCTTAGGTAATGGTAATGACCTGCAATGCACAGAGGGATCATCCAGTCCTTAGGTAATGGTAAACGCCTACATTGCAGAGAGGGATCATCCATTCTTTAAAGTAAAGGAAGAATCCTGCGTTGAACAGAGGGACTATCGATTCCTTAGAGAATAGTTAACACCTGCACTGCACAGAGGGCTCATCCATTCCTTAGGTAATGGTCAACACCTGCATTGAACAGTGGAATCTTCCATTCCTTATGAAATTGTAAACACCTACAATGCACAGAAGGTTCATTCATTCCTAAGGCAAATATAAACACCTGCAATGCACAGAGGGATCATCCATTGCTTAGGTAATGGTAAACGCCTACATTGCAGAGAGGGATCATCCAGGCCTTAGGGAATGGTCAACACCTGCATTGAACAGAGGGATCTTCCATTCCTTAGGAAATTGTAAACACCTACAATGTACACAGGGATCATTCATTCCAAAGGAAAATATAAAAAACTGCAGTGCACAGAGGGATCATCCATTCCTTAGGTAATGGTCAACACCTACAATGCACAGAGGGATCATTCCTAAAGCAATTTTAAACACCTGCAATGCACATAGGGATCATCCATTCCTTAGGTAATGGTAAACACCTGCAATGCACAGAGGGATCATCCAGTCCTTAGGTAATGGTAAAGGCTTGCATTGAAGAGAGGGATCAACCATTCTTTAAGTAAAGGAAGAATCCTGCGTTGAACAGAGGGATCATCGATTAATTAGGGAACAGTTAAAACCTGCACGGCACAGAGGGCTCATCCATTCCTTAGGTAATGGTCAACACCTGTATTAAACAGAGGGATCTTACATTCCTTAGGAAATTGTAAACACCGACAATGAACAGAGGGATCATTCATTCCAAAGGCAAATATAAACACCTGCAATGCACAGAGGGTTCATCCATTGCTTAGGTAATTGTAAACACCTGCAATGCACAGAGGGTTCATCCCGTCCTTAGGTAATGGTAAACGCCTGCATTGCAGAGAAGGATCAACCATTCTTTAAGCAAAGGAAGAATCCTGCGTTAAACAAATGGATCATCGATTCCTTAGGGAAAAGTTAACACCTGCAATGTACAGAGGGCTCATCCTTTCCTAGGTAATGGTCAACACCTGCATTGTACAGAGGGATCTTCCATTCCTTCGGAAATTGTAAACACCTACAATGCACAGAGGGATCATTCATACCTGAGGCAAATATAAATACCTGCAATCCATACAGGGATCATCCATTCCTTAGGTAAAGGTCAACACCTACATTGCACAGAGGGATCATCCATTCCTTAAGTAAAGGTCTACACCTACAATGCACAGAGGGATCATTCGTTCCTAAGGAAAATATAAACACCTACAATGCCCAGAGGGATCATCCATTGCTTAGGTAATGGTAAACACCTGCCATGCACAGAGGAATCATCCAGTACTTAGGTAATGGTAAACGGCTGCATTGCAGAGAGGGTTCATCCATTCTTTAAGTAAAGGAAAAATCTTGCGTTGAACAGAGGGATCATCGATTCCTTAGTGAATAGTTAACACCTGCACTGCACAGAGGGCTCATCCATTCCTTAAGTAATGGTCAACACCTGCATTGAACATAGGGATCTTCCATTCCTTAGGTAATTGTAAACACCTACATTGCACACAGAGATCATTCGTTCCTAAGGCAAATATAACCACCTGCAATGCAAAGAGGGATCATCCATTGCTTAGGTAAAGGTAAACACGTGCAATACACAGAGGGATCACCCATTCCTTAGTTAAAGGTCAACACCTACATTGCACAGAGGGATCATCCATTCCTTAGGTAAAGGGCAACACGTTACTGGCCCAGAGGGATGATCCATCCCTTATGTAAAGGTAACTCCAGCATTTCACACATGGTAGATACATTCCTTTGGTAAAGGTAAAAACCTGCATTGAACAGAGGGATCTTCCATTCCTTAGGTGATAGTAAACACATGCTATACACAGAGGCATCATCCATTGCTTAGTTAAAGGTAAACACGTGCAATACACCGAGGGATCATCCATTCCTTAGGTAAAGGTCAACACCTACAATGCACAGAGGGATCATTCATTCCTAAGGCAAATATAAACACCTGCAATGCACAGAGGGATCATCCATTGCTTAGGTAAAGGTAAACAGGTGCAATAGACAGAGGGATCATCCATTCCTTAGATAAAGTTTAACAGCTACATTGCACAGAGTGATCACTCATTCCTAAGGGAAATATAAACACCTGCAATACACAGAGGGATCATCCATTGCTTAGGTAAAGGTAAATACGTCCAATACACAGAGGGATCATCCATTCCTTAGGTAAAGGTCAACACCTACATTGCACAGAGTGATCATCCATTCCTTAAGTTAAGGTCAATACATGATTGGCCCAGGGGGATCATCCATACCTTATATAAAGGTAACACCTGCATTTCACAAAGGGTAGATACATTCCTTTGGTGAAGGTAAAAACCTGCATTGAACAGAGTGATCATTCATTCCTAAGGCAAATATGAACACCTGCAATGCACAGAGGGATCATCCATTGCTTAGGTAAAGGTAAACAGGTGCAATAGACAGAGGGATCATCCATTCCTTAGATAAAGTTTAACAGCTACATTGCACAGAGTGATCACTCATTCCTAAGGGAAATATAAACACCTGCAATACACAGAGGGATCATCCATTGCTTAGGTAAAGGTAAATACGTCCAATACACAGAGGGATCACCCATTCCTTAGGTAAAGGTCAACACCTACATTGCACAGAGTGATCATCCATTCCTTAAGTTAAGGTCAATACATGATTGGCCCAGGGGGATCATCCATACCTTATATAAAGGTAACACCTGCATTTCACAAAGGGTAGATACATTCCTTTGGTGAAGGTAAAAACCTGCATTGAACAGAGTGATCATTCATTCCTAAGGCAAATATGAACACCTGCAATGCACAGAGGGATCATCCATTTCTTAGGTAAAGGTAAACACGTGCAATACACAGGAGAGATCATCCATTCCTTAGGTAAACGTCAACACCTAGAATGCACAGAGGGATCATTTATTCCTAAGGCAAATATAAACACCTGCAATGCACAGAGGGATCATCCATTTCTTAGGTAAAGGTAAACACGTGAAATACACAGAGGGATCATCCATTCCTTAGGTAAAGGTCAACACCTACACTGCACAGAGGGACCATCCAGTCCTTAGGTAAAGGTCAACAACTGACTAGCCCAAAGGTATCATCCATACATTATGTAAAGGTAACAACTGCATTTCACACAGGGAAGATCCATTCCTTTGGTAAAGGTAAAAACCTGCATTGAACAAAGGGATCTTCCATTCTTTGGTAATAGTAAACACATGCAATGCCCAGAGGGATCACCCATTCCTTAGGTAAAGGTCAACACCTACAATGCACAGAGGGAACATTCATTCCTAAGGCAAATATAAACACCTGCAATGCACAGACGGATCATCCATTGCTTAGTAAAGTTAAGAACGTGCAATACACAGAGGGATCAACACCTGCATTTAACAGAGGTATCTTCCATTCCTTAGGAAATTGTAAACAGCTACAATGCATAGTGGGGTCAATCATTCCTAAGGCAAATATAAACACCTGCAGTGCACAGAGGGATCATCCCTTGCTAAAAAGCACAGAGTGATCATTCATTCCTAAGGCAAATCTAAACGACTGCAATGCACAAAGGGATCATCCAAGGCTTAGGAAAAGGTAAACAAGTGCAATAAACAGAGGGATCACCCATTCCTTAGGTAAAGGTCAACACCTACATTGCACAGAGGGACTATCCATTCCTTAGGTAAAGGTCAACACCTGACTGGCCCAGAGAGATCATCCATACCTCATGTAAAGGTAACACCTGCATGTTACACAGGGAAGATCCATTCCTTTGGTAATGGTAAAAACCTGCATTGAACAAAGGGATCTTCCATTCCTTAGGTAATAGTAAACACCTGCAATGCACAGAGGAATCATCGATTGCTTATGTAAAGAATACACTTACAATACACAGAGGGATCATCCATTCCTTAGGTAAAGCTCAACACCTACTATGCACACAGGGATCATTCATTCCTAAGGCAAATCTAAAAATCTGCAATGCACAGAGGGATCATCCATTGCTTAGGTAAAGGTAAACACATGCAATACACAGAGGGATCATCCATTCCTTAGGTAAAGGTCTAGACCTACAATGCCCAGACAGATCATTCATTCCTAAGGCAAATATAAATACCTGCAATGCACAGAGGGATAATCCATTGCTTAAGTAAAGGTAAACACGTGAAATACACACAGGGATCATCCATTCCTTAGCTAAAGGTCAACAGCTACATTGCACAGAGGGACCATCATTTCCTTAGGTAAAGGTCAACACCTGACTGGCCCAGAGGGATCTTCCATACCTTATGTAAAGGTAACACCTGCATTTCACACAAGGAAGATCCATTCCTTTGGTAAAGGTAAAAACCTGCATTGAACAGAAAGATCTTCCATTCCTTAGGTAATAGTAAACACCTGCAGTGCACAGAGGGATCATCCATTGCTTAGGTAAAGGTAAACACGGGCAATACACAGCGGGATCATCCATCCCTTAGGTAAAGTTCAACACCTACAATGCACAGAGGGATCATTCATTCCTAAGGTAAATATAAACACCTGCAATGAACAGAGGGATCATCCATTGCTTAAGTAAAAGTAAACACGTGCAATACAGAGAGGGATCATCCATTTCTTAGGTAAAGGTCAACACCTGTCTGGCCCAGAAGGGTCATCCATACCTTATGTAAAGGTAAACACCTGCATTGCACAAAGGGTACATCCATTCCTTAGGTAATTGTAAACATCTGCAATGCACAGAGGGATCATCCATTCCTAAGGTAAATGTAAACACGTACAATATACAGAGGGATCAAGTATTCCTTAGGTAAGTGTATACACCTGCATTGCACAGGGGGATCATCCATTCCTTAAGTGAAGGTAGAAACCTGCATTCAACAGAGGGATCATCCTTCTCAAGGTAAAGGTACACACCTGCGTTGAAGAGAGGGATCATCGATTACTTTCGGACCAGTTAACACCTGCACCGCACAGAGTGCTCATCCATTCCTTAGGTAATGGTCAACACCTGCACTGAACAAAGGGATTTTCCATTCCTTAGGAAATTGTAATTACTTACAATTCACAGAGGGATCATTCATTCCTAAGGCAAATATAAACACCTGCAATGCACAGACGGATCATCCATTGCTTAGGTAAAGGTAAACACGTGCAATACACAGAGGGATCATCCATTCCTTAGGTAAAGGTCAACACCTACAGTGCACAGAGTGACATCCATTCCTTAGGTAAAAGTCAACAACTGACTGGCCCAGAGGGATCATCCATAACTTATGTAAAGTTAACATCTGCATTTCACACAGGGAAGAGCCATTCCTTTGGTAAATGTAAAAACCTGCATTTAACAGAGGGATCTTCCATTCCTTAGGTAATAGTAAACACCTGCAATGCACAGAGGGATCATCCATTCCTTAGGTAATGGGAAACACCTGCAATGCACTGAGGGATCATCCAGTCCTTTGGTAAAGATAAACGCCTGAATTGAAGAGACGAATCATCCATTCCTTAAGTAAAGGACGAATCCTGCGTTGAACAGAGGGATCATCCATTCCTTAGGTAATGGTCAACACCTGCATTGAACAGAGGGATCTTCCAATCCTTAGGAAATTGTAAACACAATGCACAGAGGGATCATCCATTGCTTAGGAAAAGGTAAACACGTGCAATACACAGAGGGACCATCCATTCCTTAGGTAAAGGTCAACACCTACAATGCACAGAGGGATCATTCATTCCTTAGGTAAAGGTCAACACCTACAATGCACAGAGGGATCATTCATTCCTAAGGTAAATATAAACACCTGCAATGCACAGAGGGATCTTCCATTGCCTAAGTAAAGGTAAACACATGCAATACACAGAGGGATCATTTATTCCTTAGGTAAAGGTCAACACCTACAATGCACAGAGTGCTCACCCATACCGTAGGTAATGGTCAACACCTGCATTGAACAGAGGGATCTTCCATTCCTTAGGAAAGTTAAACACCTACAAAGCACAGAGGGATCATGCATTCCTAAGGCAAATATAAACACCTGCAATGCACAGAGGGATCATCCATTGCTTAGTTAATGGTAAACACCTGCCATGCACAGAGGAATCATCCAGACCTTAGGTAATAGTACACGACTGCATTGCAGAGAGGGATCATGCATTCTTTAAGTAAAGGAAGAATCCTGTGTTGCACAGAGGGATGATCGATTACTTAGGGAACAGTTAACACCTGCACTGCACAGAGGGCTCATCCATTCTTTGGTAATGGTCAACACCGGCATTGAACATAGGGATATTCCATTCCATAGGAAATTGTAAACACCTGAAATGCACAGAGGGATGATTCATTCCTAAGGCAAATATAAACACCTGAAATACACAGAGGGATCATCCAATCCTTAGGTAAAGGTCAACACCTACAATGCACACAGGGATCATTCATTGCTTAGGTAAAGGTAAACACGTGAAATACACAGAGGGATCATCCATTCCTTAGGGAAAGGTCAACAACTACAATGCACAGAGGGATCATTCATTCCTAAGGCACATATAAACACCTGCAATGCATAGAGGGATCATCCATTGCTTAGGTAAAGGTAAACACTTGCAATACACAGAGGGATCATCCATTCCTTAGGTAAAGGTCAACACCTGACTTGCCCAGACTGATCATCCATACCTTATGTAAAGGGAAACACCTGGATTGCACACAGGGAACATCCATTCCTTAGGTAATTGTAAACACCTGCAATGCACAGCGGGATTATCTATTGCTTAGTTAAGTGTACAACCTGCATTGCACAGGAGGATCATCCATTCCTTAAGTGAAGGAACAAAGCTGCATTGAACAGAGGGATCATCCTTTTCAAGGTCAAGGTCCACATCCGCGGTGAACAGAGGGACCATCGATTCCTTAGGGAACAGTTAACACCTGAACTGCACAGAGGGCTCATCCACTCCTTAGTTAATGATCAACACCTTTATTGAACAGAGGGATTTTCCATTCCATAGGAAATTGTAAACACCTGCAATGCACAGAATGATCATCCATTGCTTAGGTAATGGTAAACACCTGCAATGCACAGAGGGATCATCCAGTCCTTAGGATATGGTAAACGCCTGCATTGCAGAGAGGGATCATCCATTCTTTAAGTAAAGGAAGAATCCTGCGTTGAACAGAGGCACTATCGATTCCTTAGAGAACAGTTAACACCTGCACTGCACAGAGGGCTCATCCATTCCTTAGGTAATGGTCAACACCTGCATTGAACAGTGGAATCTTCCATTCCTTAGGAAATTGTAAACACCTACAATGCATAGAGGGATCATTCATTCCTAAGGCAAATATAAACACGGGCAATGGACAGAGGGATCATCCATTGCATAGGTGAAGGTCAACACCTACATTGCACAGAGGGATCATCCATTCCTTAGGTAAAGGTCAACACCTGACTGGCGAGAAGGATCATCCATACCTTATTTAAAGGAAAAGACCTGCATTGCACACAAGGAACATCCATTCCTTAAGTAATTGTAAACACCTGCAATGCACAGATGGATCATCCATTCCTAAGGTAAATGTAAACACCTATATTGCACAGAGGGATCATCTATTCCTCTGGTAAGTGTATACACCTGCATTGCACAGGGTGATCATCCATTCCTTAAGTTATGGTAGAAAACTGCATTGAACAGAGGGATCATCCTTTTCAAGGTAAAGGTACGCACCTGCGCTGAACAGAGGGATCATCGTTTCCTTAGGGAACTGTTAACACCTGCACTGCACAGAGGGATCATCCATTCCTTTGGTAATGTTCAACACCTGCATTGAACAGAGGGATCTTCCATTCCTTAGGAAATTGTAAACACCTACAATGCACAGAGGGATCATCCAGTCCTTAGGTAATTGTAAACGCCTGAATTGCAGAGAGGGATCATCCATTCTTTAAGTAACGGAAGAATCCTGCGTTGAGCAGAGGAATGATCGATTACTTAGGGAACAGTTACCACCTGCTCTGCAAAGAGAGCTCATCCATTCCTTAGGTACTGGTCAACACCTGCATTGAACAGAGGGATCTTCCATTCCATAGGAAATTGTAAACACCTACAATGCACAGAGGGATCATTCATTCCTAAGGCAAATATAAACACCTGCACTGCACAGAGGGCTCGTCCATTCCTTAGATAGTGGTCAACACCTGCGTTGAACAGAGGGATCTTCCATTCCTTAGGAAATTGTAAACACCTACAATGCACAGAGGGATCATTCATTCCGAAGACAAATATAAACACCTGCAATGCACAGAGGGATAATCCATTGCTTAGGTAAAGGTAAACACATGCAATACACAGAGGGACCATCCATTCCTTAGGGAAAGTTCAACAACTACAATGCACAGAGGGATCATTCATTCCTAAGGCAAATATAAACACCTGCAATGCACAGAGGGATCATCCATTGCTTAGGTAAAGGTAAACACTTGCAATACACAGAGGGATCATCCATTCCTTAGGTGAAGGTCAACACCTGACTTGCCCAGACTGATCATCCATACCTTATGTAAAGGGAAACACCTGGATTGCACACAGGGAACATCCATTCCTTAGGTAATTGTAAACACCTGCAATGCACAGCGGGATCATCCATTCCTAAGGCTTATCCATTCCTTAGGTAATGGACAACACCTGAATTGATCAGAGGGATCTTCCATTCCTTAGGATCATTCATTCCTAAGGCAAATATAAACACCTGCAATGCACAGAGGGATAATCCATTGCTTATGTAATGGTATACACGTGGAATACACAGAGGGATCATCCATTCTTTAGGTTAAGGTCCACACCTACAAAGCACAGAGGAATCATTCATTCCTTAGGAAAAGGTCTACACCTATATTGCACAGATGGATCACTCATTCCTTAGATACAGGTCAACACCTGACTTGCCAGAAGGATCATCCAGACCTTATGTAATGGTAAACACGTGCATTGTACGCAGGGAACATCCTTTCCTTAGGTAATTGTAAACACCTACAATGCACAGAGTGATCATTCATTCCTAAGGCAAATATAAACACCTGCAATGCACAGAGGTATCATCCTTTGCTTAGGTAATGGTAAACACCTGCAATGCACAGAGGGATCATCCAGTCCTTAGGTAATGGTAAACGCCTGCATTGCACAGAGGGATCATCCATTCTTTAAGTAAAGCAAGAATCCTGCGTTGAACAGAGGGATCATCGATTCCTTAGGGAACAGTTAACAGCTGCACTGCACGGAGGGCTCATCCATTCCTTAGGTAATGGTCAACACCTGCATTGAACAGAGGGATCTTCCATTCCTTAGGAAATTGTAAACACCTACAATGCACAGAGGATCATTCATTCCTAAGGCGAATAAACCCACCTGCAATGCACAGAGGATCATCCATTGCTTAGGTCAAGGTAAACACGTGCAATACACAGAGGGATAATGCATTCATTAGGTAAAAGTCAACACCTACGATGCACAGAGGGATCATTCATTCCTAAGGCAAATATAAACAAATGCAATGCACAGAGGGATCATACATTCCTTAAGGGAAGGTAGAAACCTGCAATGATCAGCGGGATCATCCTTTTCAAGGTGACGGTACACACATGCATTGAACAGAGGGATCATTCCTTCGTAAGGCAAATATAAACACCTGTAATGCACAGAGGGATCATCCATTGCTTAGGTAAAGGTAAACACGTACAATACACAGCGGGATCATACATTCCTTAGGTAGTGGTCAACACCTGCATTGAACACAGGGATCTTCCATTCCTTAGGAAATTGTAAACACCTACAATGCACAGAGGGATCATTCATTCCTAAGGCAAATATAAACACCTGCAATGCACAGAGCGATCATCCTTTATTTAGGTAAAGGTAAACACGTGCAATACACAGAGGGATCATCCATTCCTTAGGTAAAGGTCAACACCTACAATGCAAAGAGTGATCATTCATTACTAAGGCAAATATAAATACCTGCAATACACAGAGGGATCATCCATTCCTTAGGTAAAGGTCAACACCTGACTGGCCCTGAAGGATCATATATACCTTATGTAAAGGTAAACACCTGCATTTGACACAGGGAACATCCATTCATTAGGTAATTGTAAACACCTGCAATGCAAAGAGGGATCATCCAGTCCTTAGGTAATGGTAAACACCCGCAATGCACAGAGGGATCATCCATTCCTTAGGTAAATGACAACACCTGAGTGACCCAGAATCATCATCCATACTTTATATAAAGGTAAACACCTGCACTGCACACAGGGAATATCCATTCGTTAGGTAATTGTAAACACTTGCAATGCACACAGGGATCATTCAGTCCTTAGGTAATGGTAAATGCCTGCATTGCAGAGAGGGATCATCCATTCTTTAAGTAAAGGAAGCATCCTGCGTTGAACAGAGGGATCATCGATTTCTTAGGGAACAGTTAACAATTGCACTGCACAGAGGGCTCATCCATTCCTTAGGTAATGGTCCACAACTGCATTGAAAGGAGGGATCTTCGATTCCGTTGGAAATTGTTAACGCCTACAATGCACAGAGGGATCATTCATTCCTAAGGCAAAAAGAAAAACCTCCAATGCACAGAGGGATCATCCATTGCTTAGGTAAAGGTAACAACGTGCAATACACAGAGGGATCATCCACTCCTTAGGTAAAGGTCAACTCCTACAATGCACAGAGGGATCATTCATTCCTAAGGTAATATAAACACCTGCAATGCACAGAGGGATCATCCATTGCTTACGTAAAGGTAAACACGTGCAATACACAGAGGGATCATCCATTCCATAGGTAAAGGTCAACACCTACATTGCACAGAGGGATCATCCATTCCTTAGGGAAAGGTCAACACCTGACTGGCCCAGAGGGATCATCCATACCTTATGTAAAGATAACACCTGCATTTCACACGGGGAAGATCCATTCCTTTGGTAAGGGTAAAACCTGCATTGAACAGAGGGATCTTCCATCCCTTAGATAATAGTAAACAGCTGCAATTCACAGAGGGATCATCCGTTCCTTAGGTAAAGGTAAACACCTGTAATGCACAGAGGGATCATCCAGTCCTTAGGTAATGGTAAACGCCTGCAATGCAGACTGATCATCCATTCTTTAAGTAAAGGAAGAATCCTGTGTTGAACAGAGGGATCATCGATTCCTTATGGAACAGTTAACACCTGCAATGCACAGAGGGCTCATCCATTCCTTTGTTAATGGTCAACACCTGCATTGAACAGAGGGATCTTCCATTCCTTAGGAAATTGTAAACACCTACAATGCACAGAGGGATCATTCATTCCTAAGGCAAATATAAACACCTGCAATGCACAGAGGGATCATCCATTGCTTAGGTAATGGTAAACGCCTACATTGCAAAGAGGGATCATCCGTTCTTTAAGTAAAGGAAGAATCCTGCGTTGAACAAAGGTATCATCGATTCCTTAGGGAACAGTTAACACCTGCAATGCACAGAGGTATCATCCATTGCTTACGTAATTGTAAACACCTGCAATGCACAGAGTTATCATCCAGTCCTTAGGTAATGGTAAACGCCTGCATTGCAGAGAGTGATCATATATTCTTTAAGTAAAGGAAGAATCCTGAGTTGAACAGAGGGATCATCGATTCCTAAGGGAACAGTTAACACCTGTACTGCACAGAGGGCTCACCCATTCCTTAGGTAATGGTGAACACCTGCATTGAACAGAGGGATCTTCCATTCCTCAGGAAATTGTAAACACCTACAATGCACAGAGGGATCATTCACTCCTACGGCAAATATAAACACCTGCAATGCACAGAGGGTTCATCCATTGCTTAGGTAAAGGTAAACACGTGCAATACACAGAGGGATCATCCATTCATTAGGTAAAGTTCAACAACTACATTGCACAGAGGGATCATCCATTCCTTAGGGAAAGGTCAACACCTGACTGGACCAGAGGGTCATCCATACCTTATGTGAAGATAACACCTGCATTTCAGACAGGGAATATCCATTCCTTTGGTAAAGGTAAAACCTGCATTGAACAGAGGGATATTCCATTCCTCAAGTAATAGTAAACACCTGCAATGCACAGAGGGATCACCCATTCCTTAGGTAATGGTAAACACCTGCAATGCACAGAGGGATCATCCATTGCTTAGGTAATGATAAAAACCTGCAATGCACAGAGGGATCATCCAGTCCTTAGGTAATGGTAAACGCCAGCATTGAACAGAGGGATCTTCCATTCCTTAGGTAAAAGTCCACACCTACAGTGCACAGAGGGATCATTCATTCCTAAGGCACATATAAACACCCGCAATGCACAGGGTGATCATCCATTCCATAGGTAAAAGTCAACACCTGAGTGACCCAGAAGCATCATCCATACTTTATGTAAAGGTAAACACCTGCACTGCACACAGGGAACATCCATTTCTTAGGTAATAGTAAACATCTGCAATGCACAGAGGGATCTTCCATTGCTTAGGTAAAGGTAAACACGTGCAATACACAGAGGGATCATCCATTCCTTAGGTTAAGCTAAACACCTACGTTGCACAGAGGGATCATCCATTCCTTAGGTAAAAGTCAACACCTGACTGGCCCAGAAGGATCATCCATACCTTATGTAAAGGTAAATACCTGCATTGCACACAGGGAACATCCATTCCTTAGGTAATTGTAAACAAATGCAATGTACAGTGGGATCATCCATTTCTTAGGTAATGGTCAACACCTGCATTGAACAGAGGGATCTTCCATTCCTTAGGTAAAGGTCAACACCTACAGTGCACAGAGGGATCATTCATTCCTAAGGCAAATATAAACACCCGCAATGCACAGAGGGATCATCCATTCCTTAGGTAAATGACAACACCTGAGTGACCCAGAAGCATCATCCATACTTTATATAAAGGTAAACACCTGCACTGCACACAGGGAATATCCATTCGTTAGGTAATTGTAAACACTTGCAATGCACACAGGGATCATTCAGTCCTTAGGTAATGGTAAATGCCTGCATTGCAGAGAGGGATCATCCATTCTTTAAGTAAAGGAAGCATCCTGCGTTGAACAGAGGGATCATCGACTTCTTAGGGAACAGTTAACAATTGCACTGCACAGAGGGCTCATCCATTCCTTAGGTAATGGTCCACAACTGCATTGAAAGGAGGGATCTTCGATTCCGTTGGAAATTGTTAACGCCTACAATGCACAGAGGGATCATTCATTTCTAAGGCAAAAGAAAAACCTCCAATGCACAGAGGATCATCCATTGCTTAGGTAAAGGTAACAACGTGCAATACACAGAGGGATCATCCACTCCTTAGGTAAAGGTCAACTCCTACAATGCACAGAGGATCATTCATTCCTAAGGTAATATAAACACCTGCAATGCACAGAGGGATCATCCATTGCTTACGTAAAGGTAAACACGTGCAATACACAGAGGGATCATCCATTCCATAGGTAAAGGTCAACACCTACATTGCACAGAGGGATCATCCATTCCTTAGGGAAAGGTCAACACCTGACTGGCCCAGAGGGATCATCCATACCTTATGTAAAGATAACACCTGCATTTCACAAGGGGAAGATCCATTCCTTTGGTAAGGGTAAAACCTGCATTGAACAGAGGGATCTTCCATCCCTTAGATAATAGTAAATGCCTGCAATTCACAGAGGGATCATCCGTTCCTTAGGTAAAGGTAAACACCTGTAATGCACAGAGGGATCAGCCAGTCCTTAGGTAATGGTAAACGCCTGCAATGCAGAGGGACCATCCATTCTTTAAGTAAAGGAAGAATCCTGTGTTGAACAGAGGGATCATCGATTCCTTATGGAACAGTTAACACCTGCAATGCACAGAGGGCTCATCCATTCCTTTGTTAATGGTCAACACCTGCATTGAACATAGGGATCTTCCATTCCTTAGGAAATTGTAAACACCTACAATGCACAGAGGGATCATTCATTCCTAAGGCAAATATAAACACCTGCAATGCACAGAGGGATCATCCATTCCTTAGGTAAAGGTAAACACGTGCATTTCACACAGGGAAGATACATTCCTTTGGTAAAGGTAAACACCTACAATGCACAGAGGGATCATCCATTCCTTAGGTAGTGTTCAACACCTACCTTGCACAGAGGGATCATCCATTCCTTAGGTAAAGGTCAACACCTGAATTGCACACAGGGAACATCCATTCCTTAGGTAATTGTAAACACCTGCAAAGCACAGAGGGATAATCCATGCCTAAGGTAAATGTAAACACCTACAATGCACAGAGAGATCATCTATTACTTAGGTAAGTGTATACACCTGCATTGCAGAGGGGGATCATCCACTCATTAAGTGAAGGTAGAAACCTGCATTGAACAGAAGGATCATCCTTTTCAAGGTAAAGGTACACACCTGGGTTGAACAGAGGGATCATCGATTCCTTAGGGAACAGTTAACACCTGCACTGCAAAGAGGGTTCACCCATTCCTTAGGTAATTTTCAACACCTGCATTGAACAGAGGGATCTTCCATTCCTTAGGAAATTGTAAACACCTACAATACACAGAGGGTTCTTTCATTCCTAAGTTAAATATAAACACCTGCAATGCACAGAGGGATCATCCATTGCTTAGGTTAAGGTAAACAAGTGCAATACACAGAGGGATCATCCATTCCTTATGTAAAGGTCAACACCTGACTGGCCCAGAAGGATCATCCATACCTTATGTAAAGGTAAACACCTGCATTGCACACAGGGAGCATCCATTCCATAGGTAATTGTAACCACCTGCAATGCACAGAGGGATCACCCCTTGGTTAGGTAATGGTCAACACCTGCATTGAACAGAGGGATCTTCCATTCCTTAGGTAAAGGGCAACACCTACAGTGCACAGAGGGGTCATTCATTCCTAAGGCAAATATACACACCCGCAATGCACAGAGGGATCATCCATTCCTTGGATAAAGGTCAACAGCTGACAGGCCCAGAATCATCATCCATACTTTATGTAAAGGTAAACACCTGCACTGCAAACAGGGAACATCCATTCCTTAGGTAATTGTAAACACTTGCAATGCACACAGGGATCATTCAGGCCTTAGGTAATGGTAAACGCCTGCATTGCAGAGAGGGATCATCCATTCTTTAAGTAAAGGAAGAATCCTGGGTTGAAAAAAGGGATCATCGATTCCTTAGGGAACAGTTAACACCTGCACTGCACAGAGGGCTCAACCATTCCTTAGGTAATGGTCAACACCTGCATTGAACAGAGGGATGATCCATTCCTTAGGTAAAGGTCAACACCTACATTGCACAGAGGGATCATCCATTCCTAAGGCATATATAATCACCTGCAATGCACAGATTGATCATCCAGTCCTTAGGTAATGGTAAACACCTGCATTGCAGAGGGGGATCATCCATTCTTTAAGTAAAGGAAGAATCTTTCTTTGAACAGAGGGATCATCGATTCCGTAGGGTACAGTTAACACCTGCACTGCTCAGACGGCTCATCCATTCCTTAGGTACTGGCCAACACCTGCATTGAACAGAGGGATCTTCCATTCCTTAGGATATTGTAAACACCTACAATGCACAGAGGGATCATTCATTCCTAAGGGAAATATAAACACCTGCAATGCACAGTGGGATCATCCATTGCTTAGGTAAAGGTAAACACGTGCAATACACAGAGGGATCATCCATTCCTTAGGTAATCTTCAACACGTACATTGCACAGAGCAATCATTCATTTCTTAGGTAAAGGTGAACACCTGACTGGCCCAGAGGGATCCATCCATACCTTATGTAAAGGTAACAACTGCATTTCACACAGGGAAGATCCATTACTTTGGTTAAGGTAAAAACCTGCATTGAACAGAGGCATCTTCCATTCCTTAGGTAATAGTAAACACATGTAATGCACAGAGGGATCATCCATTCCTCAGGTAAGGGTAAACACCTGCAATGCACAGATGGATCATACAGTCCTTAGGTAATGGTAAACGCCTGCATTGCAGCGAGGGATCATCCATTCTTTAAGTAAAGGAAGAATCCTGTGTTGAACAGAGGGATCATCGATTCCTTAGGGAACAGTTAACACCTGCACTGCACAGAGGGATCATCCATTCCTTATTTAATGGACAACACCTGCATTGAACACAGGGAACTTCCATTCTTTAGGAAATTGTAAACACCTGCAATGTACAGAGGGATCATTCATTCCAAAGGGAAATATAAACACCTGCAATGCTTACAGGGATCATCCATTGCTGAGGTAAAGGTAAACACGTGCAATACACAGAGGGATCATCCATTCCTTAGGTAAAGGTCAACACCTAAAATGCACAGAGGGATCATTCGTTCCTAAGTCTAATATAAACACCTGCAATGCAAAGAGGGATCATCCATTGCTTAGGTAAAGGTAAACACGTGCAATACACAGAGGGATCATCCATTCCTTAGGTAAAGGTCAACAGCTACAATGCACAGAGGGATCATCCGTTCCTTAGGTAAAGGTCAACACTTGACTGGCCAAGAACGATCATCCATACCTTATGTAAAGGTAAACACCTGCATTGCACACAAGGAAAATCCATTCCTTAGGTAATTGTAAATACCTGCAATGCACAGAGGGATCATCCATTCCTAATGTAAATGTAAACACTTGCAATGCACAGAGGGATCATCTATTCCTTATGTAAGGGTATACACCTGTATGGCACAGGGGGATCATCCATTTCTTAAGTGAAGGTAGAAACCTGCATTGAACAGAGGGATCATCCTTCTCAAGGTAAAGGTACACACCTGCGTTAAACAGAGGGATCATCGATTTCTTTGGGAACACTTAACATCTGCACTGCACAGTGGGCTCATCCATTCCTTAGGTAATGGTCAACACTTGCATTGAACAGAGGGATCTTCCATTCTTTAGGAAATTGTAAACAGCTACAATGCATAGAGGGATAATTTATTCCTAAGGCAAATATAAACACCTGCAATGCACAGAGGGATCATCCATTACTAAGGTAAAGGTAACACCTGCATTTCACACAGGGAAGAACCATTCCTTTCGTAAAGGTAAAAAACTGCATTGAAGGGAGAGATCTTCCATTCCTTAGGTAATGGCAAACACCTGCAATGCACAGAGGGATAATCTAGTCCTTAGGTAATGGTAAACGCCTGCATTGCAGAGAGGGATAATCCATTCCTTAAGTAAAGGAAGAATCCTGGGTTGAAAAGAGGGATCATCGATTCTTTTGGTAACAGTTAACACCTGCACTGCACAGAGGGCTCATCCATTCCTTAGGTAATGGTCAACACCTGCACTGAACAGAGGGATCTTCCATTCCTTAGGAAACTGTAAACACCTACAATGAACAGAGGGATCATCCATTCCTTAGGTAAAGGTCAACACCTACATTGCACAGAGGGAACATCGATTCCTTAGGTAAAGGTCAACAACTGACTGACCCAGAAGGATCATCCATACCTTATGTAAAGGTAAACACCTGCATTGGAGACAGGAAACATCCATTCCTTAGGGAATTGTAAACACCTGCAATGCATAGGGGGTTCATCCATTCCTAAAGTAAAGGTAGAAACTTGCAGTGAACAGAGGGATCATCCTTTTCAAGGTAAAGGTACACACCTCCGTTAAACAGAGGGATCATCGATTCCTTAGGGAAGAGTTAACACCTGCACTGCACAGCGGGCTCATCCATTCCTTAGGTAATGGTAAACACCCGCAATGCACACATGGATCATCCAGTCCTTAGGTATTTGTAAACGTCTGCAGTGCAGAGAGGGATCATCCATTCTTTAAGTAAAGGAAGAATCCTGCATTGAACAGAGGGACGATCGATTCCTTAGGGAACTGTTAACACCTGCACTGCACAGAGGGCTCATTCATTCCTTAGATAATGGTCAACACCTGCACTGAACAGAAGGATCTTCCATTCCTTAGGAAATTGGAAACACCTACATTGCACAGAGGGATCATTCATTCCTAAGGCAAATATAAACACCTGCAATGCACAGAGCTATCATCCATTCCTTAGGTAAAGGTCAACAACTACATTGCACAGAGGGATCATCCATTCCTTAGGTAAAGGTCAACACCTGACTGACCCAGAGGGATCATCCATACCTTATGTAAAGGTAACACCTGCATTTCACACAGGGAAGATCCATTCCTTTGGTAAAGGTAAAAACCTGCATTGAACAGAGGGATCTTCCATTCCTTAGGTAATAGTAAACACCTGCAATGCACAGAGGGATCATCCATTCCTTAGGTAATGGTAAACACCTGCAATGTACAGAGGGATCATCCAGGCCTTAGGTAATGGTAATCGCCTGCATTGCAGAGAGGGATCATCCATTTTTAAGTAAAGGAACAATCCTGCTGGGAACAGAGGGATCATCGATTCCTTAGGGAACGGTTAACATCTGCACTGATGAGAGGGCTCATCCATACCTCAGGTAATGGGCAACACCTGCATTGAATAGAGGGATCTTCCATTCCTTTGGAAATTGTAAACACCTACAATGCACAGAGGGATCATTCATTCCTATGGCAAATATAAACACCTGCAATGCACAGAGGGATCATCCATTGCTTAGGTAAAGGTAAACACGTGCAATACACAGAGGGATCATCCATTCTTTAGGTAAAACTCAACACCTACATTGCACAGAGCGATCATCCATTTCTTAGGTAAAGGTCAACACCTGACTGGCCGAGAGGGATCATCCATACTTTATGTAAAGGTTACACTTGCATTTCACACAGGTAAGATCCATTCCGTTGTTAAAGGTAAAAGCCTGCATTGAACAGAGGGATCTTCCATTCCTTAGGTAATAGTAAAAACCTGCAATGCACAGAGGGATCATCCATTCCTAAGGTAATGGTAAACCCCTGCAATGCACAGAGGGATCGTCCAGTACTTAGGTAATGCTAAACGCCTGAATTGCTGAAAGCTATCATCCATTCTTTAAGTAAAGGAAGAATCCTGCGTTGAACAGAGGGATCATAGATTCCTTAGGGAACAGTTAACTCCTGTTAACAGTTAACCTAAGCAATGGATGAACACCTGCAATGCATAGGGGGATCATACATTCCTTATGTAAACGTAGAAACCTGCAGTGAACAGAGGGATCATCCTTTTCCAGGTAAAGGTACACACCGGCATTGAATAGAGTGATCATCGATTCCTTAGCGAATGGTAAACACCTGCAATGCACACAGGGACCATCCAGTCCTTAGGTATTTGTAAACGTCTGCATTGCAGAGAGGGATCATCCATTCTTTAAGTAAAGAAAGAATCCTGCGTTGAACAGAGTGATGATCGATTACTTAGGGAACAGTTAACACCTGCACTGCACAGAGGGCTCAACCATTCCTTAGGTAATGGTCAACACCTGCGTTGAACAGAGGGATCTTCCATTCCATAGGAAATTGTAAACACCTACAATGCACAGAGGGATCATTCATTCCTAATGCAAATATAAACACCGGCAATGCACAGAGGGATCATTCATTCCTAAGGCAAATATAAACAACTGCAATACACAGAGCGATCATCCATTCCTTCGGTAAATGTCAACACCTACAATGCACAGAGGAATAATTCCTTCCTAAGGCAAATATAAACACCTGCAATCCTCAGAGGGATCATCCGTTGCTTTGGTATAGGTAAACACGTACAATACACAGAGGTATCATCCATTACTTAAGTATAGGTCAACACATACAATGCACGGAGGGATCATTCATTCCTAAGGCAAATATAAACACCTGCAATGCACAGAGGGATCATCCATTGTTTAGGTAAAGGTAAACACGTGCAATACACAGAGGGATAATCCATTCCTTAGGTAAAGGTCAACACCTACAATGCACAGAGGGATCATCCATTCCTTAGGTAATGGTCAACACCTGACTGGCCCAGAAGGATCATCCATACGTATGTAAATGGAAACAACTGAATTGAACACAGGGAACATCCATTCCTTAGGTAATTATAAACACCTGCAATGTTCAGAGGGATCATTCATTCCTAAGGTAAATGTAAACACCTACAATGCACAGAGGGATCATCTATTCCTTAGGTAAGTGTATAACCTGCATTGCACAGGGGGATTATCCATTCCTTAAGTGAAGGTAGAAAACTGCATTGAACAGAGGGATCATCCTTTTCAAGGTAAAGGTACACACCTACGTTGAACAGAGGCTTCATCAATTCCTTAGGTCACAGTTCACTCCTGCACTGAAAAAGGGCTCATCCGTTCCTTAGGTAATGGTCAACGACTGCATTGAACATACGAATCTTCCATTCCTTAGGAAATTGTAAATACCTAGAATGCACAGAGAGATAATTCATTCCGATGGCAAATATAAACACCTGCAAGGCACAGAGGGATCATCCATTGCTTAGGTAAAGGTATACACGTGCAATACACAGAATGATCATCCATTCCTTTGGTAAAGGTAACAATTACAATGCACAGAGGGATCATTCAATCCTAAGGCAAATATAAACACCTGCAATGCACAGAGGGATCATCCATTGCTTAGGTAAAGGTAAACAGGTACAATACACAGAGGGATCATCCATTGTTAGGTAAAGCTAAACACGTGCAATACACAGAAAGATCATCCATTCCTCAGGTAAAGGTCAACACCTGCATTGCACAGGGGGATCATCCATTCCTTAAGTGAAGGTAGAAACCTGCATGGAACAGAGGGATCATCATTTTTAAGGTAAAGGTACACACCTGCGTTGAATAGAGGGATCATCGATTCCTTAGGGAACAGTTAACAACTGCAGTGCACAGAGGGCTCATCCATTCCATAGGTAATGGTCAACACCTGCATTGAACAGAGGGATCTTCCATTCCTTAGGAAATTGTAAACACATACAATGCACGGAGGGATCATTCATTCCTAAGGCAAATATAAACACCTGCAATGCACAGAGGCATCATTCATTCCGAAGGCAAATATAAACACCTGCAATGCACAGAGGGATCATCCATTCCTTAAGTAAAGGTCAACACCTACAATGCACGGAGGGATCATTCATTCCTAAGGCAAATAAAAACACCTGCAATGCACAGAGGCATCATCCATTGCTTAGGTAAAGGTAAACACGCGCAATACACCGAGGGATCATCCATTCCTTAGGTAAAGGTCAACACCTACATTGCACAGAGGGATCATCCATTCCTTAGGTAAAGGTCAACACCTGACTGGCCCAGAAGAATCATCGATAAATTATATAAAGGTAAACACCTGCATTGCTCACAGGGAACATCCATTCCTTAGGTAATTGTAAATACCTGCAATGCAAGGAGGGATCATCCATTCCTAAGGTAAATGTAAACACCTACAATGCAGAGCGGGATCATCAATTCCTTAGGTAAGTTTATACACCTGCATTGCCCAGGGGGATCTTCCATTCCTTAAGTGAAGGTAGAAACCTGCATTCAACAGAGGGATCATCCTTTTCAAGGTAAAGGTACACACCTGCGTTGAACAGAGGGATCATCGATTCCTTAGGGTACAGTTAACACCTGCACTGCACGGAGGGCTCATCCACTCCATAGGTAATGGTCAACACCTGCATTGAATAGAGGGCTAATCCATTCCTTAGGTAATGGTCCACACCGGCATTGAACAGAGGGATCTTCCATTCCTTAGGAAATTGTAAACACCTACAATGCATAGAGGTATCATTCATTCCTAATGCAAAGATAAACACCTGCAATGCACACAGGGATCATCAATTGCTTAGGTAAAGGTAAACACGTGCAATACACAGAGGGATGATCCATTCCTTAGGTAAAGTTCAACACCTGACTGGCCCAGAAGGATCATCCATACCTTATGTAAAGGTAAACACCTGCATTGCACACAGGGAACATACATTCCTTATGTAATGGTAAACACCTGCAATGCACAGAGGGATCTTCCATTCCTTAAGTCAAGGTAGAATCCTGCATTGAACAGAGGGATCATCCTTTTCAAGGTAAAGGTACACACCTGCGTTGAACAGAGGGATCATCGGTTCCTTAGAAAACAGTTAACACCTGCACTGCACAGAAGGCTCATCCATTCCTTAGGTAATGGTCAACACCTGCATTGAACAGAGGGATCTTCCATTCCTTAAGAAATTGTAAACACCTACAATGCACAGAGGGATCATTCATTCCTAATGCAAATATAAACACCTGCAATGCACACGGGGATCATCCATTCCTTAAATGAAGGAAGAAACCTGCATTGAACAGAGGGATCATCCTTTTCAAGGTAAAGGTACAGAACTGCGTTGAAGAGAGGGATCATCAATTCCTTAGGGGACAGTTAACACCGGCACTGCACAGAGGGCTCATCCATTCCTTAGGTAATGGACAACACCTGCATTGAGCAGGGGGACCTTTAATTCCTTAGGAAATTGTAAACACCTACAATGCACAGTGGGATCATTCATTCCTAAGGCAAACATAAAAACCTGCAATGCACAGAGGGATCATCCATTGCATAGGTAAAAGTATACACGTGTAATACACAGAGGGGTCATCCATTCCTTAGGTAAAGGTCAACACCTACAATGCACAGAGGATTCATTCATTCCTAAGGCAAATATAAACACCTGAAATTCTCAGAGTGATCATCCATTCCTTAGGTAAAGGTAAACACCTGACTGACCCAGAAGGATCATCCATACCTTATGTAAAGGTAAACACCTGCATTGCACACAGTGAACATCCATTCCTTAGGTAATTGTAAACACCTGCAATGCACAGAGTGATCATCCATGCCTAAAGTAAATGTAAACACATACAATGCACAGAGGGATCATCTATTCCTTTGGTACGTGTATACACCTGCACTGCATAGGGAGATCTTCCATTCCTTAAGTGAAGGTAGAAACCTGCATTGAACAGAGGGATCATCCTTTTCAAGGTAAAGGTACACACATGCGTTGAACAGAGGGATCATCCATTCCTTAGGTAAAGTTCAACACCTGTCTGGCCCAAAAGGATCATCCATACCTTATGTAAAGGTAAACACCTGCATTGCATACATGGAACATCCATTCCTTATGTAATTTTAAACACCTGCATTGCACAGGGGGATCATCCATTCCTTAAGTGAAGGTAGAAACCTGAATTGAACAGAGGGATCATCCTTTTCAAGGTAAAGGTACACAACTGCGTTGAACAGAGGGATCATCTATTCCTTAAGGGAACAGTTAACACCTGCACTGCACAGAGGGCTCATCCATTCCTTAAGTAATGGTCAACACCTGCATTGAACAGAGGGATCTTCCATTCCTTAGGAAATTGTAAACACCTACAATGCACAGAGGGATCATTCATTCCTAAGGCAAATATTATCACTCGCAATGCACAGAGGGATCTTCCATTGCTTAGTTAAAGGTAAACACTTGCAATACACAGAGGGATCATCCATTACTGAGGTAAAGGTCAACACCTACATTGAACAGAGTAATCGTCCATGCATTAGATAAAGGGCAACACCTGACTGGCCCAGAAGGATCATTGATAACTTATGTAAAAGTAAACACCTGCATTGCACACAGAGGGAACATCCATTCCTTTAGGTAATAGTCAACACGTGCATTGAACAGAGGACTCATCCATTCCTTAGGTAATGGTCAACAACTTCATGGAACAGAGGAATCTTCCATTCCTTAGGAAATTGTAAACACCTACAATGCATAGAGGTATCATTCATTCCTAAGGCAAATATAAACACCGGCAATGCACAGAGGGATCATCCATGGCTTAGGTAAAGATAAACACGTGCAATACACAGGATCATCCATTCCTTAGGTAAAGGTCATCACCTACATTGCAAGAGGGATCATCCATTCCTTAGGTAAAGGTCAACTCTGACTGGCCCAGAAGGATCATCCATACCTGTGTAATGGTAAACACCTGCATTGCACACAGGAAACATACATTCCTTAGGTAATTTTAAACACTTGCAATGCACAGAGGATCAACCTTTCCTTAAGTGAAGGTAGAATCCTGCATTGAACAGAGGATCATCCTTTTCAAGGTAAGTTACACCTGCGTTGAACAGAGGGATCATCGATTCCTTAGGAACATTTAACACCTGCAGTGCACAGAGGGCTCATCCATTCCTTAGGTAATGGTCAACACCTGCATTGAACAGAGGATCTTCCATTCCTTAGGAATAGTAAACACCTACAATGCACAGAGGAACATTCTTTCCTAAGGCAAATATAAACACCTGCAATGCACAGAGGAATCATCCATTACTTAGGTAAAGGTAAACACGTGCAATACCCAGAGGGATCATCCATTCCTTAGGTAAAGGTCCACACCTACATTGCACAGAGGGATCATCCATTCCTTAGGTAAAGTTCAACACCTGTCTGGCCCAAAAGGATCATCCATACCTTATGTAAAGGTAAACACCGGCATTGCACACACGGAACATCCATTCTTATGTAATTGTAAACACCTGCATTGCACAGGGGGATCATCCATTCCTTAAGTGAAGGTAGAAACCTGCATTGAACAGAGGGATCATCCTTTTCAAGGTAAAGGAACACAACTGCGTTGAACAGAGGGATCATCTATTCCTTAAGGGAACAGTTAACACCTGCACTGCACAGAGGGATCATCCATTCCTTAAGTAATGGTCAACACCTGCATTGAACAGAGGGATCTTCCATTCCTTAGGAAATTGTAAACACCTACAATGCACAGAGGGATCATTCATTCCTAATGCAAATATAAACACCTGCAATGCACAGAGGGATCATCCATTACTTAGGTCAAGGTAAACACGTGAAATAAACAGAGGGATCATCCATTCCTTAGGTAAAGGTCAACACCCATTGCACAGAGGATCATCCATTCATTAGGTAAAGGTCAACACCTGACTGGCCCAGAAGGATCATCAATACCTTATGTAAAGGTAAGCACCTGCATTACACACAGGAACATCCATTCCTTAGGTAATTGTAAACACCTGCAATGCACAGAGGGATCATCCATTCCTAAGGTAAATGTAAACACCTACAATGCACAGAGGATCATCTATTCCTTAGGTAAGTGTATACACCTGCATTGCAAGGGGATCATCCATTCCTTAAGTGAAGTTAGAAACCTGCATTGAACAGAGGGCTCATCCTTTTCAAGGTAAAGGTACACACCTGCGTTGAACAGAGGGATCATCGATTCCTTAGGGAACAGTTAACACCTGCATTGCACAGAGGGCTCATCCATTCCTTAGGTAATGGTCAACACCTGCATGGAACAGAGGATCTTCCATTCCCTAGGAAATTGTAAACACCTACAAGGCACAGAGGGATCATTCATTCCTAAGGCAAATATAAACACCTGGAATGCACAGAGGGATCATCCATTGCTTAGTTAATGGTAAACTCCTGCAATGCACATAAGGATCATCCAGTCCTTAGGTAATGGTAAACACCTGCATTGCAGAGAGGATCATCCATTCTTTAAGTAAAGGAAGAATCCTGCGTTGAACAGAAGGTTCATCTATTCCTTAGGAATAGTTAACACCTGCACTGCACGGAGGGCTCATCCATTCCTTAGGTAATGGTCAACAACTTCATTGAACAGATTGAACTTCCATTTCTTTGGAAATTTTAAACACCTACAATGCACAGAGGCATCATTCATTCTAAAGGCAAATATAAGCACCTGCAATGCACAGAGGATCCTCCATTCCTTAGGTAAAGGTCAACACCTACATTGCACAGAGGGATCATCAATTCCTTAGGTAAAGGTCAACACCTGACTGGCCTAGAAGGGTCATCCATACGTTATGTAAAGGTAAAAACCTGCATTTCACATAGGGATCATCCATTCCTTAGGTAATTGTAAAGAAGTCCAATGCATAGAGGGATCATCCATTCCTTAAGTGAATGGAGAAACCTACATTGAACAGAGGGATCAAAATTTTCAAGGTAAAGTTACACACCTGCGTTGAGCAGAGGGATCTTCGATTCCTTAGGGAACAGTTAAGACCTGTACTGTACAGAGGGCTCATCCATTTCTTAGGTAATGGTCAACACCTGCATTGAACAGAGGATATTCCATTCCTTAGGAAATTGTAAACACCTACAATCCACAGAAAGATCATTCATTCCTAAGGCAAATATAAACACGTGCAATGCACAGAGGGATCATCCATTGCTTAGTTAAAGGTCAACACCTACATTGCACAGAGGATCATCCATTTCTTTGTAAGGTCAACACCTGACTGGCCCAGAAGGATCATCCATAATTTATGTAAAGTAACCACCTGCATTGCACAGAGGGAACATCCATTCCTTAGGAATTGTAAACACCTGCAAGGCACAGAGGAATCATTCATTCCTAAGGCAAATATAATCACCTGGAATGCACATGGGGATCATCCATTCCTAAAATGAAGGTAGAAACCTGCATTGAACAGAAGGATCATCCTTTTCAAGGTAAAAGGTAAACCATTGAACAGAGAGATCATCCATTTATTTAGGTAACTGTTAACACCTGCACTGACAGAGGGATCATCCATTCCTAAAGTAATGGTCAACACCTGCATTGGACAGAGGGATGATCAATTCCTTAGGTTTTTGTAAACGCTTGCATTGCATAGGGAGACCATCCATTCCTTAAGTAAAGGAAGAAACCTGCATTGAACAGAGGGACCATCGATTCTTTAGGGAAAGTTAACATGCGTTGAACAGAGGGCTCATCCATTCCTTAGGTAATGGTCACCACCTGCATTGAACAGAGGATCATCCATTCCTTAGGTAAAGGTCAACACCTGACTGGCCCAGAGGATCATCCATTCTTATGTAAAGGTAAACACCTGCATTGCACACAGGCAACATCCATTCCTTAGGTAATTGTAAAAACCTGAAATGCACAGAGGGATCATCCATTCCTAAGGTAAATGTAAACACCTACGTTGCACAGAGGGATCATTCATTCCTTAAGGAAAATATAAACTGCACTGCACAGAGGGCTCATCCATTCCTTAAGTAATGGTCAACACCTGCATTGAACAGAGGGATCTTCCATTCCTTAGGAAATTGTAAACACCTACAATGCACAGAGGATCATTCATTCCTAAGGCAAATATTATCACTCGCAATGCACAGAGGATCTTCCATTGCTTAGTTAAAGGTAAACACTTGCAATACACAGAGGATCATCCATTACTGAGGTAAAGGTCAACACCTACATTGAACAGAGTAATCGTCCATGCATTAGATAAAGGGCAACACCTGACTGGCCCAGAAGGATCATTGATAACTTATGTAAAAGTAAACACCTGCATTGCACACAGGGAACATCCATTCCTTAGGTAATAGTCAACACGTGCATTGAACAGAGGACTCATCCATTCCTTAGGTAATGGTCAACAACTTCATGGAACAGAGGAATCTTCCATTCCTTAGGAAATTGTAAACACCTACAATGCATAGAGGTATCATTCATTCCTAAGGCAAATATAAACACCGGCAATGCACAGAGGGATCATCCATGGCTTAGGTAAAGATAAACACGTGCAATACACAGGGGGATCATCCATTCCTTAGGTAAAGGTCATCACCTACATTGCAAGAGGGATCATCCATTCCTTAGGTAAAGGTCAACTCCTGACTGGCCCAGAAGGATCATCCATACCTTGTGTAATGGTAAACACCTGCATTGCACACAGGAAACATACATTCCTTAGGTAATTTTAAACACTTGCAATGCACAGAGGGATCAACCTTTCCTTAAGTGAAGGTAGAATCCTGCATTGAACAGAGGGATCATCCTTTTCAAGGTAAAGTTACACACCTGCGTTGAACAGAGGGATCATCGATTCCTTAAGGAACATTTAACACCTGCAGTGCACAGAGGGCTCATCCATTCCTTAGGTAATGGTCAACACCTGCATTGAATAGAGGGATCTTCCATTCCTTAGGAATAGTAAACACCTACAATGCACAGAGGGAACATTCTTTCCTAAGGCAAATATAAACACCTGCAATGCACAGAGGAATCATCCATTACTTAGGTAAAGGTAAACACGTGCAATACCCAGAGGGATCATCCATTCCTTAGGTAAAGGTCCACACCTACATTGCACAGAGGGATCATCCATTCCTTAGGTAAAGTTCAACACCTGTCTGGCCCAAAAGGATCATCCATACCTTATGTAAAGGTAAACACCGGCATTGCACACACGGAACATCCATTCTTATGTAATTGTAAACACCTGCATTGCACAGGGGGATCATCCATTCCTTAAGTGAAGGTAGAAACCTGCATTGAACAGAGGGATCATCCTTTTCAAGGTAAAGGAACACAACTGCGTTGAACAGAGGGATCATCTATTCCTTAAGGGAACAGTTAACACCTGCACTGCACAGAGGGATCATCCATTCCTTAAGTAATGGTCAACACCTGCATTGAACAGAGGGATCTTCCATTCCTTAGGAAATTGTAAACACCTACAATGCACAGAGGATCATTCATTCCTAATGCAAATATAAACACCTGCAATGCACAGAGGATCATCCATTACTTAGGTCAAGGTAAACACGTGAAATAAAACAGAGGGATCATCCATTCCTTAGGTAAAGGTCAACACCTGCATTGCACAGAGGATCATCCATTCATTAGGTAAAGGTCAACAACTGACTGGCCCAGAAGGATCATCAATACCTTATGTAAAGGTAAGCACCTGCATTACACACAGGGAACATCCATTCCTTAGGTAATTGTAAACACCTGCAATGCACAGAGGGATCATCCATTCCTAAGGTAAATGTAAACACCTACAATGCACAGAGGATCATCTATTCCTTAGGTAAGTGTATACACCTGCATTGCAAAGGGGATCATCCATTCCTTAAGTGAAGTTAGAAACCTGCATTGAACAGAGGGCTCATCCTTTTCAAGGTAAAGGTACACACCTGCGTTGAACAGAGGATCATCGATTCCTTAGGAACAGTTAACACCTGCATTGCACAGAGGGCTCATCCATTCCTTAGGTAATGGTCAACACCTGCATGGAACAGAGGATCTTCCATTCCTTAGGAAATTGTAAACACCTACAAGGCACAGAGGGATCATTCATTCCTAAGGCAAATATAAACACCTGGAATGCACAGAGGGATCATCCATTGCTTAGTTAATGGTAAACTCCTGCAATGCACATAAGGATCATCCAGTCCTTAGGTAATGGTAAACGCCTGCATTGCAGAGAGGGATCATCCATTCTTTAAGTAAAGGAAGAATCCTGCGTTGAACAGAGGGTTCATCTATTCCTTAGGAATAGTTAACACCTGCACTGCACGGAGGGCTCATCCATTCCTTAGGTAATGGTCAACAACTTCATTGAACAGATTGAACTTCCATTTCTTTGGAAATTTTAAACACCTACAATGCACAGAGGCATCATTCATTCCTAAGGCAAATATAAGCACCTGCAATGCACAGAGGGATCCTCCATTCCTTAGGTAAAGGTCAACACCTACATTGCACAGAGGGATCATCAATTCCTTAGGTAAAGGTCAACACCTGACTGGCCTAGAAGGGTCATCCATACGTTATGTAAAGGTAAAACCTGCATTTCACATAGGGATCATCCATTCCTAGGTAATTGTAAAGAAGTCCAATGCATAGAGCGATCATCCATTCCTTAAGTGAATGGAGAAACCTACATTGAACAGAGGGATCAAAATTTTCAAGGTAAAGTTACACACCTGCGTTGAGCAGAGGGATCTTCGATTCCTTAGGGAACAGTTAAGACCTGTACTGTACAGAGGGCTCATACATTTCTTAGGTAATGGTCAACACCTGCATTGAACAGAGGGATATTCCATTCCTTAGGAAATTGTAAACACCTACAATCCACAGAAAGATCATTCATTCCTAAGGCAAATATAAACACGTGCAATGCACAGAGGGATCATCCATTGCTTAGTTAAAGGTCAACACCTACATTGCACAGAGGGATCATCCATTTCTTTGTAAAGGTCAACACCTGACTGGCCCAGAAGGATCATCCATAATTTATGTAAAGTAACCACCTGCATTGCACAGAGGAACATCCATTCCTTAGAATTGTAAACACCTGCAAGGCACAGAGGAATCATTCATTCCTAAGGCAAATATAATCACCTGGAATGCACATGGGGATCATCCATTCCTAAAATGAAGGTAGAAACCTGCATTGAACAGAGGGATCATCCTTTTCAAGGTAAAGGTACACAACTGCGTTGAACAGAGATCATCTATTTATTTAGGAACTGTTAACACCTGCACTGACAGAGGGCTCATCCATTCCTTAAGTAATGGTCAACACCTGCATTGGACAGAGGATGATCAATTCCTTAGGTTTTGTAAACGCTTGCATTGCAGAGAGGCACCATCCATTCCTTAAGTAAAGGAAGAATCCTGCGTTGAAAAGAGGGACCATCGATTCTTTAGGGAATAGTTAACACTTGCACTGCACAGAGGGCTCATCCATTGCTTAGGTAATGGTCACCACCTGCATTGAACAGAGGGATCATCCATTCCTTAGGTAAAGGTCAACACGTGACTGGCCCAGAGGGATCATCCATACTTATGTAAAGGTAAACACCTGCATTGCACACAGGCAACATCCATTCCTTAGGTAATTGTAAACTCCTGAAATGCAAAGAGGGATCATCCATTCCTAAGGTAAATGTAAACACCTACAATGCACAGAGGGATCATTCATTCCTAAGGAAAATATAAACTGCACTGCACAGAGGGCTCATCCATTCCTTAAGTAATGGTCAACACCTGCATTGAACAGAGGGATCTTCCATTCCTTAGGAAATTGTAAACACCTACAATGCACAGAGGGATCATTCATTCCTAAGGCAAATATTATCACTCGCAATGCACAGAGGGATCTTCCATTGCTTAGTTAAAGGTAAACACTTGCAATACACAGAGGGATCATCCATTACTGAGGTAAAGGTCAACACCTACATTGAACAGAGTAATCGTCCATGCATTAGATAAAGGGCAACACCTGACTGGCCCAGAAGGATCATTGATAACTTATGTAAAAGTAAACACCTGCATTGCACACAGGGAACATCCATTCCTTAGGTAATAGTCAACACGTGCATTGAACAGAGGACTCATCCATTCCTTAGGTAATGGTCAACAACTTCATGGAACAGAGGAATCTTCCATTCCTTAGGAAATTGTAAACACCTACAATGCATAGAGGTATCATTCATTCCTAAGGCAAATATAAACACCGCAATGCACAGAGGGATCATCCATGGCTTAGGTAAAGATAAACACGTGCAATACACAGGGGATCATCCATTCCTTAGGTAAAGGTCATCACCTACATTGCAAAGAGGGATCATCCATTCCTTAGGTAAAGGTCAACTCCTGACTGGCCCAGAAGGATCATCCATACCTTGTGTAATGGTAAACACCTGCATTGCACACACAGGAAACATACATTCCTTAGGTAATTTTAAACACTTGCAATGCACAGAGGGATCAACCTTTCCTTAAGTGAAGGTAGAATCCTGCATTGAACAGAGGGATCATCCTTTTCAAGGTAAAAGTTACACACCTACGTTGAACAGAGGATCATCGATTCCTAAGGAACATTTAACACCTGCAGTGCACAGAGGGCTCATCCATTCCTTAGGTAATGGTCAACACCTGCATTGAATAGAGGATCTTCCATTCCTTAGGAATAGTAAACACCTACAATGCACAGAGGGAACATTCTTTCCTAAGGCAAATATAAACACCTGCAATGCACAGAGGAATCATCCATTACTTAGGTAAAGGTAAACACGTGCAATACCCAGAGGATCATCCATTCCTTAGGTAAAGGTCCACACCTACATTGCACAGAGGATCATCCATTCCTTAGGTAAAGTTCAACACCTGTCTGGCCCAAAAGGATCATCCATACCTTATGTAAAGGTAAACACCGGCATTGCACACACGGAACATCCATTCTTATGTAATTGTAAACACCTGCATTGCACAGGGGGATCATCCATTCCTTAAGTGAAGGTAGAAACCTGCATTGAACAGAGGGATCATCCTTTTCAAGGTAAAGGAACACAACTGCGTTGAACAGAGGGATCATCTATTCCTTAAGGAACAGTTAACACCTGCACTGCACAGAGGGATCATCCATTCCTTAAGTAATGGTCAACACC
This sequence comes from Orientallactaga sibirica, assembly GCA_036365145.1. NCBI lineage: Eukaryota > Metazoa > Chordata > Mammalia > Rodentia > Dipodidae > Orientallactaga > Orientallactaga sibirica. The sequence goes on from JAEOAD010001320.1 coordinate 160,768, forward strand.
TGCATTGAACAGAGGGATCTTCCATTCCTTAGGAAATTGTAAACACCTACAATGCACAGAGGGATCATTCATTCCTAATGCAAATATAAACACCTGCAATGCACAGAGGGATCATCCATTACTTAGGTCAAGGTAAACACGTGAAATAAACAGAGGGATCATCCATTCCTTAGGTAAAGGTCAACACCTGCATTGCACAGAGGGATCATCCATTCATTAGGTAAAGGTCAACAACTGACTGGCCCAGAAGGATCATCAATACCTTATGTAAAGGTAAGCACCTGCATTACACACAGGGAACATCCATTCCTTAGGTAATTGTAAACACCTGCAATGCACAGAGGGATCATCCATTCCTAAGGTAAATGTAAACACCTACAATGCACAGAGGGATCATCTATTCCTTAGGTAAGTGTATACACCTGCATTGCAAAGGGGGATCATCCATTCCTTAAGTGAAGTTAGAAACCTGCATTGAACAGAGGGCTCATCCTTTTCAAGGTAAAGGTACACACCTGCGTTGAACAGAGGGATCATCGATTCCTTAGGGAACAGTTAACACCTGCATTGCACAGAGGGCTCATCCATTCCTTAGGTAATGGTCAACACCTGCATGGAACAGAGGGATCTTCCATTCCTTAGGAAATTGTAAACACCTACAAGGCACAGAGGGATCATTCATTCCTAAGGCAAATATAAACACCTGGAATGCACAGAGGGATCATCCATTGCTTAGTTAATGGTAAACTCCTGCAATGCACATAAGGATCATCCAGTCCTTAGGTAATGGTAAACGCCTGCATTGCAGAGAGGGATCATCCATTCTTTAAGTAAAGGAAGAATCCTGCGTTGAACAGAGGGTTCATCTATTCCTTAGGGAATAGTTAACACCTGCACTGCACGGAGGGCTCATCCATTCCTTAGGTAATGGTCAACACCTTCATTGAACAGATTGAACTTCCATTTCTTTGGAAATTTTAAACACCTACAATGCACAGAGGCATCATTCATTCCTAAGGCAAATATAAGCACCTGCAATGCACAGAGGGATCCTCCATTCCTTAGGTAAAGGTCAACACCTACATTGCACAGAGGGATCATCAATTCCTTAGGTAAAGGTCAACACCTGACTGGCCTAGAAGGGTCATCCATACGTTATGTAAAGGTAAAAACCTGCATTTCACATAGGGATCATCCATTCCTTAGGTAATTGTAAAGAAGTCCAATGCATAGAGCGATCATCCATTCCTTAAGTGAATGTAGAAACCTACATTGAACAGAGGGATCAAAATTTTCAAGGTAAAGTTACACACCTGCGTTGAGCAGAGGGATCTTCGATTCCTTAGGGAACAGTTAAGACCTGTACTGTACAGAGGGCTCATACATTTCTTAGGTAATGGTCAACACCTGCATTGAACAGAGGGATATTCCATTCCTTAGGAAATTGTAAACACCTACAATCCACAGAAAGATCATTCATTCCTAAGGCAAATATAAACACGTGCAATGCACAGAGGGATCATCCATTGCTTAGTTAAAGGTCAACACCTACATTGCACAGAGGGATCATCCATTTCTTTGTAAAGGTCAACACCTGACTGGCCCAGAAGGATCATCCATAATTTATGTAAAGTAACCACCTGCATTGCACAGAGGGAACATCCATTCCTTAGGAATTGTAAACACCTGCAAGGCACAGAGGAATCATTCATTCCTAAGGCAAATATAATCACCTGGAATGCACATGGGGATCATCCATTCCTAAAATGAAGGTAGAAACCTGCATTGAACAGAGGGATCATCCTTTTCAAGGTAAAGGTACACAACTGCGTTGAACAGAGAGATCATCTATTTATTTAGGGAACTGTTAACACCTGCACTGACAGAGGGCTCATCCATTCCTTAAGTAATGGTCAACACCTGCATTGGACAGAGGGATGATCAATTCCTTAGGTTTTTGTAAACGCTTGCATTGCAGAGAGGCACCATCCATTCCTTAAGTAAAGGAAGAATCCTGCGTTGAAAAGAGGGACCATCGATTCTTTAGGGAATAGTTAACACTTGCACTGCACAGAGGGCTCATCCATTGCTTAGGTAATGGTCACCACCTGCATTGAACAGAGGGATCATCCATTCCTTAGGTAAAGGTCAACACGTGACTGGCCCAGAGGGATCATCCATACTTATGTAAAGGTAAACACCTGCATTGCACACAGGCAACATCCATTCCTTAGGTAATTGTAAACTCCTGAAATGCAAAGAGGGATCATCCATTCCTAAGGTAAATGTAAACACCTACAATGCACAGAGGGATCATTCATTCCTAAGGAAAATATAAACTGCAATGCACAGAGGGATCATCCATTGCTTAGGTAATGGTCAACACCTGCATTGAACAGAGGGATTTTCCATTCCTTAGGAAATTGGAAACACCTACAATGCACATGGGGATCATTCATTTCTAAGGCAAATATACACACCTGCAATGCATAGAGCGATCATCCATTGCTTAGGCAATGGTAAAAACCTGTAATGCACAGAGGGTTCATCCTGTCATTAGGTAATGGTCAACACCTGACTGGCCCAGAAGGAACATCCATACCTCATGTAAAGGTAAACGCCTGCATTGCACACAGGGAATATCCATTCCTTAGGTAATTGTAAACACCTGAAATGCACAGAGGGATCATCCATTCCTAAGGTAAATGTAAACACCTACAATGCAAAGAGGGATCATCTATTATTTAGGTAAGTATATACACTTGCATTGCACACGGGATCATCCATTCCTTAAGTGAAGGTAGAAACCTGAATTGAACAGAGGGATCATCCTTTTCAAGGTAAAGGTACACACCTGCTTTGAAGAGGGATCATCGATTCCTTAGGGAACAGTTAACACCTGCACTGCACAGAGGGCTCATCCATTCCTTAAGTAATGGTCAATGCCTGCATTGAACAGAGTGATCTTCCATTCCTTAGGAAATTGTAAACACCTACAATGCACAGAGGGATCATTATTTCCTAAGGCAAATAGAAACACCTGCAATGCATAGAGGGATCATCCATTGATTCAGTAAAGGTAAACACGTGCAATACACAGAGAGATCATCCAGTCCTTAGGTAAAGGTCAAGACCTACGTTGCACAGAGGGATCATCCATTCCTTAGGGAAAGGTCAACACCTGACTGGCCGAGAGGCATCATCCATAACTTATGTAAAGGTAACACCTGCCTTTCACACAGGGAAGATCCATTCCTTTGGTAAAGGTAAAAACCTGAATTGAACAGAGGGATCTTCCATTCCTTAGGTAATAGTAAACACCTGCAATGCACAGAGGGATCATCCATTCCTTAGGTAATGGTGAACACTTGCAATGCACAGAGGTATCATCCAGTCCTTAGGTAATGGTAAACGCCTGCATTGTAGAGAGGGATCATCCATTCTTTAAGTAAAGGAAGAATCCTGCGTTGAACAGAGGGATCATCGATTCCTTAGGGAACAGTTAACACCTAGACTGCATAGAGGGCTCATCCATTCCTTAGGTAATGGTCACCACCTGCATTGAACAGAGGGATCTTCCATTCCTTAGGAAATTGTAAAAACCCACAATGCACAGAGGGATCATTCATTCCTAAGGCAAATATAAACACCTGCAATGCACAGAGGGATCATCCATTGCTTAGGTAAAGGTAAACACCTGCAATGCACAGAGGGATCATCCAGTCCTTTGGCAGTGATAAACGCCTGCATTGCACAGAGGGATCATTCATTCCTAAGGCAAATATAAACAACTTCAATGCACAGAGGGATCATACATTGCTTAGGTAAAGGTAAACAAGTGCAAGAGACAGAGGGATCATCCATTCCTTAGGTAAAGGTCAACACGTGCAATACACAGAGGGATCATCCATTCCTTAGGTAAAGGTCAACACCTACAATGTACAGAGGGATCATTCATTCCTAACTCAAATATAAACACCTGCAATGCACAGATGGATCATCCAATGCTTAGGTAAAGGTAAACACGTGCAACACACAGTGGGATCATCCATTCCTTAGGTAAAGGTGAACACCTACAATGCACAGAGGGATCATTCATTCCTAAGGCAAATATAAACACCTGCAATGCACAGAGGGATCATCCAATGCTTAGGTAATGGTAAACACGTGCAATACACAGAGGTATCATCCATTCCTTAGGTAAAGTTTACGGCTACATTGCACGGAGGGATCATTCATTCGTAAGACAAATATAAACACCTGCAATGCACAGAGGGATCATCCATTGCTTAGGTAAAGGTAAACACGTGCAATAGACAGAGGGATCGTCCATTCCTTAGGTAAAGGTCAACACCTACATTGCAAAGAGGGATCATCAATTCCTTAGGTAAAGGTCAATACCTGACTGGACAGAAGGATCATCCATACCTTAAGTAAAGGTAAACACCTGCATCGCACATAGGGACCATCCATTCCTTAGGTAATTGAAAACACCTGCAATTCCTAGAGGGATCATCCATTGCTTAGGTAAGGGAAACACGTGCAATACACAGAAGGAACATCCATTCCTTAGGTAATGGTCAACAACTACATTGAACAGAGGGATCTTCCATTCCTTAGGGAATTGTAAACACCTACAATGCACAGAGGGATCATTCATTCCTAAGGCAAATATAAAGACCTGCAATGCATAGAGGGATCGTCCATTCCTTAGGAAAAGGTCAACACCTACAATGCACAGAGGCATCATTCATTCCTTAGGTAAAGGTCAACACCTGACTGGCCCAGAAGGATCATCCATACCTTATGTAAAAGTAACCACCAGCATTGCACACACGGAATATCCATTCCTTATGTAATTGCAAACACCTGCAATGCACAGAGGGATCATCCATTCCTAAGGTAAATGTAAACACCTACAATGCACAGAGTGATCATCTATTCCTTAGGTAAGTGTATACACCTGCACTGCACACGGGGATCATCATTTCCTTAAGTGAAGGTAGAAACCTGCATTGAACAGAGGGATCAACCTTTTCAAGGTAAAGGTACACACATGCTTTGAACAGAGGGATCATCGATTCCTTAGGGAACAGTTAACACCTGCACTGCACAGAGGGCTCATCCATTCGTTAGGTAATGGTCAACACCTGCATTGAACACAGGAATCTGCCATTCTTTGGGAAATTGTAAACACCTACAATTCACAGAGGGATCATTCATTCCTAAGGCAAATATAAACACCTGCAATGCACAGAGGGATCATCCATTGCTTAGGTAAAGGTAAACACGTGCAAAACACAGAGGAATCATCAATTCCTCTAAGTAAAGTTCAACACCTGAATGGCCCAGAGGGATCATCCATACCTTATGTAAAGTTAACACCTGCATTTCACACAGGAAAGTTCCATTCCTTTGGTAAAGGTAAAAACCTGCAATGAACAGCGGGATCTTCCATTCCTTAGGTAATAGTAAACACCTGCAATGCACAGAGAGATCATCCATTCCTTAGGTAATGGTCAACACTTGCAATGCACAGAGGGATCATCCAGTCCTTAGGTAATGGTAAACGCCTGCATTTCAGAGCGGGACCATCCATTCTTTAAGTAAAAAAAGAATCCTGTGTTGAACAGACGGATCATCGATTCCTTAGGGAACAGTTAAAACCTGCACTGCACAGAGGGCTCATCAATTCCTTGGGTCATGGTAAACACCTGCATTGAACAGAGCGATCTTCCATTCCTTAGGAAATTGTAAACACCTACAATGCACAGAGGGATCATTCATTCCTAAGGCAAATATAAACACCTGCAATGCATAGAGGAATCGTCCATTCCTTAGGTAAAAGTCAACACCTACAATGCACAGAGGGGTCATTCATTCCTAAGGCAAATATAAACACCTGCAATGCACAGAGGGATCATCCATTGCTTAGGTAAAGGTAAACACGTGCAATACACTGAGGAATCATCCATTCCTTAGGTAAAGGTCAACACCTACATTGCACAAAGTGATCATCCATTCCTTAGGTAATTGTAAACACCTGCAATGAAAAGCGGGATCATCCAGTCCTTAGGTAATGGTAAATTCCTGCATTGCAGAGAGGGATCATCAATTCCTTATGTAAAGGTTAACACCTGACTGGCCCAGAGGGATCATCCAAACCTTATGTAAAGGTAAACAACTGCATTGCACACAGGGATCATCCATTCCTAAGGTAAATGTACACACCTACAATGCACAGAGGGACAATCCATTCCTTAGGTCAAGCTAAAAACCTGCATTGCAAAGAGGGATTATCCATTCCTTAAGTAAGTGTAAATAGCTGCATTTAACAGAGGGATCATCTATTCCTTAGGTAAAGATCAACATCTGCATTGCAGAGAGGGATAATCCAGTCCTTAGTTAAAGGTCCAACACTTGCCTGGCCAAGTGGGATCATCCATTCCTTATGTAAAGGTAAACACCTGCATTGCACACAGAGAACATACATTCCCTTTTTTTAAAGGTAAACACATCCATGTAACAGGGTTATCTTTCATTCCTTAGGTAATAGTAAATGTCTGCAATGCACAGAGGTATTATGCATTCCTAAGACAAATATAAACGCCTGCAATGCACGGGGGTCAACCGTTCCTTATGTAAAGCTGCAAACCTGCATTGCAGAGAGAGATTATCCATTCCTTAGATAAAGGTAAACACCTGCATTGCACAGATGGATCATCCATTCCTAAGGTAATGGTAAAGACCTGCATTGAACAGAGGGATTTACCATTCCTTACTTAACGGTAAACACCTGTGTTAAAGAGAGGGATCATCTATTCCTTATGTAAAGATCAACACCTACATTTCACAGAGGGATCACCGATTCTTTAAGTGAAGTTAAAAATCTACATTACACAGAAGGTCATCCATTCCTTAGCTAATGGACAACACCTGCAATGCAAAGAGGGATCTTCCATTAATTCCATAAATATAAACACCTCCTTTGCACAGAGGAATAAAAATATCCATAGGAAAAGGTAAACACCAGCATTGAACATAGGCATCTTCAATTCCTTAGGTAATAATAAACATCTGCAATGCATAGAGGGATCATCCCATTTCTTACATAAACGTAAAAACCTGCAATGAACATAGGGATCATCCATTCCTTAGGTAAAGGTCAACACATACATTGCACAGAGGGATCATCCACTTCTTAGGTAACGGTCAACACCTGACTGGCCCACAAATATCATCAATACCTTATGTAAAGGTAAACACCTGCATTGCACAAAGGGAACATCCATTCCTTAGGTAATTGTAAACTCCTGCAATGCACATAGGGATCATCCATTCCTAAGGTAAATGTAAACACTTACAATGCACAGAGTGATCATCTGTTCCTTAGGTAAGTGTATACACCTGCATTGTACAGGGGGATCATCCATTCCCTTAGTGAAGGTAGAAACCTGCATTGAACAGAGGGATCATTCTTTTTAAGCTAAAGGCACACACCAGTGTTGAACAGAGGGATCATCGATTCCTTAGGGAACAGTTAACACCTGCATTGCAAAGAGGGCTCATCCATTCCTTAGGTAATGGTCAACACCTACATTGAACAGAGCGATCTTCCATTAAGTATGAAATTGTAAACACCTACATTGCACAGAGGGATCATTCATTCCTAAGGCAAATATAAACTCCTGCAATGCACAGAGGGATCATCCATTGCTTAGGTAAAGGTAAAGACGTGGGATCATCCATTCCCTAGGTAAAGGTCAACACCTACAATGCACAGAGGGATCATTCATTCTTAAGGCAAATATAAACACCTGCAATGCACAGAGGGATCATCCATTCCTTAGGTAAAGGTCAACACCTAGAATGCACAGAGGAATCATTCATTCCTAAGGCAAATATAAACACCTGCACTGCACAGAGGGATCATCCATTGCTTAGGCAAAGGTAAACACGTGCAATACACAGAGGGATCATCCATTCCTTAGGTAACGGTCAACACCTACATTGCACAGAGGGATCATCCATTCCTTAGCTAAAGGTCAACACCTGATTGGCCCAGAGGGATCAACCATACCTTATGCAAAGGTAACACCGGCATTTCACACAGGGAAGATCCATTCCTTTGGTAAAGGTAAAATCCTGCATTGAACAGAGGGATCTTCCATTCGTTAGGTAATAGTAAACACCTGCAATGCACAGAGGGATCATCCATTCCTTCGGTAATGGTAAACACCTGCAATGCATAGAGGGATCATCCAGTCCTTAGGTAATGGAAAACGCCTGCATTGCAGAGAGGGATCATGCATTTTTTAAGTAAAGGAAGAATCCTGTGTTGAACAGAGGGATCATCGATTCCTTAGGGAACAGTTAACCCCTTCACTGCACAGAGGGCTCTTCCATTCCTTACGTAATGGTCAACACCTGCATTGAACAGAGGGATCTTCCATGCCTTAGTAAATTGTAAACACCTACAATGCACAGAGGGATCATTCATTCCTAAGGGAAATATAAACACCTGCAATGCACAGAGGGCTCATCCATTCCTTAGGTAATGGTCAACACCTTCATTGAACAGAGGGATCTTCCATTCCTTAGGAAATTGTAAACACCTACAATTCACAGAGGGATCATTCATTCCTAAGGCAAATATAAACACCTGTAATGGACAGAGGGATCCTCCATTGCTTAGGTAATGGTAAACACCTGCAATGCACAGAGGAATCATCCATTCCTTAGGTAAAGATCAACACCTACAATGCACAGTGGGATCATTCATTCCTAAGGCAAATATAAACACATGCAATGCACAGAGGGATCATCCATTCCTTAGGTAAAGGTCAACACCTGACTGGACCATAAAGATCATCCATACCTTATGTAAAGGTAAAGACCTGCATTGCACGCAGGGAACATACATTACATAGGTAATTGTAAAAACCTGCAATGCACAGAGGGATCATCCATTCCTAAGGTAAATACAAACACATACAATGCAGAGAGGGATCATCTATTCCTTAGGTAAGTGTATACACCTGCATTGCACAGGGGGATCATCCATTCCTTAAGTGAAGGTAGAAACCTCCATTTAACATAGGGATCATCTATTTCAAGTTAAAGGTACACACCTGGGTTGAACAGAGGGATCATCGATTCCTTAGGGAACAGTTAACATCTGCACTGCACGGAGGGCTCATCCATTCGTTATGTTATGGTCAACACCAGCATTGGACAGAGGAATCTTAAATTCCTTAGGAAATTGTACAAACCTACAATGCACAGAGGGATCATTCATTCCTAAGGTAAATATAAACACCTGCAATGCACAGAATGATCATCTATTGCTTAGTTAAAGGTAAACACATGCAATACACAGAGGGTACATCCATTCCTCAGATAAAGGTCAACACCTACAATGCACAGAGGGATCATTCATTCCTACGGCAAATATAAACACCTGCAATGCACAGAGAGATCATCCATTGCTTAGGTAAAGGTAAACACGTGCATTTCACACAGGGAAGATCCATTCCTTTGGTAAAGGTAAAAACCTGGATTGAAGAGAGGGTCTTCCATTCCTTAGGAAATTGTAAACACCTACAAAGCACAGAGGGATCATTCATTCCTAAGGAAAACATAAACACCTGTAATGCACAGAGGGATCATCCATTGCTTTGGTAAAGGTGAATACCTACAAAGCACAGATGGATCATTCATTCCTAAGGCAAATATAAACACTTGCAAAGCACAGAGGGATCATCCATTGCTTAGGTAAAGGCAAACAAGTGCAATACACAGAGGGATCATCCATTCCTTAGGTGAAGGTTAATACCTACACTGCACAGAGGGATCATCCCTTCCGTAGGTAAAGGTCAACACGTGACTGGCCCAGAAGGATCATCCATACCTTATGTCAAGGTAAACACCTGCATTGCACACAGGGAACATCGCTTCCTTAGGTAATTGTAAACACCTACAATGCACAGAGGGATAATCTATTCCTTAGATAAGTGATTACACCTGTATTGCACAGTGGGATCATCCATTCCTTAAGTGAAGGTATAAACCTGCATTGAACAGAGGGATCATTCTTTTCAAGGTAAAAGTACACACCTGTGTTGAACAGAGGGATCATCGATTCCTTAGGGAACAGTTAACACCTGCACTGCACAGTGGGCTCATCAATTCCTTAGGTAATGGTCAACACCTGCATTGAACAGAGGGATCTGAAATGCCTTAGGAAATTGTAAACACCTAAAATGCACAGAGGGATCATCCATTGCTTAGGTAAAGGTAAACACGTGCAATACGCAGAGGGATCATCCATTCCTTAGAAGAAGGTCAACACCTGCAATGCACAGAGGGATCATCCTTTGCTTAGGTAAAGGTAAACACGTGCAATACACAGAGGGATCATCCATTCTTTGGTAAAGGTCAACACCTACATTGCACAGAGGGATCATCCATTCCTTAGGTAAAGGTCAACACCTGAGTGGCCCAGAGGGATCATCCATACCTTATGTAAATGTAAACACCTGCATTGCACCCAGGGAACATCCATTCCTTAGGTAATTGTAAACACCTGCAATGCTCAGAGGGATCATCCAGTCCTTAGGTAATGGTAAACGCCTGTATTGAAGAGAGGGATCATCCATTCTTTAAGTAAGGGAAGAATCCTGCGTTGGTCAGAGAGATCATTGATTCCTTAGGGAACAGTTAACACCTGCACTGAACAGAGGGCTCATCCATTCCTTAGGTAATGATAAACACCTGCAATGCACAGAGGGATCATCCAGTCCTTAGGTAATGGTAAACGCCTGCATTGCACAGAGGGATCATCCATTGCTTAGGTAAAGGTAAACACATGCAATACACAGAGGGCTCATCCATTCCTAAGGTAAATGTAAACACCTACAATGCACCCAGAGATCATCTATTCCTTAGGTAAGTGTATACACCGGCATTGGACATGGGGATCATCCATTCCTTAAGTGAAGGTACACACATGCATTGAACAGAGGGATCATCAATTCCTTAGGTAATGGTCAACCCTTGCAATGCACACAGGGATCACCCAGTCCTTAGGTAATTGTAAACGCCTGAATTGCAGAGAGGGATCGTACATTCTTAAATAAGGGAAGAATCCTGGGTTGAACAGAGTGATGATCGATTACGTAGGGAACAGTTAACACCTTCACTGCACAGAGGACTCATCCATTCCTTCGGTACTGGTCAACACCTGCATTGAACAGAGGGATCTTCCATTCCATAGGAAATTGTAAACACCTACAATGCACAGGGGGATCATTCATTCCTAAGGCAAATATAAACACCTGCAATGCACAGAGGGATCATCCATTGCTTAGGTAAAGGTAAACACGTGCAATATACCGAGGGATCATCCATTCCTTAGGTAAAGGTCAACACATACAATGCACAGAGCGATCATCCATTGCTTAGGGAAAGGTAAACACGTGCAATACACAGAGGGATTATCTATTCCTTAGGTAAAGGTCCACGCATACAATGCACAGAGGGATCATTCATTCCTAAGGCAAATATAAACACCTGCAATGCACAGAGCGATCATCCATTGCTTAGGTAAAGGTAAACACGTGCACTACACAGAGGGATTATCCATTCCTTAGGTAAAGGTCAACACATACAATGCACAGAGGGATTATTCATTCCTAAGGCAAATATAAAAACCTGCAATGCACAGAGGGATCATGCATTGCTTAGGTAAAGGTAAACACGTGCAATACACATAGGGATCATCCATTCCTTTGGTAAAGGTCAACACCTACAATGCACAGAGGGATCATCCATTCCTTAGGTAAAGGTCAACACCTGACTGGCCCAGAAGGATCATCCATACCTTATGTAAAGGGAAACACCTGCATTGCACACAGGGAACATGCATTCCTTAGGTAATTGTAAACACCTGCAATGCGCAGAGGGATCACCCATTCCTAAGGTAAATGGAAACACATACAATGCACAGAGGGATCATCTATTCCTTAGGTAAGTGTATAACCTACATTGCACAGGGGGATCATCCATTCCTTAAGTGAAGGTAGAAAACTGCATTGAACAGAGGGATCATCCTTTTCAAGGTCAAGGTACACACCTGAATTGAACAGAGGCATCATCGATTCCTTAGGTAACAGTTAACACCTGCACTTCACAGAGGGCTCATCCATTCCTTAGGTAATGGTCAACACCTGCATTGAACAGAGGGATCTTCGATTCCTTAGGAAATTGTAAACACCTACAATGCACAGAGGGACCATTCATTCCTAAGGCAAATATAAACACCTGCAATGCACAGAGGGTTCATCCATTGCTTAGGTGAAGGTAAACACGTGCAATACACAGAGGTATCATCCATTCCTTAGGTAAAGATCAACACCTACATTGCACAGAGGGATCATCCATACCTTAGGTAAAGGTCAACACCTGACTGGACGAGGAGGATCATCCATACCTTATGTAAAGGTAAACACCTGCGTTGCTCACAGGGAACATCCATTCCTTAGGTAATTGTAAACACCTGGAATGCACAGAGGGATCATCCATTCCTTAAGTGAAGGTAGAAACCTGCATTGAACGGAGGGATCATCCTTTTGAAGGTAAAAGTACACACCTACGTTGAGCAGAGGGATCATCGATTCCTTAGGGAACAGTTAACACCTGCACTGTACAGAGGGCTCATCCATTCCTTAGGTAATGGCAAACACCTGCATTGAACAGAGGGATCTTCCATTCCTCAGGAAATCGTAAGCACATACAATGCACAGAGGGATCATTCATTCCTATGGCAAATATAAACACCTGCAATGCATTGGGGGATCATCCTTTCCTTAAGTGAAGGTAGAAACCTGCATTGAACAGAGGGATCACCCTTTCCTAGGTAAAGGTACACACCTGCGTTGAACATAGGTTTCATCATTTCCTTAGGTAACAGTTAACACCTGCACTGCACAGAGGGCTCATCCATTCCTTAGGTAATGATCAACACCTGCATGAAACAGAGGGATCTTCCATTACTTAGGATATTTTAAACACCTACAATGCACAGAGGGATCATTCATCCCTAAGGCAAATATAAACACCTGCAGTGCACAGAGGGATCATTCATTCCTAAGGCAAATATAAACACCTGCAATGCACAGAGGGATCATTCATCCCTAAGGCAAATATAAACACCTGCAGTGCACAGAGGGATCATTCATTCCTAAGGCAAATATAAACACCTACAATGCACAGAGGGATCATTCATTCCTAAGGCAAATATAAACACCTGCAATGCACAGAGGGATCATCCATTGCTTAAGAGAAGGTCAACACCTAAATTGCACAGAGGGATCATCCATTCCTTAGGTAACGGTCAACACCTGACTGGCCCAGAATGATCATCCATACCTTATGTAAAGGTAAAGATCTGCATTGCACACAGGGAACATCCATTCCTCAAGTAATTGTCAACACCTTCATTGAACAGAGGGATCTTCCATTCCTGAGGAAATAGTAAACACCTACAATGCCCAGAGGGATCATTCATTCCTACGGCAAATATAAACACCTGAATGCACATAGAAATCATCCAGTCCTTAGGTAATGGTAAACGCCTGCATTGCAGAGAGGGATCATCCATTCTTTAAGTAAAGAAGAATCCTGCGTTGAACAGAGGGATCATCGATTCCTTAGTGAGCAGTTAACACCTGCACTGCACAGAGGGCTCATTCATTCCTTAGGTAAAGATCAACACCTGCTTTGAACAGAGGGATCTTCCATTCCTTAGGAAATTGTAAACACCTACAAAGCACGGAGGGAACATTCATTCCTTAGGTAAAGGACAACACCTACATTGCACAGACGGATCATCCATTCCTTAGGTAAAGGTCAACATCTGACTGGCCCAGAAGGATCATCCATACCTTATGTAAAGGTAAACACCTGCATTGCACACAGGGAACAATCATTCCTTATGTAATTGTAAACACCTGCATTGCACAAGGGGATCATCTATTCCTTAAGTGAAGGTAGAAACCTGCATTGAACCGAGGGATCATCCTTTTCAACGTAAAGGTACACACTTGCGTTGAACAGAGGGATCATCGATACCTTAGTGAACAGTTAACACCTGCACTGCACAGAGGGCTCATCCATTCCTTAGGTAATGGTCTACACCTGGATTGAACAGAGGGATCTTCCATTCCCTAGGAAATTGTAAACACCTACAATGCACAGAAGGATGATTCATTCCTATGTCAAATATAAACACCTGCAATGAATAGGGGCTCATCCATACCTTAAGTGAACATAGTAACCTCCATTGAACATGGGGATCATACTTTTCAAGGTAAAGGTACACACCTGCGTTGAACAGAGGGATCATCGATTCCTTAGGGAACAATTAACACCTGCACTGCACAGAAGACTCATCCAGTCCTTAGGTAATTGTAAACGCCTACATTGCAGAGAGGGATCATCCATTCTTTAAGTAAAGGAAAATCCTGCGTTGAGGAGAGGGATGATCGATTACTTAGGGAACAGTTAACACCTGCAATGCACAGAGAGCTCATCCATTCCTTAGGTACTGGTCAACACCTACATTGAACAGAGGGATCTTCCATTCCATAGGAAATTGTAAACACCTACAATGCACAGAGGGATAATTCATTCCTAAGGCAAATATAAACACCTGCAATGCACAGAGGGATCATCCATTACTTAGGTAAAGGTAAACAAGTGCAATACACAGAGGAATCCTCCATTCCTTAGGTAAAGGTCAACTCCTACAATGCACACAGGGATCATTCATTCCTAAGGCAAATATAAACACCTGCAATGCACAGAGGGACCATCGATTCCTTAGGTAAAGGTCACCACCTACAATGCACAGAGGGATCATTCATTCCTAAGGCAAATATAAACATCTGCAATGCACAGAGGGATCATCCATTACTTAGGTAAAAGTAAACGCGTGCAATAAACAGAGGGATCATCCATTCCTATGGTAAATGTAAACACCTAGAATGCACAGAAGTATCATCTATTCCTTAGGTAAGTGTATAACCTGTATTGCACAGAAGGAACATCCATTCCTCAGGTAAAGGTCAACTCCTCCATTGCACAGAGGGATCATCCATTCCTTAGGTAAAGGTCAACACCTGACCGTCCCAGAGGGATCATCCCTACCTTATGTAAATGTAACACCTGCATTTCACACAGGGAAGATCCATTCCTTTGGTAAAAGTAAAAACCTGCATTGAACAGACAGATCTTCCATTCCTTAGGTAATAGTAAACACCTGAAATGCAAGAGTGATCATCCAGTCCTTAGGTAATGGTAAACGCCTGCCTTGCAGAGAGGGATCATCCATTTTTAAGTAAAGGAAGAATCCTGCGTTGAACAGAAGGATCATAGATTCCTTAGGGAACAGTTAACACCTGCACTGCACAGAGGGCTCATCCATTCCTTAGGTAATGGTCAACACCTGCATTGAACAGAGGGATCTTCCATTCCTTAGGAAATTGTAAACACCTACAATGCACAGAGGGAACAGTCATTCCTAAGGCAAATATAAACACCTGCAATGCACAGAGGGATCATCCATTCCTTAGGTAAAGGTCAACACCTACAATGCACAGAGGGCTCATCCATTCCTTAGGTAATGGTCAACACCTGCGGTGAAGAGAGGGATCTTCCATTCCTTAGGAAATTGTAAACACCTACAATATACAGAGGGATCATTCATTCCTAAGGCAAATATAAACACCTGCAATGCACAGAGGGATCATCAATTGCTTAGGTAAAGGTAAACACATGCAATACACAGAGGGATCATCCATTCCAAAGGTAAATGTAAACACATACAATGCACAGAGGGATGATCTATTCCTTAGGTAAGTGTATATACCGGCATTGCACAGGGGGATCTTCCATTCCTTAAGTGAAGGTAGAAACCTGCATTGAACAGAGGGATCATCCATTCGTTAAGTAAAGGAAGAATACTGCCTTGAACAGAGGGATCATCGATTCCTTAGGGAACAGTTAACACCTACACTGCACAGAGGGCTCATCCATTCCTTAGGTAATGGTCAATACCTGCATTGAACATAGGGATCTTCCATTCCTTAGGAAATTGTAAACACCTACAATGCACAGAGGGATCATTCATTCCTAAGGCAAATATAAACACCTGCAATGCACAGAGGGATCATCCATTGCTTAGCGAAAGGTAAACACGTGCAATACACAGAGGGATCATCCATTCCTTAGGTAAAGGTTAACACCTACATTGCACAGAGGGATCATCCATTCCTTAGGTAAAGGTCAACACCTGACTGGCCCAGAAGGATCATCCATACCTTATGTAAAGGAAAACACCGGCATTGCACATAGGGAACATCTATTCCTTTGGTAATTGTAAACACCTGCAATGCACAGAGCGATCATCCATTCCTAAGGTAAATGTAAACACCTACAATGCATAGAGGATCATCTCTTCCTTAGGTAAGTGTATACACCTGCATTGCACAGGGGGATCATCCATTCCTTAAGTGAAGGTAGAAACCTGCATTGAACAGAGGGCTCATCCTTTTGAACGTAATGGTACACACATGCATTAAACAGAGGGATCATCGATACCTTAGGGAACAGTTAAACCTGCAGTGTACAGAGGGCTGATCCATTCCTTAGGTAATGTTCAACACCTGCAATACACAGGGATCATCCAGTCCTTAGGTAAGGGTCAACACCTACATTGCACAGAGCAATCATCCATTCCTAAGGGAAAGGTCAACACCTGACTGGCCCAGAAGGATCATCCATACCTTATGTAAAGGTAACACCTGCATTTCACACAGGGAAGATCCATTCCTTTGGTAAAGGTAAAAACCTGCATTGAAAAGAGTGTTCTTCCATTCCCTAGGTAATAGTAAACACCTGCAATGCACAGAGGGATCCTCCATTCCTTAGGTAATGGTAAACACCTGGAATGCACAGAGGAATCATCCAGTCCTTAAGTAATGGTAAATGTCTGCATTGCAGAGAGGGAACATCCATTCTTGAAGTAATGGAAAAATCCTGCGTTGAACAGAGGGATCATCGATTCCTTAGGGAACAGTTAACACCTGCACTACACAGAAGGCTCATCCATTCCGTAGGTTATGGTCAACACCTGCATTGAACAGAAAGATCTTCCATTCTTTAGGACATTGTAAACACCTACAATGTACAGAGGGATCATTCATTCCTAAGGCAAATATAAACACCTGCAATGCACAGAGGGATCATCCATTGCTTAGGTAAAGGTTAACACGTGCAATACACACAGGGATCATCCATTCCTTAGGAAAAGGTCAAAACCTACATTGCACAGAGCGATCATCCATTTCTTAGGCAAAGGTCAACACCTGACTTGCTCAGAGGGATCATCCATAACTTATGTAAAGGTAACTCCTGTATTTGACACAGGGAAGATCAATTCCTTTGGTAAAGGTAAAAACCGGCATTGAACAGAGGGATCTTCCATTCCTTAGGTAATAGTAAACACCTTCAATGCACAGAGGGATCATTCATTCCTAAGGCAAATATAAACATCTGTAATGCACAAAGGGATCATCCATTGCTAAGGTAAAGGTAAACACGTGCAATACATAGAGAGATCATCCATTCCTTAGGTAAAGTTCAACACCTACATTGCACAGAGAGAACATCCATTCCTTAGGTAAAGGTCAACACCTGCATTGCACACAGGGAACATCCCGTACGTAGATAAATGTGAACACCTTTAATGCACAGAGGGAACATCCAGTCCTTCGGTTATGGTGAACACCTGCATTGCAGAGAGGAATCATCCATTCTTTAAATAAAGGAAGAATCCTGCGTTGAACAGAGGGATCATCGATTCCTTAGGGAACAGTTAACACCTGCACTGCATAGGGGGATCATCATTCCTTAGGTAATGGTCAACACCTGCATTGAACAGAGGGATCTTCCATTCCTTAGGGAATTGTAATCACCTACAATGCACAGAGGGATCATTCATTCCTAGGGCAAACATAAACACCTGCAATACACAGAGGGATCATATATTGCTTAGGTAAAGGTAAACACGTGCAATACACAGAGGCATCATCCATTCCTTAGGTAAACTCAACACCTACATTGCACAGAGGGATCATCCATTCCTTAGGTAAAGGTCAACACCTACATTGCACAGATCGATCATCCATTCCTTAGGTAAAGGTCAACACCTGATTGTCCCAGAGGTATCATCCATACCTTATGTAAAGGTAACACCAGCATTTCACACAGGGAAGATCCATTCCTTTGGTAAAGGTAAAAACCGGCATTGAGCAGAGGGATCTTCCATTCCTTAGGTAATAGTAAACACCCGCAATGCACAGAGGGATCATCCATTCCTTAGGTAATAGTAAACACCTACAATGCACCGAGGGATCATCCAGTCCTTAGGTAATGGTACACGCCTACTTTGCAGAGAGGGATCATCCATTCTTTAAGTAAAGGAAAAATCCTACGTTGAAGAGAGGGATCATCGATTCCTTAGGGAACAGTTAACACCTGCACTGCACAGAGGGATCATCAATTTCTTAGGTAATGGTAAACACCTGCATTGATCACAGGGATCTTCCATTCCTTAGGAGGGTGTAAACACCTACAGTGCACAGAGGGATCATTCATTCCTAAGGCACATATAAACACCTGGAATACACAGAGGGATCATCCATTGCTTAGGTAAAGGTAAACACGTGAAATACACAAAGGGATCATCCATTCCTTAGGTAAAGGTCAACACCTACATTGCACAGAGCGATCATCCATTCCGGAGGTAAAGGTCAACACCTGACTGGCCCAGAGGGATCATCCATACCTTATGTAAAGGTAACACCTGCATTTCACACAGGGAAGATCCATTCCTTTGGTAAAGGTAAAAACCTTCATTGAACAGAGGGATCTTCCATTCCTTAGGTAATAGTAAACACCTGCAATGCACAGAGGTATCATCCATTCCTTAGGTAATGGTAAACACCTGGAATGCACAGAGGGATCATAAAGTCTTTAGGTAATGGTAAACGCCTGCATTGCAGAGAGGGGTCATCCATTCTTGAAGTAAAGGAAAAATAGTGCATTGAACAGAGGGATCATCGATTCCTTAGGAACAGTTAACACCTGCACTGCACAGAGGGCTCATCCATTCCGTAGGTATTGGTCAACACCTGCATTGAACAGAGGGATCTTCCATTCCTTAGGAAATTGTAAACACCTGCAATGCACAGAGGCATCCTCCATTGCTTAGGTAAAGGTTAACACATGCAATACACAGAGGGATCATCCATTCCTTAGGTAAAGGTCAACACCTACATTGCACAGAGCGATCATCCATTTCTTAGGTAAAGGTCAACACCTGACTGGCCCAGAGGGATCATCCATACCTTATGTAAAGGTAACACCTGCATTTCACACAGAGAAGATCCATTCCTTTGGTAAGGGAAAAAACCAGCATTGAACAGAGGGATCTTCCATTCCTTAGGTAATATTAAACACCTTCAATTCACAGAGGGATCATTCATTCCTAAGGCAAATATAAACACCTGTAATGCACAGAGGGTTCATCCATTGCTTAGGCAAAGGTAAACACGTGCAATACACAGAGGGATCATCCATTCCTTAGGTAAAGTTCAACACCTAAATTGCACAGAGAGATCATGCATTCCTTAGGTAAAGGTCAACACCTGACTGGCCCACAAGGATGATCCATACCTTATGTAAAGGTAAACGCCTGCATTACACACAGGGAACATCCTGTACGTAGGTAATTGTGAACACCTGCAATGCACAGAGGGATCATCCAGTCCTTCGGTAATGGTGAACACCTGCATTGCAGAGAGGGCTCATCCATTCCTTAGGTAAACGGCAACACCTGCATTGAACAGAGGGATCTTCCATTCCTTAGGAAATTGTAATCACCTACAATGCACACCTGCATTACACAGGAAGAACATCCATTCCTTAAGGGAAGGTAGAAACCTGATTTGAGCAGAGGGATCATCCATTCCTTAAGTGAAGGTAGAAACCTGCATTGAACAGAGGGATCATAGTTTTCAAGGTAAAGGTACACACCTCCGTTGAACAGAGGGATCATGGATTCCTTAGTGAACAGTTAACACCTGCAATGCACAGAGGGATCATCCATTGCTGGGTAAAGGTCAACACCTACATTGCACAGAGGGATCATCCATTCCTTAGGTAAAGGTCAACACCTGACTGGCCCAGAAGGATCATCCATACCTTATGTAAAGGTAAACACCTGAATTGCACACAGGGAACATCCATTCCTTCGGTAATTGTTAACAACTACAATGCACAGAGCAATCATCCAGTCCTTAGGTAATGGTAAAAGCCTGCATTGCACACAGGGAACATCCATTCCTCAGGTAATTCGAAACACCTGCAATGCACAGAGGGATCATCCATTCGTTAGGTATTGGTAAACGTCTACATTGTAGAGAGTGATCATCCATTCTTTAAGTAAAGGAAGCATCTTGCGTTGAACAGAGGGATCATCGATTTCTTAGGTAACAGTTAACACCTGCCCTGCATATAGGGCTCATACATTCCTTAGGTAATGGTCAACACCTGCATTGAAAGGAGGGATCTTCCATTCCGTAGGAAATTGTAAACGCCTACAATGCACAGAGGGATAATTCATTCCTAAAGGCAAAAAGAAACACCTCCAATGCACAGAGGGATCATCCATTGCTTAGGTAAAAGTACCCACGTGCAATACACAGAGGGATCATCCATTCCTTAGGTAAAGGTCAACACCTACAATGCACAAAGTGATAATTCATACCTAAGGTAATATAAACACCTGAACTGCACAGAGGGATCATCCATTGCTTAGGTAAAGGTAAAAACGTGCAATACACAGAGGGATCATCCATTCCTTAGGTAAAGGTCAACACCTACATTGCACAGAGGGATCATCCATTCCTTAGGTAATGGTCAGCACCAGACTGGCCCAGAATGATCATCAAAACCGTCTGTAATGGTAATCCCCTGAATTGCACACAGGGAACATCCATTCCTTAGGTAATTGTAAACACCTGCAATGCACAGAGGGATCATCTATTCCTTAGGTAAGTGTATACACGTGCATTGCACAGGGGGATCATCCATTCCTTAAGTGAAGGTAGAAACCTGCATTGAACAGAGGGATCATCCTTTTCAAGGTAAAGGTACACACCTGAGTTGAACAGAGGGATCATCCATTCCTTAGGTAAAGGTCAACACTTACATTGCACAGAGGGATCATCCATTCCGTAGGTAAAGGTCAACACCTGACTGGCCCAGAGGGATCATCCATACCTTATGTAAAGGTAAAACCTGCATGTCACACGGGGAAGATCCATTCCTTTGGTAAAGTTTAAAACCTACATTGAACAGAGGGATCGTCAATTCCATAGGTAATAGTAAACACCTGCAATGCACAGAGGGATCATCCATTCCTTAGGTAATGGTAAACACCTGCAATACACAGAGGGATCATCTAGTCTTTAGGTAATGGTAAACGCCTGCATTGCAGACAGCGATCATCCATTCTTTAAGTAAAGGAAGAATCCTGCGTTATACAGAGGGATCATCGATTCCTTAGGGAACAGTTACCACCTGCACTGCACAAAGGGCTCATCCATTCCTTAGGTAATGGTCAACACCTGCATTGAACAGAGGAATCTTCCATTCCTTAGGAAATGGTAAACACCTACAATGCAGAGAGGGATCATTCATTCCTAAGGCAAATATAAACACCTGCAATGCATAGAGGGATCATCCATTGCTTAGGAAAAGGTAAACACGTGCATTGAACAGAGGGATCTTCCATTCCTTAGGAAATTGTAAACACCTACAATGCACAGAGGGATCATTCATTCCTAAGGCAAATATAAACACCTGCAATGCACAGAGGGATCCTCCATTCCTTAGGTAAAGTTCAACACCTACATTGCACAGAGGGATCATCCATTCCTTAGGTAAAGGTCAACACCTGAATTGCACACAGGGAACATCCATTCCTTAGGTAATTGTAAACACCTGCAATGTACAGAGGGATCATATATTCCTTAGGTAAGTGTATACACCTGCATTGAACAGGGGGATCATCCACTCATTAAGTGAAGGTAGAAACCTGCATTGAACAGAGGGATCATCCTTTTCAAGGTAAAGGTACACACCTGAGTTGAACAGAGGGATCATCCATTCCTTAGGTAAAGGTCAACACTTACATTGCACAGAGGGATCATCCATTCCGTAGGTAAAGGTCAACACCTGACTGGCCCAGAGGGATCATCCATACCTTATGTAAAGGTAAAACCTGCATGTCACACGGGGAAGATCCATTCCTTTGGTAAAGTTTAAAACCTACATTGAACAGAGGGATCGTCAATTCCATAGGTAATAGTAAACACCTGCAATGCACAGAGGGATCATCCATTCCTTAGGTAATGGTAAACACCTGCAATACACAGGGATCATCTAGTCTTTAGGTAATGGTAAACGCCTGCATTGCAGACAGCGATCATCCATTCTTTAAGTAAAGGAAGAATCCTGCGTTATACAGAGGGATCATCGATTCCTTAGGGAACAGTTACCACCTGCACTGCACAAAGGGCTCATCCATTCCTTAGGTAATGGTCAACACCTGCATTGAACAGAGGAATCTTCCATTCCTTAGGAAATGGTAAACACCTACAATGCAGAGAGGGATCATTCATTCCTAAGGCAAATATAAACACCTGCAATGCATAGAGGATCATCCATTGCTTAGGAAAAGGTAAACACGTGCATTGAACAGAGGATCTTCCATTCCTTAGAAATTGTAAACACCTACAATGCACAGAGGGATCATTCATTCCTAAGGCAAATATAAACACCTGCAATGCACAGAGGGATCCTCCATTCCTTAGGTAAAGTTCAACACCTACATTGCACAGAGGGATCATCCATTCCTTAGGTAAAGGTCAACACCTGAATTGCACACAGGGAACATCCATTCCTTAGGTAATTGTAAACACCTGCAATGTACAGAGGGATCATATATTCCTTAGGTAAGTGTATACACCTGCATTGAACAGGAGGATCATCCACTCATTAAGTGAAGGTAGAAACCTGCCTTGAACAGAAGGTTCATCATTTTCAAGGTAAAGGTACAAACCTGGGTTGAACAGAGGGATCATCGATTCATTAGGGAACAGTTAACACCTGCACTGTACAGAGGGCTCATCCATTCCTTAGGTAATTGTCAACACCTGCATTGAACAGAGGGATCTTCCATTCCTTAGGAAATTGTAAACACCTACAATGCACAGAGGGATCTTTCATTCCTAAGTTAAATATAAACACCTGCAATGCACAGAGGGATCATCCATTGCTTAGGTAAAGGTAAACAAGTGCAATACACAGAGGGATCATCCATTACTTAGGTACAGGTCAACACCTGACTGGCCCAGAAGGATCATCCATACCTTATGTAAAGGTAAACACCTGCATTGCACACAGGGAACATCCATTCCGTAGGTAATTGTAAACACCTGCAATGCACAGAGGGATCATCCATTGCTTACGTAATGGTCAACACCTGCATTGAACTTAGGGATCTTCCATTCCTTAGGTAAAGGTCAACACCTAAAGTGCACAGAGGGATCATTCATTCCTAAGGCAAATATAAACACCCGCCATGCACAGAGGGATCATCCATTCCTTAGGTAAATGTCAACAGCTTACTGGCCCAGAAGCATCATCCATACTTTATGTAAAGGTACACACCTGCACTGCACACAGGGAAAATCCATGAATTAGGTAATTGGAAACACTTGCAATGCACACAGGGATCATTCAGGCCTTAGGTAATGGTAAAAGCCTGCATTGCAGAGAGGGATCATCCACTCTTTAAGTAAAGGAAGCATCCAGCGTTGAACAGAGGGATAATTGATTTCTTAGGGAACAGTTAACACTTTCACTGCACAGAGGGCTCATCCATTTCTTAGGTAATGGTCAACACCTGCATTGAACACAGGGATCTTCCATTCCTTAGGAAATTGTAAACACCTACAATGCACAGAGGTATCATTCATTCCTAATGCAAATATAAACACCTGCAATGCACACAGGGATCATCCATTCCTTAGGTAAAGGTCAACATCTACATTGCACAGAGGGAACATCCATTCCTTAGGTAAAGGTCAACACGTGACTGGCCCAGAGGGATCATCCATACCTTATGTAAAGGTAAAACCCGCATTTCACAAAGTGAAGATCCATTTCTTTGGTAAAGGTAAAAACCTGCATTGAACCGAGGGACCTTCCATTCCTTAGGTAATAGTAAACACCTGCAATGCCCAGAAGGATCATCCAACCTTAGATAAGGGTAAACACCTGCAATGCACAGAGGGATCATCCAGTCCTTAGGTAATGGTAAACGCCTGCATTGCAGAGGGAGATCATCCATTCTTTAAGTAAAGGAAGAATCCTGCATTGAACAGAGAGATGATCGATTCCTTAGGGTACAGGTAACACCTGCACTGCTCAGAGGGCTCATCCATTCCTTACGTAATGGGCAACACCTGCATTGAACAGAGGGATCTTCCATTCCTTAGGGAACAGTTAACACCTGCACTGCACAGAGGGCTCATCCATTCCTTAGGTAATGGTCAACACCTGCATTGAACAGAGGGATCTTCCATTCCTTAGGAAATTATAAACACCTACTATGCACAGAGGGATCATTCATTCCTAAGGCAAATATAAACACCTGCAACGCACAGAGCGATCATCCATTGCTTAGGTAAAGGTAAACACGTGCATTTCACGCAGGGAAGATCCATTCCTTTGGTAAAGGTAAAAACCTGCATTGAACAGAGGGATCTTCCATTCCTTAGGTAAAAGTAAACACCTGCAATTCACAGAGGGATCATTCGTTCCTTAGGTAATGGTAAACACCTGCAATGCACAGAGGGATCATCCAGTCCTTAGGTAATGGTAAACGCATCCATTGCAGAGGGATCATCCGTTCTTTAAGTAAAGGAAGAATCCTGCGTTTAACAGAGGGTTCATCAATTCCTTATGGAACAGTTAACACCTCCACTGCACAGAGGAATCATCCATTCCTTAGGTAAAGATAAACACCTACAATGCACAGAGGGATCATTCCTTCCTAAGGTAATATAAACACCTGCAATGCACAGAGGGATCATTCATTCCCAAGGTAATATAAACACCTGAAATGCACAGAGGGATCATCCATTGCTTAGGTAAAGGTAAACAAGTGCAATATACAGAGCGATCATCCATTCCTTAGGTAAAGGTCAACACCTACATTGCACACAGGGAACAATAATTCCTTAGGTAATTGTAAACACCTGCAATGCACAGAGGGATCATCCATTGCCTAGGTAAAGGTAAACAACTGAATTTCACACAGGTAAGATCCATTCCTTTGGTAAAGGTAAACACCTGCATTGAACAGAGGGAACTTCCATTTCTTAGGGAACAGTTAACACCTACACTGCACAGAGGGCTCATCAATTCCATAGGTAAAGGTCAACACCTACAATGCACAGAGGGATCATTCATTTCTAAGGCAAATATAAACACCTGCAATACACAGAGGGATCATCCATTGCTTAGGTAATGGTAAACACCTGCAATGCACAGAGTAATCATCCAGTCCTTAGGTAATGGTAAATGCCTGCATTGCGGAGAGGGATCATCCATTCTTTATGTAAGGGAAGAATCCTGCGTTGAACAGAGGGATCATAGATTCCTTAGGGAAGAGTTAAAACCTGCACTGCACTGAGGTCTCATCCATTCCTAAGGTAATGGACAACACCTGCATTGAACAGAGAAAACTTCCATTCCTTACTAAATTGTAAACACCTATAATGCACAGAGGGATCATTCATTCCTAAGGCAAATATAAACACCTGAAATGCACAGAGGGATCATCCATTGCTTAGGTAATGGTAAACACCTGCAATGCACAGAGGGATCATCCATTGCTTAGGTAATGGTAAACGCCTGCATTGCAAGGAGGGATCATCCATTCTTTAAGTAAAGGAAGAATCCTGCGTTGAACAAAGTTATCATCGATTCATTAGGGAACAGTTAACACCTGCAATGCACAGAGGGCTCATCCATTCCTTAGGTAATGGTCAACACCTGCATTGAACAGAGAGGTCTTCCATTCCTTAGGAAATTGTAAACACCTACAATGTACAGAGGGATCATTCATACCTAAGGCAAATATAAACACCTGCAATGCACAGATGGATCATCCATTGCTTAGGTAATTGTAAATACCTGCAATGCACAGAGTTATCATCCAGGCCTTAGGTAATGGTAAACGCCTGCATTGCAGAGAGTGATCATATATTCTTTAAGTAAAGGAAGAATCCTGAGTTGAACAGAGGGATCAACGATTCCTTGGGGAAGAGTTAACACCTGTACTGCACAGAGGGCTCACCCATTCCTTAGGTAATTGTCAACACCTGCATTGAACAGAGGGATCTTCCATTCCTCAGGAAATTGTAAACACCTACAATGCACAGAGGGATCATTCACTCCTACGGCAAATATAAACACCTGCAATGCACAGAGGGTTCATCCATTGCTTAGGTAAAGGTAAACACGTGCAATACACAGAGGGATCATCCATTCCTTAGGTAAAGTTCAACAACTACATTGCACAGAGGGATCATCCATTCCTTAGGGAAAGGTCAACACCTGACTGGCCCAGAGGGTCATCCATACCTTATGTGAAGGTAACACCTGCATTTCACACACAGAATATCCATTCCTTTGGTAAAGGTAAAACCTGCATTGAACAGAGGGATCTTCCATTCCTTAGGTAATGGTAAACACCTGCAATGCACAGAGGGATCATCCATTGCTTAGGTAATGATAAACACCTGCAATGCACAGAGGGATCATCCAGTCCTTAGGTAATGGTAAATGCCTGCATTACAGAAAGGGATCATCCATTCTTTAAATAAAGGAAGAATCCTGCGTTGAACAGAGGGATCATCGATTCCTTAGGGAACAGTTAACACCTGCACTGCACAGAGGGCACATTCATTCCTTAGGTAATGGTCAACACCTGCATTGAAAAGAGGGCTCTTCCATTCCTTAGGAAATCGTAAACACGTACAATGCACAGAGGGATCATTCATTCCGAGGGCAAATATAAACACCTGCAATGCACAGAGGGATTATCCATTGCTTAGGTTAAGGTAAACAGGTGCAATACACAGAGGGATCATCCATTCCTCAGGTAAAGGTCAACACCTACATTGCACACAGGGAACATCCATTCCTTAGGTAATTGTAAACACCTGCAATGCACAGAAGGATCATCCATTGCTTAGGTAATGGTCAACACCTGCATTGAACAGAGGATTCTTCCATTCCTTAGGTAAAGGTCAACACCTACAGTGCACAGAGGGATCATTCATTCCTAAGGCAAATATAAACACCCGCAATGCACACAGGGATCATCCATTCCTTAGGTAAAGGTCAACACCTGAGTGACCCAGAAGCATCATCCATACTTTATGTAAAGGTAAACACCTGCACTGCACACAGGGAACATCCATTCCTTAGGTAATTGTAAACACTTGCAATGCACACAGGGATCATTCAGTCCTTAGGTAATGGTAAACGCCTTCATTTCAGAGAGGGATCATCCATTCTTTAAGTAAAAGAAGCATCCTGCGTTGAACAGAGGGATCATCGATTTCTTAGGGAACAGTTAACACCTGCACTGCACAGAGGGCTCATGCATTCCTTAGGTAATTGTCAACACCTGCATTGAAAGGAGGGATCTTCCATTCCGTAGGAAATTGTAAACGCCTACAATGCACAGAGGGATTATTCATTCCTAAGGCAAAAAAACACCTCCAATGCACAGAGGGATCATCCATTGCTTAGGTAAAGGTAACCACGTGCAATACACAGAAGGATTATCCTTTCTTTAGGTAACGGTCAACACCTACAATGCACAAAGGGATAATTCATTCCTAAGGTAATATAAACACGTGCAATGCACAGAGGGATCATCCATTGCTTAGGTAAAGGTAAACACGTGCAATACACAGAGTGATCATCCATTCCTTCGGTAAAAGTCAACACCTATATTGCACAGAGGGATCATCCATTCCTTAGGTAATGGTCAGCACCTGACTGGCCCAGAAGGATCATACATACCTTATGTAAAGGTAAAACCCTGAATTACACACAGGGAACATCCATTCATTAGGTAATTGTAAACACCTACAATGAACAGAGGGATCATCTATTCCTTAGGTAAGTGTATAAACCTGCATTGCACAGGGGGATCATCCATTCCTTAAGTGAAGATAGAAACCTGCATTGAACAGAGGGATCATCCTTTTCAAGGTAAAGGTACACACCTGAGTTGAACAGAGGAATCATCGATTCCTTAGGTAAAGGTCAACACTTACATTGCACAGAGGGATCATCCATTCCTTAGGTTAAGGTCAACACCTGACTGGCCCAGAGGGATTATCCATACCTTATGTAAAGGTAACACCTGCATTTCACACTGGGAAGATCCATTCCTTTGGTAAAGGTTAAAACCTACATTGAACAGAGGGATCGTCAATTCCATAGGTAATAGTAAACACCTGTAATGCACAGAGGGATCATCCATTCCTTAGGTAATGGTAAACACCTGCAATGCACAGAGGGATCATCCAGTCATTAGGTAACGGTAAACGCCTGCATTGCAGACAGCGATCATCCATTCTTTAAGTAAAAGAAGAATCCTGCGTTGTACAGTGGGATCATCGATTCCTTAGGGAACAGTTACCACCTGCACTGTACAGAGGGCTCATCCATTCCTTACGTAATGGTCAAAACCTGCATTGAACAGAGGGATCTTCCATAACTGAGGAAATTGTAAACACCTACAATGGACAGAGGGATCATTCATTTCTAAGGCAAATATAAACACCTGCAATGCACAGAGGGATCATCCATTGCTTGGGTAAAGGTAAACACGTGCAATACACAGAGGGATCATCCATTCCTTAGGTAAAGGTCAACACCTGACTGGCCCAGAGGGATCATCCATAACTTATGTAAAGCTAACACCTGCATTTCACACAGAGAAGATCCATTCCTTTGGTAAAGATAAAAACCTGCACTGAACAGAGTGATCTTCCATTCCTTAGGTAATATTAAAAATCTGCAATGCACAGAGGGATCTTCCATTGCTTAGGTGAAGGTAAACACGTGCAATACACAGAGGGATCATCCATTCCTTAGGTTAAGCTCAACACCTACATTGCACAGAGGGATCATCCATTCCTTAGGTAAAAGTCAACACCTGACTGGCTCAGAAGGATCATGCATACCTTATGTAAAGGTAAACACCTGCATTGCACACAGGGAACATCCATTCCTTAGGTAATTGTAAACACCTGCAATGTACAGAGGGATCATCCATTTCTTAGGTAATGGTCAACACCTGCATTGAAAAGAGGGATCTTCCATTCCTTAGTTAAAGGTCAACACCTACAGTGCACAGAGGGATCATTCATTCCTAAGGCAAATATAAACACCCACAATGCACAGAGGGATCATCCATTCCTTAGGAAAAGGTCAACACCTGAGTGACCCAGAAGCATCATCCATACTTTATGTAAAGGTAAACACCTGCACTGCACACAGGGAATATCCATTCCTTAGGTAATTGTAAACATTTGCAATGCACAGAGGGATCATTCAGTCCTTTGGTAATGGTAAACGCCTGCATTGCAGTGAGGGATCATCGATTCTTTAAGTAAAGGAAGAATCCTGCTTTGAACAGAGGGATCATCGATTTCTTGGGGAACAGATAACACCTGCACTGCACAGAGGGCTCATCCATTCCTTAGGTAATGGTCAACACCTGCATTGAAAGGAGGGATCTTCCATTCCGTAGGAAACTGTAAACGCCTACAATGCACAGAGGGATCAATCATTCCTAAGGCAAAAAGAAACACCTCCAATGCACAGAGGGATCATCAATTGCTTAGGTAATGGTAACCATGTGCAATACCCAGAGGGATCATCCATTCCTTAGGTAAAGGTCAACTCTTATAATGCACAGAGGGATCATTCATTCCTAAGGTAATATAAACACCTGCAATGCACAGAGGGATCATCCATTGCTTACGTAAAGGTAACCACGTGCAATACACAGAGGGATCATCCATTCCTTAGGTAAAGGTCAATTCTTATAATGCACAGAGGGATCATTCATTCCTAAGGTAATATAAACACCTGCAATACACAGAGGGATCATCCATTGCTTACGTAAAGGTAAACACGTGCAATACACAGAGGGATCATCAATTCCTTAGGTAAAGGACAACACCTACATTGCACAGAGGGATCATTCATTCCTTAGTTAAAGGTCAACACCTGACTGGCCCAGAGGGATCATCCATACCTTATGTAAAGGTAACACCAGAATTTCACACGGGGAAGATCCATTCCTTTGGTAAGGGTAAAAATTGCATTGAACAGAGGGATCTTCCATTCCTTGGATAATAGTAAACACCTGCAATTCACAGAGGGATCATCCGTTCCTTATGTAATGGTAAACACCTGCAATGCACAGAGGGATCATCCAGTCCTTAGGTAATGGTAAACGCCTGCATTGCACAGGGATCATCCATTCTTTAAGTAAAGGAAGAATCCTGCGTTGAACAGAGGGATCATCAATTCCTTATGGAACAGTTAACACCTGCAATGCCCAGAGGGCTCATTCATTCCTAAGGTAATGGTCACCACCAGCATTGAACAGAGGGATCTTCCATTCCTTAGGAAATTGTAAACACCTGCAATGCACAGAGTGATCATTCATTCCTAAGGCAAATATAAACACCTACACTGCACAGAGGGCTCATCCATTCCTTAGGTAATGTTCAACACCTGCATTTCACATAGGGAAGAACCATTGCTTTGGTAAAGGTAAAAACCTGCATTGAACAGAGTGATCTTCCATTCCTTAGGTAATAGTAAACACCTGCAATGCACAGAGGGATCATCCATTCCTTAGGTAAAGGTCAACACCTACATTGCACAAAGGGATCATCCATTCCTTAGGTAAAGGTCAACACCTGAATTGCACACAGGGAACATCCATTCCTTAGGTAATTGTAAACACCTGCAATGAACAGAGGGATCATTAATTCCTGAGGTAAATGTAAACACCTACAATGCACAGAGAGATCATCTATTACTTAGGTAAGTGTATACACCTGCATTGCACAGGGGGATCATCCACTCATTAAGTGAAGGTAGATACCTGCATTGAACAGAAGGATCATCCTTTTCAAGGTAAACGTACACACCTGGGTTGAACAGAGGGCTCTTCCATTCCTTAGGTAATTGTCAACACCTGCATTAAACTGAGGGATCTTCCATTCCTTAGGAAATTGTAAACACCTTCAATGCACAGAGGGATCATCCATTGCTTAGGTAAAGGTAAACAAGTGCAATACACAGAGGGATCATCTATTCCTTAGGTAAAGGTCAACACCTGACTGGCCCAGAAGGATCATCCATACCTTATGTAAAGGTAAATACCTGCATTGCACACAGGGAACATCGATTCCATAGGTAATTGTAAACACCTGCAATGCACAGAGGGATCATCCATTGCTTAGGTAATGGTCAACACCTGCATTGAACAGAGGGAACTTCCATTTCTTAGGTAAAGGTCAACACCTACAGTGCACAGAGGGATCATTCATTCCTAAGGCAAATATAAACACCCGCAATGCACATAGGGATCATCCATTGCTTTGGTAAAGGTAAACACGTGCAATACAAGAGGGATCATCCATTCCTTAGGTAAAGGTCAACACCTACAATGCACAGAGGGATCATTCATTCCTAAGGTAATATAAACACCTACAATGCACAGAGGGATCATCCGTTGCTTTGGTAAAGGTAAACACGTGCAATACACAGAGGGATCATCCATTCCTTAGGTAAAGGTCAACACCTACAATGCACAGAGGGATCATTCATTCCTAAGGTAATAAAAACACGTGCATTGCACAGAGGGATCATGCATTCCTTTGGTATAGGTAAACAAGTGCAATACACAGAGGGATCATCCATTCTTCAGGTAAAGGTCAACACATACAATGCACAGAGGGATCATTCATTCCTAAGGCAAATATAAACACCTACAATGCACAGAGGGATCATCTATTGCTTAGATAAAGGTAAACACGTGCAATACACAGAGGGATCATCCCTTCCTTAGGTAAAGGCCAACAACTACATTGCACAGAGGGATCATCCATTCCTTAGGTGAAGGTCAACACCTAACTGGCCCAGAAGGATCATCCATCCCTTATGTAAAAGGAAACACCTGCATTGCACAGGGAACATCCATTTATTAGGTAACTGTGAACACCTGCAATGCACAGAGGGATCATCCATTATAAGGTTAATATAAACAAATACAATACACAGAGGGATCATCTATTCCTTAGGTAAGTTATAACCTGCCTTGCACAGGGTGATCTTCCATTCCTTAAGTGAAGGTAGAAACCTGCATTGAACAGAGGGATCATCTTTTTCAAGGTAAAGGTACACACCTGCGTTGAACAGAGGGATCATCGATTCCTTAGGGAACAGTTAACTCCTGCACTGCACAGAGAGCTCATCCATTCCTTAGGTAATGGTCTACACCTTCATTGAACAGAAGGATCTTCAATTCTTTAGGAAATTGTAAGCACCTACAATGCACAGAGGGTTCATTCATTCCTATGGGCAATATAAACACCTGCAATGCATAGGGGGATCATCCATTCCTTAAGTGAAGGTAGAAACCTCCATTGAACAGAGGGATCATCCATTTCAAGGTAAAGGTACACACCTGCGTTGAACAGAGGGATCATCGATTCCTTAGGGAACAGATAACACCTGCACTGCACAGAGGCTCATCCATTCCTTAGGTAATGGTCAACACCTGCATCGAACAGAGGGATGTTCCATTCCTTAGGAAATTGTAAAGACCTACAATGCACAGAGGGATCATTCATTCCTAAGGCAAATATAAACACGTGCAATGCACAGAGGGATCATCCATTCCTCAGGTAAAGGTAAACACGTGCAAGACACAGAGGGATCATCCCTTCCTTAGGTAAAGGTCAGCACCTCCATTGCACAGAGGGATGATCCATTCCTTAGGTAAAGGGAAACACCTGCATTGCACAGGGAACATCCATTCCTTAGGTAATTGTAAACACCTGCAATGCACAAAGGGATCATCCATTCCTCAGGTTAATGTAAACCCCTTCAATGCATAGATGTATCATCTATTCCTTAGGTAAGGTATAACCTGCATTGACCAGAGAGATCATCCTTTTCAAGGTAATCGTAAAAACCTGCATTGAACAGAGGGATCATCGATTCCTTAGGTAACAGTTAACACCTGCACTGCATAGAGGGCTCATCCTTTCCTTAACTAATGGTCAACACCTGCATTGAACAGACGGATATTCCATTCCTTAGGAAATTGTGAACACCTACAATGCACAGGGAGATCATTCATTCCTAAGGAAATATAAACACCTGCAACGCACAGAGGGATCATTCATTCCTAAGGCAAATATAAACAACTGCAATGCACAGAGGGATCATCCATTGCTTAGCTAAAGGTAAACATGTGCAATGCACAGAGGGATCATCCAGTCCTAAGGTAAATGTAAACACCTGCATTGCAGAGAGGGATCATCCATTCTTTAAGGAAAGGAAGAATCCTGCGTTGAACAGAGGGAACATCGATTACTTAGGGAACAGTTAACACGTGCACTGCACAGAGGGATCATACATTCCTTATTTAATGCTCAACACCTGCATTGAACACAGGGATCTTCCATTCTTTAGGAAATTGTAAAAACCTACAATGCACAGAGGGACCATTCATTCCTAAGGCAAATATAAACAATTGCAATGCACAGAGGGATATCCATTGCTTAGGTAAAGGTAAACACGTGCAATACATAGAGGGATCATTCATTCCTTAGGTAAAGGTCAACATCTACATTGAACAGTGCGATCATTCATTCCTTAGGTAAAGGTCAACACCTAACTGGCCCACAGGGATCATCCATACCTTATGTAAAGGTAACACCTGCACTTCACACAGGGAAAATCCATTCCTTTGGTAAAGGTAAAAACCTGTATTGAACTGAAGGATCATCCAATCCTTAGGTAATGGTAAACGCCTGCAGTGTAGATAGGGATCATCCATTATTTACGTAAAGGAAGAATCTTGCATTGAACAGAGGGATCATCGATTCCTTAGGGAACAGTTAATACCTGCAGTGCACAGAGGGCTCATCCATTCCTTAAGTAATGGGCAACACCTGCATTGAACAGAGGGATCTTCCATTCCTTAGGAAATTGTAAACACCTACAATGCACAGAGGGATCATTCATTCCTAAGGTAAATGTAAACTCCTGCAATGCACAGAGGGATCATCCATTCCTTAGGTAATGGTAAACACCCGCAATGTTCAGAGGGTTCATCCAGTCCTTAGGTAATGGTAAACGCCTGCATTGCAGAGAGGGATCATCCATTCTGTACGTAAAGGAAGAATCCTGTGTTGAACAGAGGGATTATCCATTCCTTAGGGAACAGTTAACACCTGCACTGCACAGAGATATCATCCATTCCTCTTTTAATGGTCAACAACTGGATTGAACACAGGGAACTTCCATTCCTTAGGAAATTGTAAACACCTACAAGGCACAGAGGTATCATTCATTCCTAATGCAAATATAAACACCTGCAATGCACAGAGGTATCATCCATTGCTTAGGTAAAGGTAAACACGTGCAATACACAGAGGGATCATCCATTGCTTAGGTAAAGGTCAACACCTACATTGCACAGAGGGATAATCCATTCCTTAGGTAAAGGTCAACACCTGACTGGCCCAGAGGGATCATCCATACCTTATGTAAAGGTAAAACCCGCATTTCACACAGGGAAGATTCATTCCTTTGGTAAAGGTAAAAACCTGCATTGAACTGTGGTATCTTCCATTAGGTAATAGTAAACATCTGTAATACACAGAGGGATCATCCATTCCTTACGTAATGGTAAACACCTGCAATGCACAGAGGGATCATCCAGTCCTTAGGTAATGGTAAACACCTGCATTGAAGAGAGGGATCATCCATTCTTTAAGTAAAGGAAGAATCCTGCATTGAACAGAGGGATCATGGATTCCTTAGGGAACAGTTAACACCTGCACTGCTCAGAGGGCTCATCCATTCCTTATGTAATGGGCAACACCTGCATTGAACAGAGGGATCTTCCATTCCTTAGGAATTTGTAAACACCTACAATGCACAGAGGGTTCATTCATTCCTAAGGCAAATATAAACACCTGCAATGCACAGAGGGATCATCCATTGCTTACGTAATGGTAAACACGTGCAATAAAAAGAGGGATCATCCATTCCTCAGGTAAAGGTCAACACCTACATTGCACATAGCGATCATCCATTTCTTAGGTAAAGGTCAACACGTCACTGGCCCAGAGGGATCATCCATACCTTATGTAAAGGTAACACATGCATTTCACACTGGGAAGATCCATTCCTTTGGTAAAGGTAAAAAACTGCATTGAACAGAGGGATCTTCCATTCCTTAGGTAATAGTAAACACGTGCAATGCACAGAGTGATCATCCATTCCTTAGGTAAGGGTAAACACCTGCAATGCACAGAGGAATCATTCATTCCAAACGGAAATATAAACACCTGCAATGCATGGAGGGATCATCCATTGCTGAGGTAAAGGTAAACACGTGCAATACACAGAGGGATCATCCATTACTTAGGTAAAGGTCAACAACTACAATGCACAGAGGGATCATTCGTTCCTAAGTCTAATATAAACACCTGCAATGCACAGAGGGATCATCCATTGCTTAGGTAAAGGTAAACACGTGCAATACACAGAGGGATCATCCATTCTTTAAGTAAAGGTCAACAGCTACAATGCACAGAGGGATCATCCATGACTCAGGTACAGGTCAACACTTGACTGGCCCAGAAGGATCATCCATACCTTTTGTAAAGGTAAACACCTGCATTGCACACAAGGAACATCCATTCCTTAGGTAATTGTAAACACCTGCAATGCGCAGAGGGATCATTCATTCCTAAGGCAAATATAAACACCTGCAATGCACAGAGGGATCATCCATTGCTTAGGGAAAGGTAAACACGTGCAATACACAGAGGGATCATCCATTCCTTAGGGAAAGGACAACACCTACATTTCACAGAGGGATCATCCTTCCTTAGGTAAAGGTCAACACCTGACTGGCCCAGAAGGATCATCCATACCTTATTAAAGGTAAACACTTGGATTGCACACAGGGATAATCCATTCCTTAGGTAATTGTAAACACCTGCAATGCATAGGGGGATCATCCATTCCTTAAGTGAAGGTATAAACCTGCAGTGAACATAGGGATCATCCTTTTCAAGGTTAGGGTACACACCTGCGTTGAACAGAGTGATCATTGATGCCTTAGGGAATTGTTAACACCCGCACTGCAGAGCGGGCTCATCCATTCCTTAGATAATGGTCAACACCTGCATTGAACAGAGGGATCTTCCATGCCTTAGGAAATTGTAAACACCTACAATGCACAGAGGGATCATTCATTCCTAAGGCAAGTATAAACACCTGCAATGCACAGAGGGACCATCCATTGCTTCGGTAAAGGTAAACACGTGCAATACACAGAAGGATCATCCATTCCTTAGGTAATGGTAAACACCTGCAATGCACAGAGGGATCATCCAGTCCTTAGGTAATTGTAAACGTCTGCATTGCAGAGAGGGATCATCCATTCTTTAAGTAAAGGAAGAATCCTGCGTTGAACAGAGGGATGATCGATTACTTAGGGAACAGTTAACACCTGCACTGCACAGAGGGCTCATCCATTCCTTAGGTTATGGTCAACACCTGCATTGAGCAGAGGGATCTTCCATTCCTTAGGAAATTGTAAACACGTGCAATACACAGAGGGATCATTCATTCCTTAGGTAAAGGTCAACAGCTACAATGCACAGAGGGATCATCCATTCCTTAGGTAAAGGTCAACACCTGACTGGCCCAGAAGTATCATCCATACCTTATGTAAATGGAAACACCTGCATTGAACACAGGGGACATCCATTCCTTAGGTAATCATAAACACCTGCAATGTTCAGAGGTATCATTCATTCCTAAGGTAAATTTAAACACCTACAATGCACAGAGGGATCATCTATTCCTTAGGTAAGTGTATAACCTGCATTGCACACGGGGATCATCCATTCCTTAAGTGAAGGTAGAAAACTGCATTGAACAGAGGGATAATCCTTTTCCAGGTAAAGGTACACACATGCGTTGAACAGAGGCATCATCGAATCCTTAGGTAACAGATAACACCTGCATTGAACAGAGTGATCTTCCATTCGGTAGGAAATTGTAAAAACCTACAATTCACAGAGGGATCATTCATTCCTAAGGCAAATATAAACACCTGCAATGCACAGAGGGATCATCCATTGCTTAGGTAAAGGTAAACACGTGCAATACACAGAGGGATAATCCATTCCTTAGGTAAAGGTAAACACCTACAATGCACAGAGGGATCATCCATTCCTTAGGTAAAGGTCAACACCTGACTGGCCCAGAAGTATAATCCATACCTTATGTAAATGTAAACACCTGCATTGAACACAGGGGACATCCATTCCTTAGGTAATCATAAACACCTGCAATGTTCAGAGGGATCATTCATTCCTAAGGTAAATGTCAACACCTACAATGCACAGAGGGATCATCTATTCCGTAGGTAAGTGTATAACCTGCATTGCACAGGGGGATCATCCATTCCTTAAGTGAAGGTAGAAAACTGTATTAAACAGAGGGATCATCCTTTTCCAGGTAAAAGTACACACCTGCGTTGAACAGAGGCATCATCGATTCCTTAGGTAACAGTTAACACCTGCACTGCACAGAGGGCTCATCCATTCCTTAGGTAATGGTCAACAACTGAATTGACCATAGGGATCTTCATTCCTTAGGAAACTGTGAATACCTACAATGCACAGAGTGATCATTCATTCGAGGCAAATATAAACACCTGCAATGCACAGAGGGATCATCCATTGCTTAGGTAAAGGTATACACGTGCAATAGACAGTGGGATCATCCATTCCTTAAGTGAAGGTCAACACCTACAATGCACAGAGGATCATTCATACCTAAGGCAAAGGTAAACACCTGCAATGCACAGAGGGATCATCCATTCCTTAGGTAAAGGTCAACACCTACATTGCAGAGAGGGATCATCCATTCCTTAGGTAAAGGTCAACACCTGACTGGCCCAGAAGGATCATCGATAACTTATGTAAAGGTAAACACCTGCTTTGCTCACAGGAACATCCATTCCTTAGGTAATTGTAAATACCTGCAATGCACAGAGGGATGATCCATTCCTAATGTAAATGTAAACACCTAAAATGCACAGTGGGATCTTCAATTCCTTACGTAAGTTTATACACCTGCATTGCACAGGGGGATCATGCATTCCTTAAGGGAAGGTAGAAACCTGCATTCAACAGAGGGATCATCCTTTTCAAGGTAAAGGTACACACCTTCGTTGAACAGAGGATCATCGATTCGTTAGGGAACAGTTAACACCTGCACTGCACGGAGGGCTCATCCATTCCATAGGTAATGGTCAACACCTACATTGAATAGAGGGCTCATCCATTCCTTAGGTAATGGTCCACACCTGCATTGAACAGAGGGATCTTCCAATCCTTAGGAAATTGTAAACACAATGCACAGAGGATCATCCATTGCTTAGAAAAGGTAAACACCTGCAATGCACAGAGGATCATCCATTGCTTCGGATAAAGGTAAACACGTGCAATACACAGAGGATCATCCATTGCTTAGGTAAAGGTCATCACATACATTGCACAGAGGGATCATCCATTCCTTAGGTAAAGGTCAACACCTGACTGGCCCAGAAGGATCATCCATACCTTATGTAAAGGTAAACAACTGCATTGCACACAGGAACACACATTCCTTAGGTAATTTTAAACACTTGCAATGCACAGAGGATCATCCTTTCCTTAAGTGAAGGTAGAATCCTGCATTGAACAGAGGGATCATCCTTTTCAAGGTAAAGGTACACACCTGAGTTGAACAGAGGGATCATTGATTCCTTAAGGAACAGTACAGAGACACCTGCAGTGCACAAGAGGGCTCATCCATTCCTTAGGTAATGGTCAACACCTGCTTTGAACAGAGGATCTTCCATTTCTTAGGAAATTGGAAACACCTACAATGCACAGAGGATCATTCATTCCTAAAGCAAATATAAACACCTGCAATGCACAAAGGATCATCCATTGCTTAGGTCAAGGTAAACACGTGCAATACACAGAGGGATCATCTATTCCTTAGGTAAAGGTCAACACCTGCATTGCACAGAGGCATCATCCATTCATTAGGTAAAGGTCAACACCTGAGTGGTCCAGAAGGATCATCCATACCTTATGTAAAAGGTAAACACCTGCATTACACACATGGAACATCCATTCCTTAGGTAATTGTAAACACCTACAATGCACAGAGGAATCATCTATTCCTTAGGTAAGTGTATAAACCTGCATTGCAAAGGGGGATCATCCATTCCTTAAGTGAAGTTAGAAACCTGCATTGAACAGAGGGATCATTCTTTTCAAGGCAAAGGTACACACCTGCTTTGAAGAGGGATCATCTATTCCTTAGGGTGGGTTAACACCTGCAATGCACGGAGGGCTCATCCATTCCTTAGGAAATGGTCAACACCTGCAGGGAACAGAGGGATCTTCCATTTCTTAGAAATTGTAAACACCTACAAGGCACAGAGGGATCATTCATTCCTAAGGCAAAGATAAACACCTGCAATGCACAGAGGATCATCCATTGCTTAGGTAATGGTAAACACCTGCAATGCACAGAGGGATCATCCAGTCCTTAGGTAATGGTAAACGCCTGCATTGCAGAGAGGATCATCAATTCTTTAAGTAAAGGAAGAATCCTGCGTTGAACAGAGTGATCATCTATTCCTTAGGTAATAGTTAACACCTGCACTGCACAGAGGGCTCATCCATTCCTTAGGTAATGGTCAACACCTGCATTGAACAGAGCAAACTTCCATTTTTTAGGAAATTTTAAACACCTACAATGCACAGGGAGGCATCATTCATTCCTAAGGCAAATATAAACACCTTCAATGCACAGAGGATCCTCCATGCCTTAGGTAAAGGTCAACACCTACATTGCACAGTGGGATTATCCATTCCCTTAGGTAAGGTCAACACCTGACTGGCCCAGAAAGATCACCCATAAGTTATGTAAAGGTAAAAACCTGCATTGCACATAGGGAACATCCATTCCTTAGGTAATTGTAATGAAGTGCAATGCACAGAGCGATCATCCATTCCTTAAGTGAAGGTAGAAAACATTGAACAGAGGGATCAAAATTTTCAAGGTAAAAGTACACACCTGCGTTGAGCAGAGGGATCATCGATTCCTTAGGGAACAGTTAAGACCTGCACTGCACAGAGGGCTCATACATTTCTTAGGTAATGGTCAACACCTGCATTGAACAGAGGGATATTCCATTCCTTAGAAATTGTAAACACCTACAATGCACAGAGGATCATTCATTCCTAAGGCAAATATAAACACGTGCAATGCACAGAGGGATCCTCCATTGCTTAGTTAAAGATCAACACCTACTTTGCACAGAGCGATCATCCATTCCTTTGGTAAAAGTCAACACCTGACTGGCCCAGAAGGATCATCCATAACTTATGTAAAGTAAACACGTGCATTGCACAGAGGGAACATCCATTTCTTAGGTAATAGTAAACACCTGCAATGCACAGAGGGATCATCCATTCCTAAGGTAAATGTAAACACTTACAATGCACAGAGGGAAAATCTATTCCTTAGGTAAAGGTAAAACCTGCATTGCACAGGGCCATCATCCATTCCTCCAGTGAGGTAGCAACCTGCATTGAACAGAGGGATGATCCATTATTTAGGTAAAGGTACACACCTGCGTTGAACAGAGGGATCACCGATTCCTTAGGGGAATAGTTAAGACCTGCACTGCACAGAGGGCTCATCCATTCCTTAGGTCATAGTCAACACCTGCATTGAACAGAGGTATCTTCCATTCCTTAGGAAATTGTAAACAACTATAATGCACAGAGGATCATTCATTCCTAAGGTAAATGTAAACACCTGCAATGCACATAGGGAAAATCCATTCCTTAGGTAAAGGTAAACACCTAATTTGCACAGAGGATCATCCATTCCTTAGGTAATGGTAAACACCTGCAATGCACAGAGGGATCATCCAGTCCTTAGGTAAAGGTCAACCCTTCATTACTCAGAGCGATAATCCGTTCCTTAGGTAAAGGTGAACACCTACATTGCACATAGGGATCATCCATTCATTAAGTAAAGGAAAATCCTGCGTTGGACAGAGGATCATCCATTCCTCTTTTAACAGGTAACACCTGCACTGCACAGAGGGAACATCCATTACTTAGGCAATGGTCAACACCTGCATTGATCAGAGGGATCTTCCATTCCTAATGAAATTGTAAACACCTGCAATGCACAGAGGGCTCATCCATTCCTAAGGCAAAGGTAAACACCTGCAATGCACAGAGGATCATCCATTCCTTAGGTAAAGGTTAACACCTACAATGCACAGAGGTATCATGCATTCCTAACGCAAATATAAACACCTGCAATGCACAGAGGGATCATCCATTGCTTAGGTAAATGTAAACACGTGCAATACACAGAAGGATCTTCCAACCTTAGGTAATGTTAAAACCTACATTGCAGAGAGGGAGCATCCATTCTTTGGTAAAGGAAGAATCCTGTGTTTAACAGAGGGATCATCGATTCCTTAGGGA
This sequence comes from Orientallactaga sibirica, assembly GCA_036365145.1. Lineage (NCBI taxonomy): Eukaryota > Metazoa > Chordata > Mammalia > Rodentia > Dipodidae > Orientallactaga > Orientallactaga sibirica. Next base: position 202,902 of record JAEOAD010001320.1, read on the forward strand.
ACATTAACACATGCACTGCACAGAGGGCTCATCCATTCCTTAGGTAATGGTCAACACATGCATTGAACAGAGGGATCTTCCATTCCTTAGGAAATTGTAAACACCTGCAATGCACAGAAGGTTCATCCATTCCTAAGGCAAATATAAACACCTGCATTGAACAGAGGGATCATCCAGGACTTAGGTAACAGTCAACACCTGCATTGAACAGAGGGATCTTCCGTTCCTTAGGAAATTGTAAACACCTACAATGCACAGAGGATCATTCATTCCTAATGAGAATATAAACACCTGTAATGCACAGAGGGATCATCCATTGCTAAGGTAATGGTAAACACCTGCAATGCACAGAGGGATCATCCATTCCTTATGTATTGGTAAATGCCTGCATTGCAGAGAGGATCATCCATTCTTTAAGTAAAGGAAGAACCTACTTTGAACAGAGGGATCTTCCATTCCTTAGGGAACAGTTAACTCCTGCAATGCACAGAGGGCTCATCCATTCCTTAGGTAACGGTCAACACATGCATTTAACAAAGGGATCTTCCATTCCTTAGGAAATTGTAAACACCTACAAAGCACAAAGGGATCAGTCATTCCTAAGGTAAATATAAACACCTGCAATGCACAGAGGGATCATCCATTGCTTAGGTAATGGTGAACACCTGCAATGCACAGAGAGATCTTCCATTGCTTAGGTAAATATAAACATGTGCAATACACAGAGGTTCATCCATTCCTTAGGTAAAGTTCAACACCTACAATGCACAGAGGGATCATTCATTCCTACAGCAAATATAAAGAAACACGTGCAATGCACAGAGGGATCATCCATTACTTAGGTAAAGGTAAAACACGTGCAATACACAGAGGGATCATTCGTTCCTAAGGCAAATATAAACACTTGCAATGCATAGGTGGATCATCCATTCCTTAAGTGAAGGCAGAAACCTGCAATGAACAGAGGATTATCCTTCTCAAGGTAAAGGTACACACTTACGTTGAACAGAGGGATCATCAATTCCTTAGGAACAGTTAACACCTGCACTGCCCAGAGGGCTCATCCATTCCTTTGTAATGGTCAACACCTGCATTGAACAGAGGAACATCCATTCCTTAGGAAATTTTAAACACCTACAATGCACAGAGGGATCATTCATTCCTAAGGAAAATATAAACACCTGCAATGCACAGAGGGATCATCCATTGCTTAGGTAAAGTTAAACACGTGCAATACACAGAGGGATCATCCATTCCTAAGGGAAAGGACAACACCTACATTTCACAGAGGGATCATCCTTCCTTAGGTAAAGGTCAACACCTGATTGGCCCAGAAGGATCATCCATACCTTATTAAAGGTAAACACCTGCATTGCACAGGGATAATCCATTCCTTAGGTAATTGTAAACACCTGCAATGCACAGAGGGATCATCCATTCCTAAGGTTAATATATAAACCTACAGTGAACATAGGGATCATCTATTCTTAGGTTAGTTATAACCTGCGTTGAACAGAGTGATCTTTGATGCCTTAAGTGAATTGTTAGAAACCTGCATTGAACAGAGGGATCATCCATTCCTAGATAATGGTCAACACCTGCTTTGAACAGAGGATCTTCCATGCCTTAGGTAATTGTTATCACCTGCAATGCACAGAGGGATCATTCATTCCTCAGATAATGATAAACACCTGCATTGAACAGAGGATCTTCCATTCGGTAAAGGATATAAACACGTGCAATGCACAGAAGGATCATTCATTCCTTAGGTAATGGTAAACACCTGCAATGCACAGAGGGATCATCCAGTCCTTAGGTAATTGTAAACACCTGCAATGCACAGAGGGATCATCCATTCCTAAGGCAAAGGAAGACACCTGCAATGCACAGAGGATCATCCATTGCTTTAAGAACAGTTCAACACCTACATTGCACAGAGTGATCATCCATTCCTTAGGTAAAGGTCAACACCTGCATTGAGCAGAAGGATCATCCATTCCTTATGAAATTGTAAAGTTCTGCAATACACAGAGGGAACATCCATTCCTTAAGTAATTGTAAACACCTACAATGCACAGAGGATCATCCATTCCTCAAGTAGGTAAAGGTCAACACCTGACTGGCCCAGAAACCTATCATCCATACCTTATGTAAATGGAAACACCTGCATTGAACAGAGGGACATCCATTCCTTAGGTAATCATAAACACCTGCAATGTTCAGAGGTATCATTCATTCCTAAGGTAAATTTAAACACCTACAATGCACAGAGGGATCATCTATTCCTTAGGTAAGTGTATAACCTGCATTGCACACGGGGATCATCCATTCCTTAAGTGAAGGTAGAAAACTGCATTGAACAGAGGATAATCCTTTTCCAGGTAAAAGGTACACACATGCGTTGAACAGAGGCATCATCGAATCCTTAGGTAACAGATAACACCTGCATTGAACAGAGTGATCTTCCATTCGGTAGGAAATTGTAAAAACCTACAATTCACAGAGGGATCATTCATTCCTAAGGCAAATATAAACACCTGCAATGCACAGAGGGATCATCCATTGCTTAGGTAAAGGTAAACACGTGCAATACACAGAGGATAATCCATTCCTTAGGTAAAGGTAAACACCTACAATGCACAGAGGATCATCCATTCCTTAGGTAAAGGTCAACACCTGACTGGCCCAGAAGTATAATCCATACCTTATGTAAATGTAAACACCTGCATTGAACACAGGGGACATCCATTCCTTAGGTAATCATAAACACCTGCAATGTTCAGAGGATCATTCATTCCTAAGGTAAATGTCAACACCTACAATGCACAGAGGGATCATCTATTCCGTAGGTAAGTGTATAACCTGCATTGCACAGGGGGATCATCCATTCCTTAAGTGAAGGTAGAAAACTGTATTAAACAGAGGGATCATCCTTTTCCAGGTAAAAGTACACACCTGCGTTGAACAGAGGCATCATCGATTCCTTAGGTAACAGTTAACACCTGCACTGCACAGAGGGCTCATCCATTCCTTAGGTAATGGTCAACAACTGAATTGACCATAGGGATCTTCCTTTCCTTAGGAAACTGTGAATACCTACAATGCACAGAGTGATCATTCATTCCGAAGGCAAATATAAACACCTGCAATGCACAGAGGGATCATCCATTGCTTAGGTAAAGGTATACACGTGCAATAGACAGTGGGATCATCCATTCCTTAAGTGAAGGTAGCAACTACAATGCACAGAGGGATCATTCAATCCTAAGGCAAATATAAACACCTGCAATGCACAGAGGGATCATCCATTCCTTAGGTAAAGGTCAACACCTACATTGCAGAGAGGGATCATCCATTCCTTAGGTAAAGGTCAACACCTGACTGGCCCAGAAGGATCATCGATAACTTATGTAAAGGTAAACACCTGCTTTGCTCACAGGGAACATCCATTCCTTAGGTAATTGTAAATACCTGCAATGCACAGAGGGATGATCCATTCCTAATGTAAATGTAAACACCTAAAATGCACAGTGGGATCTTCAATTCCTTACGTAAGTTTATACACCTGCATTGCACAGGGGGATCATGCATTCCTTAAGGGAAGGTAGAAACCTGCATTCAACAGAGGGATCATCCTTTTCAAGGTAAAGGTACACACCTTCGTTGAACAGAGGGATCATCGATTCGTTAGGGAACAGTTAACACCTGCACTGCACGGAGGGCTCATCCATTCCATAGGTAATGGTCAACACCTACATTGAATAGAGGGCTCATCCATTCCTTAGGTAATGGTCCACACCTGCATTGAACAGAGGGATCTTCCAATCCTTAGGAAATTGTAAACACAATGCACAGAGGGATCATCCATTGCTTAGGAAAAGGTAAACACCTGCAATGCACAGAGGGATCATCCATTGCTTCGGTAAAGGTAAACACGTGCAATACACAGAGGGATCATCCATTGCTTAGGTAAAGGTCATCACATACATTGCACAGAGGGATCATCCATTCCTTAGGTAAAGGTCAACACCTGACTGGCCCAGAAGGATCATCCATACCTTATGTAAAGGTAAACAACTGCATTGCACACAGGGAACACACATTCCTTAGGTAATTTTAAACACTTGCAATGCACAGAGGGATCATCCTTTCCTTAAGTGAAGGTAGAATCCTGCATTGAACAGAGGGATCATCCTTTTCAAGGTAAAGGTACACACCTGAGTTGAACAGAGGGATCATTGATTCCTTAAGGAACAGTTAACACCTGCAGTGCACCGAGGGCTCATCCATTCCTTAGGTAATGGTCAACACCTGCTTTGAACAGAGGGATCTTCCATTTCTTAGGAAATTGGAAACACCTACAATGCACAGAGGGATCATTCATTCCTAAAGCAAATATAAACACCTGCAATGCACAAAGGGATCATCCATTGCTTAGGTCAAGGTAAACACGTGCAATACACAGAGGGATCATCTATTCCTTAGGTAAAGGTCAACACCTGCATTGCACAGAGGCATCATCCATTCATTAGGTAAAGGTCAACACCTGAGTGGTCCAGAAGGATCATCCATACCTTATGTAAAGGTAAACACCTGCATTACACACATGGAACATCCATTCCTTAGGTAATTGTAAACACCTACAATGCACAGAGGAATCATCTATTCCTTAGGTAAGTGTATAAACCTGCATTGCAAAGGGGGATCATCCATTCCTTAAGTGAAGTTAGAAACCTGCATTGAACAGAGGGATCATTCTTTTCAAGGTAAAGGTACACACCTGCTTTGAAGAGGGATCATCTATTCCTTAGGGAACACTTAACACCTGCAATGCACGGAGGGCTCATCCATTCCTTAGGAAATGGTCAACACCTGCAGGGAACAGAGGGATCTTCCATTTCTTAGGAAATTGTAAACACCTACAAGGCACAGAGGGATCATTCATTCCTAAGGCAAAGATAAACACCTGCAATGCACAGAGGGATCATCCATTGCTTAGGTAATGGTAAACACCTGCAATGCACAGAGGGATCATCCAGTCCTTAGGTAATGGTAAACGCCTGCATTGCAGAGAGGGATCATCAATTCTTTAAGTAAAGGAAGAATCCTGCGTTGAACAGAGTGATCATCTATTCCTTAGGGAATAGTTAACACCTGCACTGCACAGAGGGCTCATCCATTCCTTAGGTAATGGTCAACACCTGCATTGAACCGAGCAAACTTCCATTTTTTTAGGAAATTTTAAACACCTACAATGCACAGAGGCATCATTCATTCCTAAGGCAAATATAAACACCTTCAATGCACAGAGGGATCCTCCATGCCTTAGGTAAAGGTCAACACCTACATTGCACAGTGGGATTATCCATTCCTTAGGTAAAGGTCAACACCTGACTGGCCCAGAAAGATCACCCATAAGTTATGTAAAGGTAAAAACCTGCATTGCACATAGGGAACATCCATTCCTTAGGTAATTGTAATGAAGTGCAATGCACAGAGCGATCATCCATTCCTTAAGTGAAGGTAGAAACCTACATTGAACAGAGGGATCAAAATTTTCAAGGTAAAAGTACACACCTGCGTTGAGCAGAGGGATCATCGATTCCTTAGGGAACAGTTAAGACCTGCACTGCACAGAGGGCTCATACATTTCTTAGGTAATGGTCAACACCTGCATTGAACAGAGGGATATTCCATTCCTTAGGAAATTGTAAACACCTACAATGCACAGAGGGATCATTCATTCCTAAGGCAAATATAAACACGTGCAATGCACAGAGGGATCCTCCATTGCTTAGTTAAAGATCAACACCTACTTTGCACAGAGCGATCATCCATTCCTTTGGTAAAAGTCAACACCTGACTGGCCCAGAAGGATCATCCATAACTTATGTAAAGTAAACACGTGCATTGCACAGAGGGAACATCCATTTCTTAGGTAATAGTAAACACCTGCAATGCACAGAGGGATCATCCATTCCTAAGGTAAATGTAAACACTTACAATGCACAGAGGGATCATCTATTCCTTAGGTAAGTGTATACACCTGCATTGCACAGGGCCATCATCCATTCCTCCAGTGAGGTAGCAACCTACATTGAACAGAGGGATGATCCATTTCAAGGTAAAGGTACACACCTGCGTTGAACAGAGGGATCACCGATTCCTTAGGGAATAGTTAAGACCTGCACTGCACAGAGGGCTCATCCATTCCTTAGGTCATAGTCAACACCTGCATTGAACAGAGGTATCTTCCATTCCTTAGGAAATTGTAAACAACTATAATGCACAGAGGGATCATTCATTCCTAAGGCAAATCTAAACACCTGCAATGCACATAGGGAAAATCAATTGCTTAGGTAAAGGTAAACACCTAATTTGCACAGAGGGATCATTCATTCCTTAGCTAATGGTAAACACCTGCAATGCACAGAGGGATCATCCAGTCCTTAGGTAAAGGTCAACCCCTTCATTACTCAGAGCGATAATCCGTTCCTTAGGTAAAGGTGAACACCTACATTGCACATAGGGATCATCCATTCATTAAGTAAAGGAAGAATCCTTCGTTGGACAGAGGGATCATCGTTTCCTTAGGGAACAGGTAACACCTGCACTGCACAGAGGGCTCATCCATTACTTAGGCAATGGTCAACACCTGCATTGATCAGAGGGATCTTCCATTCCCTAGGAAATTGTAAACACCTACAATTCACAGAGGGCTCTTTCATTCCTAAGGCAAATATAAACACCTGCAATGCACAGAGGGATCATCTATTCCTTAGGTAAAGGTTAACACCTACAATGCACAGAGGTATCATGCATTCCTAACGCAAATATAAACACCTGCAATGCACAGAGGGATCATCCATTGCTTAGGTAAATGTAAACACGTGCAATACACAGAAGGATCTTCCAATCCTTAGGTAATGTTAAACGCCTACATTGCAGAGAGGGAGCATCCATTCTTTAAGTAAAGGAAGAATCCTGTGTTTAACAGAGGGATCATCGATTCCTTAGGGAACATTAACACATGCACTGCACAGAGGGCTCATCCATTCCTTAGGTAATGGTCAACACATGCATTGAACAGAGGGATCTTCCATTCCTTATGAAATTGTAAACACCTACAATGCACAGAAGGTTCATTAATTCCTAAGGCAAATATAAACACCTGCAATGCACAGAGGGACCATCCAGGACTTAGGTAATGGTCAACACCTGCATTGAACAGAGGGATCTTCCGTTCCTTAGGAAATTGTAAACACCTACAATGCACAGAGGGATCATTCATTCCTAATGAGAATATAAACACCTGTAATGCACAGAGGGATCATCCATTGCTTAGGTAATGGTAAACACCTGCAATGCACAGAGGGATCATCCAGTCCTTATGTATTGGTAAATGCCTGCATTGCAGAGAGGGATCATCCATTCTTTAAGTAAAGGAAGAATCCTACTTTGAACAGAGGGATCTTCGATTCCTTAGGGAACAGTTAACTCCTGCAATGCACAGAGGGCTCATCCATTCCTTAGGTAACGGTCAACACCTGCATTTAACAAAGGGATCTTCCATTCCTTAGGAAATTGTAAACACCTACAAAGCACAAAGGGATCAGTCATTCCTAAGGTAAATATAAACACCTGCAATGCACAGAGGGATCATCCATTGCTTAGGTAATGGTGAACACCTGCAATGCACAGAGAGATCTTCCATTGCTTAGGTAAAAGTAAACATGTGCAATACACAGAGGGTTCATCCATTCCTTAGGTAAAGTTCAACACCTACAATGCACAGAGGGATCATTCATTCCTACAGCAAATATAAAGACCTACAATGCACAGAGGGATCAGCCATTGCTTAGGTAAAGGTAAACACGTGCAATACACAGAGGGATCATTCATTCCTATGGCAAATATAAACACTTGCAATGCATAGGTGGATCATCCATTCCTTAAGTGAAGGCAGAAACCTGCATTGAACAGACGGATTATCCTTCTCAAGGTAAAGTACACACTTGCGTTGAACAGAGGGATCATCAATTCCTTAGGGAACAGTTAACACCTGCACTGCACAGAGGGCTCATCCATTCCTTAGGTAATGGTCAACACCTGCATTGAACAGAGGGATCTTCCATTCCTTAGGAAATTTTAAACACCTACAATGCACAGAGGGATCATTCATTCCTAAGGAAAATATAAACACCTGCAATGCACAGAGGGATCATCAATTGCTTAGGTAAAGTTAAACACGTGCAATACACAGAGGGATCATCCATTCCTAAGGTAAAGGTCAACACTTACATTGCACAGAGGGATCATCAATTCCTTAGGTAAAGGTCAACACCTGATTGGCCCAGAAGGATCATCCATACCTTATGTAAAGGGAAACACCTGCATTGCACAGGGAACATCCATTCCTTAGGTAATTGTAAACACCTGCAATGCACAGAGGGATCTTCCATTCCTAAGGTTAATATAAACACCTACAATGCACAGAGGGATCATCTATTCCTTAGGTAAGTTATAACCTGCATTGCACAGGGGGATCTTCCATTCCTTAAGTGAAGGTAGAAACCTGCATTGAACAGAGGGATCACTCTTTTCTAGGTAAAGGTACACACCTGCTTTGAACAGAGGGATCATCGATTCCTTAGGTAACAGTTATCACCTGCACTGCACAGAGGGCTCATCCATTCCTCAGATAATGATCAACACCTGCATTGAACAGAGGGATCTTCCATTCCTTAGGATATTGTAAACACCTACAATGCACAGAGGGATCATTCATTCCTAAGGCAAATATAAACACCTGCAAAGCACAGAGGGATCATCCATTCCTTAGGTAAAGGTCAACACCTACAATGCACAGAGGGATCATTCATTCCTAAGGCAAATATAAACACCTGCAATGCACAGAGGGATCATCCATTGCTTAAGAGAAGGTCAACACCTACATTGCACGGAGTGATCATCCATTCCTTAGGTAAAGGTCAATACCTGATTGGCCCAGAAGGATCATCCATACCTTATGTAAAGGTAAAGTTCTGCATTGCACACAGGGAACATCCATTCCTTAAGTAATTGTAAACACCTTCAATGCACAGAGGGATCATCTCTTCCTCAAGTAAGTGTATAGACCTGCATTGCACAGGGGGATCATCCATTCCTTAAGTGAAGGTAGAAACCTCCATTGAACGGAGAGATCATCCCTTTCAAGGTAAAGGTACACACCTGCCTTGAACAGAGGGATCATCGATTCCTTAGGTAACAGTTAACACCTGCACTGCACAGAGGGTTCATCCATTCCTTAGGTAATGGTCAACACCTCCATTGAACAGAGGGATCGTCCATTCCTTAGGAAATTATAAACACCTACAATGCACAGAGGGATCTTTCATTCCTAAGGCAAATATAAACACCTCCAATACACAGCGTGATCATTTATTCCTAAGGCAAATATAAACACCTGCAATGCACAGAGGGATCATCCATTCCTTACGTAAAGGTCAACACCTACAATGCACAAAGGGATCATTCATTCCTAAGGCAAATATGAACACATGCAATGCACAGAGGGATCATCCATTGCTTAGGTCAAGGTAAACACGTGCAATACACAGAGGGATCATCCAATACTTAGGTAAAGGTAAACACCTACATTGCACAGAGGGATAATCCATTCCTTAGGTAAAGGTCAACACCTGACTGGCCCAGAAGGATCATCCATACCTCATGTAAAGCTAAACACCTGCCTTGCGCACAGGGATCATCCATTCCTAAGGTAAATGTAAACACCTACAATTCACAGAGGGATCATCTATTCCTTCGGTGTGTGTATACACCTGCATTGCACAGGGGGATCATCCATTACTTAAGTGAAGGTAGAAATCTGCCTTGAACAGAGGGATCATCCTTTTCAAGGTAAAGGTACACACCTGCGTTGAACAGAGTGATCATCGATTCCTTAGGGAACAGTTAACACCTGCAATGCACAGAGGGATCATCCATTCCTTAGGTAATGGTCAACACCTGCATTGAACACAGGGTTCTTCCATTCCTTAGGAAATTGTAAACACCTACAATGCACAGAGGGTTCATTCATTCCTAAGGCAAATATAAACACCTGCAATGCACAGAGGGATCATCCATTGCTTAGGAGAAGTTCAAAACCTACATTGCATAGTCGGATCATCCATTCCTCAGGTAAAAGTCAACACCTAACTGGCCCAGAAGGACCATCCATACCTTATGTAAAGGTAAAGATCTGCATGGCACACAGGGAACATCCATTCCGTAAGTAATTGTCAACACCTGCATTGAACAGAGGGATCTTCCATTCTTTAGGAAATTGTAAACACCTACAATGCACAGAGGGATCATTCATTCGTACGGCAAATAGAAACACCTGGAATTCACAGAGAGATCATGCAGTCCTTAGGTAATGGTAAACGCCTGCATTGCAGAGAGGGTTCGTCCATTCTTTTTTTTTCATTTTTTTAAATTATATTTATTGACAACAAAACATACTTACATACAAAAGGTGCATAGTTTCCCCTCCCCTCCCCCCATTCCCCTTTAGAATTCCACTCTCCATCATATCCCCTCCCTCTCTCCATCAGTCTCTTTTTTAATTTGATGTCATCATCTTTTACTTCTATTATGAGGGTCTTGCGGAGGTATTGCTTGGCACAGCAAGGTCATGGATATCAAGGCCAATTTCTGTCTGGGCAGTTGCATTGTAAGGAGTCGTACCCTTCCTTTGGCTCTTCCATTCTATCCGCCCCCACTTCCGCAATGATCCCTGAGCCTTGGAGGGTGTGACAGAGATGTTTCAATGCTGGGCACTTCTCCATCCCTTCTTCTCAGCACTATGTTGCCTTTTGGATCATCCCAGTGGTCATCGCCATCTGAAAAGAGAAGCTTCTCTAACCAGAAGTGAGAGTAGCATCAATATGTGAATATGAGCATTAAGTGTAGTATTTTCCGGGCAGCTTGGTGGGAATAGTATATACATTTAGATAAGGGCATGCTTTATACCCCTAAGGCTCATGACCTTACCTACCATAGACTTTGCTTAGGTTTTTCAGTACCAGGTATGTATTCCCTCCCGTAGAGAGGGCCTTCAGTCCAATTATGGAGCAGTTGGTTACCCCACGAGTAGACATGCCACTATTGCACCCGTTCAGTCTTTGGGCCTGTCTGGCCAAATTTGAATATTCAGCGTCCACTGTTTTCACTGCTGATGACTTCTGTCTCCCATACTCTGCATGCAGTGCAGCTTTTCCAGCTTTCAGTTGGCTGGTCTACAGGGGAGAAGGTTTTCTGCTCAGCACCAGCTTGCTTTCTCAGTGATCTTGCCTCTCAGGCAAGAGATGTCTTCAGCAATAGGGTCTTACTATCTGTTTCTCAGGGGAAACCAAGGGCTTTGGCAAAAGCCTTTAATGTTTTGGCAGCTACCGGGACCTCCTTGGCCAACAACTCACTGGAAGGTATCCCATCCCAGGTACTGAAAATTTTCTAGTAACAGTCTACAGCTTCTAGATGTACCATTATTCAAAAAAGTAGTTTTACATAAGTCTTATTCACAATCTTTTGAAATTAGATTGACCCTCCCCCTGCCCTTCTTTTATGCATTTTCTACCCATGGCCTTGGTTAGGCCATTCCCCTTCTTGTAATCAGTCCTTCCACTTACATATTTGCAATACCATACACTTCAGTCCTTCCCTTTCCTCCCTCCCTTATAGACTTTTACGGGCTTACTGGTTTCTGGTACCAATTTTTGGTTCCAGTTCACACACAAGTCTGTCTATTTGTAGCTAGGATCCACATATGAGAGAGAACATGTTACGTTTGGCTTTCTGAGCCTGGGTTACCTCACTTAGTATAATCCTTTCCAGATCCATCCATTTCCCTGCAAATTTCATAATTTCATTTTTCTTTACCGCTGAGTAGAACTCCATTGTGTAAATGTACCACATCTTTATTATCCATTCATTTGTGGTGGGACATGTAGGCTGCTTCCATTTCCTAGCTACTGTGAATAGAGCGGCAATAAACATGGTTTTGCAAGTATCTCTAAGGAAGTGAGAAGAGTCTTCTGGATATATGCCTAGGAGTGCTATAGCTGGATCATATGGTAAATCTATTTCTAGCTGTCTCAAAAACCTCCACACTGATTTCCACAATGGTTGGACCAGGTTACATTCCCACCAACAGTGTAGAAGTGTTCCTCTTTTTCCGCATCCACGCCAACACTTATTGTCATTTGTTTTCTTGATGGTAGCCATTCTGACAGGAGTGAAATGGAATCTCAAAGTGGTTTTAATTTGCATTTCCCTGATGGCTAAGGATGTGGAACACTTTTTCAGATGTTTATATGCCATCTGTTTTTCATCTTCTGTGAATTCTCTATTTAGTTCCATAGCCCATTTTTTAACTGGGTTGTTTGAATTCTTATTATTCTGTTTTTTGAGTTCTTTGTATATTCTGGATATTAATCCTCTGTCAGATGTATAGCTGGCAAAGATTTTCTCCCATTCTGTAGGTTGTCTTTTTGCTCTATTCACAGTGTCCTTAGCTTTACAAAAGCTTTGTAATTTCATAAGGTCCCATTGGTTGATTAGTGGTTTTATTCGCTGAGCAATTGGGGTTATATTCAGAAAGTCCTTACCTATGCCAATATGTTGAAGGGTTCCCCTACTTTTTCCTCTAGCAGGTTCAGAGTTTCAGGTCTGATATCAAGGTCCCTGATCCACTTGGACTTGACTCTTGTGCATGGAGAGAGACAAGGATCTATGTTTATCCTTTTACATACCGATGTCCAGTTTTCCCAACACCACTTGTTAAAGAGGCTATCTTTTCTCCAATTAATATTTTTGGCATTTTTGTCAAAAATCAGGTGGCTGTAGCTGCTTCGATTAATATTTGGGTCTTCTATTCTGTTTCATTGATCAACCTGTCTGTCCTTGTGCCAGTACCATGCTGTTTTTTTTTACTATGGCTTTGTAATATAACTTAAAATCGGGTATGGTTATACCACCTGCCTGATTTTTGTTTCGGCAAAAATTGTTTTGGCTATTCGAGGTTTTTGTGTTTCCAGATGAATTTTAGGATTGTTTTTTTCTATTTCTGTGAAGAAAGCTATTGGGATTTTAATAGGGATCGCATTAAATGTATAGATTGCTTTTGGTAAGATTGACATTTTCACAATATTGATTCTTCCAATCCAGGAGCATGGGATGTCTTTCCATTTCCTTGTGTCTTCTGTAATTTGTCGCTCGAGTTTTTTAAGGTTCTCATTGTCGAGATCCTTCACTTCCTTGGTTAAGTTTATTCCAAGGTATTTTTTTTTTTTTTGAGGCAATTGTGAATGGGAGAGATTCCCTGATTTCATCCTCTGCACGTTTGTTGTTAGTATATAGAAAAGCTACTGATTTCTGTGTGTTTATTTTGTATCCTGCTACATTGCTAAAAGTGTTTATCAGCTCTAACAGTTTGCAGGTAGAGACTTTAGGGTCTGTTAGGTATAGAATCATATCGTCTGCAAATAATGATAATTTGATCTCTTCCCTTCCAATTTGTATCCCCTTTATGAGTGTCTCTTGCCTTATTGCTGTGGCTAAGACTTCCAGTACTATATTAAATAGTAGTGGGGAAAGTGGACACCCTTGTCTTGTTCCTGAATTTAGAGGAAAAGCTTCAAGTTTTTCCCCATTTATTATTATGTTGGCTGTAGGTTTGTCATAAATAGCTTTTATTATGTTGAGATATGCTCCTTCTATTCCCAGTTTCTGTAATACTTTCACCATGAAGGGGTGTTGGATTTTGTCAAATGCCTTTTCTGCATCTATTGAGATGACAATGTGATTTTTGTCCTTCAGACCATTTATATGGTGTATTACATTTATGGATTTGCGTATGTGGAACCATCCCTGCATCTCTGGGATAAAGCCTACTTGGTCAGGGTGAATAATCTTTCTGATAAATTCTTGTATTCTGTTTGCCAGTATTTTGTTGAGAATTTTTGCATCCATGTTCATGAGGAGATTGGTCTATAATTTTCTTTTTTGATCTGTCTTTGTCCGGTTTGGGTATCAGGGTGATGCTGGCTTCATAGAAGGATTTTGGGAGAGTTCCTTCCTTTTCTATTTTATGGAAAAGTTTGAGAAGCATTGGTGTTAGATCCTCCAGGAATGTCTGGTAAAATTCAGCAGTGAATCCATCTGGGCCTGGGCTTTTTTAGTTGGGAGACTTTTTATAACTGCTTGAATCTCTGTGGTTGTTATAGTTCTATTTAAATGGTTTATCTCTTCTTGATTTAATTTTGGTAGGTCATATGAATCAAGGAATTCATCCATTTCTTTCAGGTTTTCAAACTTAGAGGTATATATATTCTTAAAGTATGTCCGTATGATTTTCTGAATTTCTTTGGTATCTGTTGTGATGTTGCCTTTTTCATCTCTAATTTTATCAATTTTGTCTCTTCTCTCTTTCTTTTGGTCAGATTTGCTAAGGGTTTGTCAATCTTGTTTATCCTTTCAAAGAACCAACTCTTTGTTTCATTGATCTTTTTGATTGTTTTTTGGTTTCCATTTCATTAATTTCTGCCTAACCTTTATTATTTCCTCCCGTCTACTAATTTTTGGTTTGCCTTGTTCTTCTTTTTCCAAGGCCTTAAGGTGAAGCATTAAATTGTTTCGTTGTGAACTCTCCAATTTCTTAATATATGCACTTAGGGCTATAAATTTCCCTCGTAGGACTGCCTTCATTGTGTCCCAAAGGTTTTGGTATGTTGTATTCTCATCATCATTTGATTCTACGAATTTCTTGATTTCCTTTTTAATTTCTTCAATGACCCATACATCATTCAATAAAGTGCTGTTTAGTCTCCATGAGTTTCTGTATGCTCTGTAGATTTTCTTGTTGCTGATTTGCAGTTTGATCCCATTGTGGTCAGAAAGTGTACAAGGGATTATTTCAATTTTCCTGTATTTGTTGAGATTTGATTTGTGTCCTAGTATATGGTCTATTTTAGAAAATGTCCCGTGTGCTCCTGAGAAAAATGTATATTCTGCAGCATTTGGATGGAATGTTCTGTATATATCTGTTAGGTCCATTTGTTCCATGATATCATTTAATGCAGATGTCTCTCTGTTTATTTTTTGCTGGGTAGACCTGTCAAGTGATGAGAAGGGGGTATTGAAGTCACCCACTACTATTGTGTTAGGAGATATCTCTGACCTTAATTCTAATAGTGTTTGTTTGATGAAATTGGGAGCCCCCATGTTAGGGGCATATATGTTTAGGATTGTAATGTCCTCCTGTTGGAGTGTTCCTTTAATCAGTATAAAGTGACCTTCTTTATCTTTCCTCACAAATGTTGGATTGAAGTCTATCTTTTCAGAAATTAAAATAGCAACCCCTGCTTGTTTTCTAGGCCCATTTGCTTGAAATACCTTTTTCCAACCTTTCACCCTAAGAAGGCTTCTATTTTTTATTGAGAGATGAGTTTCCTGGAGGCAACAGATGGTAGGATCCTGCTTTTTAATCCAGTCTGCAAGTCTGTGTCTTTTGATAGGGGCATTGAGACCATTGATATTAAGAGTTATTATTGACATATATGTGTTTATTCTCACCATTCTTCTTATTTTTTAGTTTTTCCTGTTTTCCCTTTACTCACTTGTTTTAACTGTTATTTGAGTATGGTTTATTTTTTCCTATTTCCTGTTGTGTGTGCTTTGCTTTCTCCTCAGCATGAATGAGTCCTACAAGTATTTTCTGGAGAGCTGGTTTAGTTGCCAAAAATTCCTTTAGCCTGTCTTTGTTGTGGAATGTCCTTATTTCTCCATCTATTTGGATAGATAGTTTTGCAGGATAAAGTAATCTCAGTTGACAGTTTTTATCTTTCAGAACTTGGAATACATCACTCCAGGCCCTTCTGGCCTTTAAAGTTTGTGTTGAGTAATCTGCTGTGAGTCTGATGGGCTTCCCTTTGTAGGTCACTTGCTTTTTCTCTCTAGCTGCTTTCAATATATTTGCTTTGGTTTGTATGTTTGGTAGTTTAATTATAATATGGCGGGGAGAGGTTCTTTCCAGGTTTTGTATGTTTGGTGTTCTAAAGGCTTCCTGTATCTGCATTGGCATCTCTTTCCCAATTTGGGGGAAGATTTCCTCTATGATTTTGTTGAAAACACCTACTATGCCTTTGGAGTGAAATTGTTCTCCTTCTACTATCCCTTGAATTCTTATGTTTGATCTTTTCATAGTGTCCCGAATATCCTGAAATTCCCATTCATACCTTCCTATTATTTTGTCTTTCTCTCTGTTGGACTGTATTAGATCAGCTACTTGGTCTTCTAGTTTCGATATTCTGTTCTCTCCTTCATCCATTCTACTAGAAAGATTTTCTATAGAGGTTTTAATTTCACTGACTGTGTTCTTTATTGCTAGCATTTCTGAGTGGGTTTTCTTTATTCTTTCTATTTCAGTATTTATGTCTAGTATTGACCTCCTTATTTCATTAAATTGGTTTTCTGTGTGTTCTTTGAATCCTTTCATTTCTTCTTTGAGGTCTTTGAACCCTTTCATTTCCTCTTTGATTTCTTTGAACATAATTATAATCATTCTTTTGAAATCTTTCTCGGGGATGTCCTCTAAGTCAGCCTCACTGAAGGTCATTTCTGATATATTAATACTTTTTGGTGGATTTGTATTGTCTGGATGTTTTGTGTTTCTTGTATTGTAATGTAGAGATCTTTGCATCTTGAATTAATTTAATGCTTGGGTTTTCTAAATATCTGCAGTAATGTTAGATGTATCAATCAATCTGATATTATATATCTTCAGTGTAGGAGTTTAAGGTGTTAAGTTGTCATGACCACCTTGATTAGCAAGGAAGACGCAATGCTCGGATTTTTTTTTCAACAGTTTATTCAGGAACCTTGAACAATCTTCTGACCCAGGGAAAAGCCCGCCCGAAACTTAAGAAGCCTTTGAACAGTCAACCCTGGTAAGCCACGTGGTGAATGCAGATAGGTCCACATATGCGGAAGCAAGCCTAGATCACGGCCCAAGCCAAATAAGGACTTAATTATCCAGGAGAGCACTCGCCATCGGGAAGGCGGAAGGCGGAAGCCAGCGCCATCTTTAAGGCGCGGCACCTCGCAGCTCTCTACAGTTTTTTCTTTTTTGTTTAAAACACGCAAAGTAACAGGCAAGGGTAGAGGTCTGACCTCTAGTAACTCTTAAAATAGGCGTAGAACCGTTTTGTATCTTTTTCCTGGAGGTGGGACCATGGATGTCAACCCACATGCAATCAGACTTGTTTTTTAGAGAGTTTTTTACAGCTAATTTTCTTTGTAGTGTTTTTGTCTCGCAGCCTGTGCCTGGTGTTTACATTTTTATGGTGGCTAACCATGCCTGGGGAGATTGACCTGCCTCAATAGCCGAGAAGGCCTGGACGATTATGACTGTATTTCATTTTTGTGTTACTTTGATCTTACATAGACACCACAAGCAAACCAAGGAGACCAGTAACAGAAAGCCTGTTAAAGCCCCCATGTCTGCCCACTCCTTTAGATGATTCATAGCATAGATCAGCCAAGATGACAATCCGGATGCAAAAGAGAGGTCCATGCGGGTAGAATTTACATTAACTACGGCCAGCCTCAATTTTTTTAAGGTATCTTTAAATATAAGTGACCAATTTTGTAATAGAAAACTAGACAAAGATCTGGATAAAACCCTGTATTGGATAGCCTGTCTGTTGATTTGTAAAGCGTCCTTGTCTCAAGAGCATATCCCTGTCTTAGGCCGGGTTACCTGGCCTGATTAGCGGCAGCCTCTTTATTAGCGTACTCAATTAAGAACGCTTTTTAGCCTAAATATTGGCCTGGACTCAGGCAGGCGCGCGCTAACCCTGATCAGTCACTAGGTGTTATGTAGTTTCTTTGTAATGTTTTTACTTGAGTCACGGTAAAGGAGGCTGTAATCCCATAAGTTCTCATGGATTTAGCTAAAGATTTAATTACTTTAAAGTCTAGTGGTTTTTTATATCTATTTTCTAAAACAGTTTTTTATATCAATGACAATTATATGCCAAGAAGCCGGCAATGATGATAGCAGAGGTAAGCCTCGCTGCATTGGGCCCATAATTTGTATTTGATTAATGATTGTTTTCAAATCCTGTAGTAGGCGCCATTTTTTAGATTTTTTTTTAAATTACAAAAATGGGTGTATTCCATGGTGACACTGACGGCTTGATGTGTCCTAGGGATAATTGCTTAGTCACAAGTTGTTTTGCAGCTTTTAACTTTTTAGAGGACAATGGCCACTGAGGAATCCACACCGGCTCCTCAGTCATCCAGGTGATAGGAATATTTTCCTCAGTGGCCCCTAGGAAAAACCCAGGCCTTGCCTAGCACTTTTTTGTTGAGTTGTACCTGAAATACTGGGTAGGCTAACTGTAACTCCGTCCTTATCGCTTTCCAGACTTTTGGACAAAAAGAATGCCCTGTGTCGTTATCCCGTCCCTCTGGGTACAGAGGGGGGGGCGGATGGCATAACTTTGTATTGAGACGTTCTGCAGCAGTCTCTGCTTCCGGGATCCCCCTCTCTCTCTCTTTTTTTAAATTTTGATCTTTTTATTTGTTTTATGAGAGTACTGCAGCTCATTTAGAGCCAAAAAAATTGGGTGCGAGTGAGAAGCGCCCATGGCTAAACAAAAAATTGGGTGCGAGTGAGAAGTGCCCATGGCTAAACTTGCAAAAGATTCTTTTAAAACTTTTACTTTCAGTTCGCTACGCCGTGAACCCTTTCCGCTCCCTCTTTATCTACCGAGAGGAGCAAAATAACTGCTTTTGTCGCGGATTTTCACCTTACCTGGGAACTTACCAGTGCATTGCCCTGACTGCAGAAAGTTCTGAGTCCCTCTCGAGTGAGTTCCCCGTACGGGCCACCACTTGTCGCGACCGCTTCGACCAGCAAGGAAGACGCAACGCTCGGACTCTTCTTTCAACAGTTTATTCAGGAACCTTGAACAATCTTCTGACCCAGGGAAAAGCCCGCCCGAAACTTAAGAAGCCTTTGAACAGTCAACCCTGGTAAGCCACGTGGTGAATGCAGATAGGTCCACATATGCGGAAGCAAGCCTAGATCACGGCCCAAGCCAATTAAGGACTTAATTATCCAGGAGAGCACTCGCCATCAGGAAGGCGGAAGCCAGCGCCATCTTTAAGGCGTGGCACCTCGCAGCTCTCTACATTAAGTGTGGTTCTTAAGGCTCTCAAAGTAATCACAGAAGTGACCCTTGCCTGCTATGAGGGTATCAAGTGGGGTGAATGGAACAGAATACAGTCAAGATCCAAAAATTTAACTCAACAATGTACCCCTTCTATGAAATACAGCACAGAGTATTTGTGCAAAAGCAGGTATTATGACAAAGTCACAGTTCCTAAGGATATGTGTTAGCCCACGCCCTTAATCCTGTCAACTGGGAGGCTAAGATTTCTGATCTGTAGAGAGTTCCAAGGTCAGCTTGTGATCAAGAGAGACCCTTCCCCAATGAATGACAGAGGAGGAAACAAATCAGGAAGCAACAAATGAGCAGCCTAGAATATAGCTTATTTAGGAATGTCAGATCTGACCATCCATCAGGATTATATACCAGGCTTATTTGGTGGGTACTAACCTGGTGAAAACCAAGTTACCTTTTGGAACGGGTTTGATCACAGATATGCTGCACGGCTGCTTGGTTCCTTTGCTGTGTTGTGGATTCAGTAAGTCAGCTGCGTCTGCTGGTCTCTGCTTTCGCTGCGCCCGATGTTGCTGGTGAGCTCTTTCCCAAGTCTCTGTTGCTTGCAGTGCTTGCACTCGTGGTGGGGGAGGGGAGGCTGTGAATGGCGGCTGAAGTCAGTCTGTTCCTCCACGCAGTCCTCTTCTTCACAAGCCTCTCTGTTGGTCTCTACCGTCAACCTTCGACATTTCTTGAGATTGTTAGGAGGCGGTGTGAGTGGAAAAATCTCCTCACCTGCCTTTAAAAGTCCTGTGGCTCCGCTGTCTCAGGCAGAGCCCAGCCACGCCGCTGCCGTGGCAGCAGCGGCGGCTGTGGAGCCACTTCTGCAGGCTTCTGTGGGCTCCAGACGCTCTGGATCTCTCCTACTTCTCTGCTGGGCTTGAAAGTTTACTATGTACCTCACTTTTTAGTAGAAAAGTGTATTTTGCTGGGGTTTGTTTTGCTTTTATCCCCTACCCTTTTTTGGCGAGGTTCCTATGTCGCCATCTTAACCGGAAGTCTGATGAATTCTTTAGGTAAATGTAAACATCTGCATTGCACAGATGGATCATCAATTTCTTACGTAACTGTAAACAACTGCATTGAACATAGGGATCATCCATTCCTCACATAACGGTAAACACCTTCATTGCAAAGAGGGCTCATGCTATTCCATAGGTAACTGTAAACACCTGCACTGCACAGAGGGATCTTCCATTCATTCCGAAAATATAAACACCTCCATTGTACAGAGGAATCATCCTTTCGATAGGTAAAGGTAAACAGCAGCTTTGAACATACTCATCTTCTATTCCTTAGGTAAAATAAACACCTGCAATGAACAGAGGGATCATCCATTCCTTAGGTAAAGGTCAACACCTGCCTGGCCCAGAGGGATCATCCATTCCTTATGTAAAGGTAAAAACCTGCACTGTGCACAGAGAACATCCATTCCTTTTGTAAAGTTAAACACCAGAATTGAACAGAGGGACCTTTCAATCCTTAGGTAATAGTAAGCACCTGCAATGCACAGAGGGATCCTCCATTCCTAAGACAAATATAAACACCAATAATGCACAGAGGGATCATCCATTCCTTAGGTCATGCTAAAAACCTGCAATGCACAGAGGATCATCCATTCCTTAGGTCAAGCTAAAAACCTGCAATGCACAGAGGGATCATCCATTCCTTAAGTAACTGTAAACAGCTGCATTGAACAGAGGGATCATCTATTCCTTAGGTAAAGATCAACACCTGGATTGCACAGAGGGATCATCCATTCCTTAGGTAATGGTAAACACCTGGATTGCACAGAGGGATAATCCATTATGTAGATAACGGTAAACACCTGCATTGCACAGAGCGATCATCCAATCTTTCGGTAAAGGTCAACACGTGCATTGCCAAGAGTCAAGGTAAACACCTGCATTGCACACAGAGAACATCCATTCCTTTTTTTAAAAGGTAAACACATGCATTTAACAGAGTTATCTTTCATTCCTTAGGTAATAGTAAATGTCTGCACTGCACAGAGGGATTATCCATTCCTAAGACAAATATAAATGCCTGCAATGCCCGGGGGTCAACCGTTCCTTAGGTAAAGCTACAAACCTGCATTTCAGACAGGGTAAAGGTAAACACCTGCAGTGCACAGATGGATCATCCATTCCTAAGGTAATGGTAAAGATCTGCATGGAACAGAGGGATTATCCAATCCTTAGTTAACGGTAAACACCTGCGTTGAAGAGAGGGATCATCTATGCCTTAGGAAAAGATCAACACCTACATTTCACAGAATGATCACCGATTCCTTAAGTGAAGTTCAAAATCTACATTACACAGAAGGTCATCCATTCCTTAGCTAATGGACAACACCTGCAATGCACAGAGGGATGTTCCATTAATTTGGTAAATATAAACACCTCCATTGCACAGAGGAATCATCCTTTCCTTGGTAAAGGTATACACCAGCATTGAACATAGGCATCTTCCATTCCTTGGGTAATAATAAACATCTGCAATGCATAGAGGGATCATCCCATTTCTTATATAAAAGTAAACACCTGCAATGAACAGAGGTATCATCCATTCCTTAGGGAAAGGTAATCACCTGAGTTGCACAGACAGATCATCCATTCCATAGGTACGAGGTGAATACGTGCATTGCACAAAGGGATCATCCATTCCTTAAGTAAAGGTCAACACCTGAATTTTACAGAGGGATCAACCATTCCTTAGGTAAAGGTAAACAACTGCCTTGCACAGAGAGTTCATCCATTCCTTATGTAAAGGTCAACACCTGCCTGTCGAAGAAAGATCATCCATTCCTTATGTGAAGGTAACATCTGCTTTGCACACAGGGAACATCCATTCCTTTGGTAAAGGTAAACACCTTCATTGAACAGAGGGATCTTCCATTCCTGAGGAAATAGTAAACACCTGAAATGCACAGAGGGATCATCCATTTCTTAGGTAATGGTCAACACCTTCATTGAACAGAGGGATCTTTCATTCCTTAGGAAATTGTAAACACCTACAATGCACAGAGAGATCATTCATTTGTAACTCAAATATAAACACCTGCAATGCACAGAGCGATCATCCATTGCTTACGTAAAGGTAAACACACGCAATACACAGAGGGATCATCCATTCTTTAGTTAAAGGTCAACACCTACATTGTACAGAGGGATCATCCATTCCTTGGGTAAAGGTCAACACCTGACTGGCCCCGAGGGATCATCCATACCTTATGTAAAGGGAACACCTACATTTCACCCAGGGAAGATCCATTCCTTTGGTAAAGGTAAAAACCTGCATTGAACAGAGGGATCTTCCATTCCTTAGGTAATAGTAAACACCTGCAATGCACAGAGGGATCATCCATTTTTTTAGGTAATGGTAAACCCCTGCAATGCACAGAGGGATCATCCAGGCCTTAGGTAATGTTAAACACATGCATTGCAGAGAGGGATCATCCATTCTTTAAATAAGTAAGAATCCTGCGTTGAACAGAGGGCTCATCAATTCCTTAGGAACAGTTAACACCTGCACTGCACAGAGGGCTCATCCATTCCATAGGTAAAGGACAACACCTGTATTGCACAGAGGGATCGTCCATTCATTCGGTAAATATAAACACCTCCATTGCACAGAGGAATAATCCTTTCCTTAGGTAAAGGTGAACATCAGCATTGAACATAGGCATTTTCCATTACATAGGTAATAATAAACACCTGCAATGCACAGAGGGATCATCCCATTTCTTATATAAACGTAAACACCTGCAATGAGCAGAGGGATCATCCATTCCTTAGGGAAAGGTAATCACCTGAGTTGAACAGACGGATCATCCATTCCTTAGGTAAGAGGTGAACACGTGCATTGCACAGAGGGATCATCCAATCCTTATGTAAAGGTCAACACCTGTATTTTACAGAGGGAACAACCGTACCTTAGGTAAATGTAAACACCTGCATTGCACAGAGTTCATCCATTCCTTAGGTAAATGTCAACACTTGTTAGGCCAACAAAGATCATCCAATCCTGATGTAAAGGTAAACCTGCATTGCACACAGGGAAGATCCATTCCTTTCGTAAACGTAAACACCTGCATTTAACAGAGGGATCTGCCATTCCTTAGGTAATAGTAAACACCTGCAATGCACAGAGGGATCATCCATTCCTTAGGTAATGGTAAACACGTGCAATGCACCGAGGGGTCATCCATTACTTAGGTAAAGGTAAACACCAGCATTACACAGAGGGATCATCCACTCCTTAGGTAACTATAAACACCTGCTTTGAACAGAGGGATCATCCATTCCTTTGATAACAGTAAGCACCTGCATTGAACAGAGGGATTATCCATTCCTAAGATAACGGTAAACAACTGCATTGAACAGAGGGATCATCTATTCCTTAGGTAAAGATCAACACCTGCTTTGCACAGAGGATCATACATTCTTTAGGTAAATGTAAACACATGCATTGCACAGATGGATCATCAATTTCTTACGTAACTGTAAACAACTGCATAGAAAATAGGGATAATCCATTCCTCACATAACGGTAAACACCTTCATTGCACAGAGGGCTCATGCTATTCCATAGGTAACGGTAAACACCTGCACTGCATAGAGGGATCTTCCATTCATTCGGTAAATATAAACACCTCCATTGTACAGAGGAATCATCCTTTCGATAGGTAAAGGTAAACAGCAGCTTTGAACATACGCATCTTCTATTCCTTAGGTAAAATAAACACCTGCAATGAACAGAGCGATCATCTATTCCTTAGGTAATGGTCAACACCTGCATTGCACACAGGCATCATCCATTCCTTAGGTAAAGCTCAAAATCTGCCTGGCCCAGAGGGATTATCCATTACTTATGTAAAGGTAAAAACCTGCACTGTGCACAGAGAACATCCATTCCTTTGGTAAAGTTAAAAACCTGCATTGAACAGAGGGATCTTCCATTCCTTAGGTTATTAGTAAACACCTGCAATGCACAGAGGGATCACCAATTCCTTAGGTAATGGTAAAACTCTGCAATGCACAGGGGGATCATCCCGTCCTTAGTTAAAGGTCAACACCTACATTGCATAGAGGGATCATCCATTCCTTAGGTAAAGGTCAACAGCTGACTGGCCCAGAGGGATCATCCATAACTTATGTAAAGGTAATACCAGCATTTCACATGGGGAAGATCCATTCCTTTGGTAAAGGTTAAAACCTGCATTGAACAGAGGGATCTTCCATTCCTTAGGTAATAGTAAACACCTGCAATGCACAGAGGGATCATCCATTCCTTAGGTAATGGTAAACACCTGCAATGCACAGAGGGCTCACCCATTCCTTAGGTAATGGTCAACACCTGAATTGAACAGAGGGATCTTCCATTCCTTAGGAAATTGTAAACACCTACAATGCACAGAGGGATCATTCATTCCTAAGGCAAATATAAACACCTGCAATGCACAGAGGGATCATCCATTTCTCAGGTAAAGGTAAACACGTGCAATACACAGAGGGATCATACAGTCCTTCAGTAATGGTAAACTCCTGCATTGCACAGAGGGATCATCCATTCTTTAAGTAAAGGAAGAATCCTGCATTGAACAAATGGGCCATCGATTCCTTAGTGAACAGTTAACACCTGCACTGCACAGAGGGCTCATTCATTCCTTAGGTAATGGTCAACACCTGCATTGAAAAGAGTGATCTTCCATTCCTTAGGGAATTGTAAACACATACAATGCACAGAGGGATCATCCATTGCTTAGGTTAAGGTAAACACGTGCATTACACAGAGGGATCATCCATTCCTTAGGTAAAGGTCAACACCTACACTGCACAGAGGGATCATCCATTCCTTAGGTAATGGTCAACACCTGACTGGCCCAGAAGGATCATCCATACCTTATGTAAAGGTAAACACCTGAATTGCACACAGGGAACATCCATTCCTTAGGTCAATGTAAACACCTGCAATGCACAGAGGGATCATCCATTCCTAAGGTAAATGTATACACCTACAATGCACAGAGGGATCATCTATTCCTTAGGTAAGTGTATACACCTGCACTGAACAGGGGGATCATCCATTCCTTAAGTGAAGGTAGAAACCTGCATTGAATAGAGGGATCATACTTTCAAGGTAAAAGTACACAGCTGAGTTGAACAGAGGGATCATCCATTCCTTAGGTAAAGGTCATCACATACATTGCAAAGAGGGATCATCCATTCCTTAGGTAAAGGTCAACACCTGACTCGCCCAGAGGGATCATCCATAACTTATGTAAAGGTAACACCTGCATTTCACACAGGGAAGATCCATTCCTTTGGAAAAGGTAAAAACCTGCATTGAACAGAGGGATCTTCCATTCCTTAGGTAATAGTAAACACCTGCAATGCACAGAGTGATCATCCGTTCTTTAGATAATGGTAAACACCTGCAATGCACAGAGGGATGATCCAGTCCTTAGGTAATGGAAAACGGCTGCATTGCAGAGGGATCATCCATTCTTTAAGAAAAGGAAGTATCCTGCGTTGAACAGAGGGATCATCGATTCCTTATGGAACATTTAACACCTGCACTGCACAGAGGGCTCATCCATTCCTTAGGTAATGGTCAACACCGGCATTGAACAGAAGGATCTTCCATTCCTTAGGAAATTGTAAACACCTACAATGCACAGAGTGATCTTTCATTCCTCAAGCAAATATAAACACCTGCACTGCACAGAGGGCTCATCCATTCCTTAGGTAATGGTCAACACCTGCATTGAACAGAGGGATCTTCCATTCCTTAGGAAATTGTAAACACCTACAATGCACAGAGGGATCTTTCATTCCTAAGGCAAATATAAACACCTGCAATGCACAGAGGGATCATCCATTGCTTAGGTAAAGGTAAACAAGTGCAATACACAGAGGTATCATCCATTCCTTAGGTATAGGTCAACACATGCAATGCACGGAGGGATCATTCATTCATAAGGCAAATATAAACACCTGCAATGCATAGAGGGATCATCCATTGCTTAGGTAAAGGTAAACACGTGCAATACACAGAGGGATAATCCATTCCTTAGGTAAAGATCAACACCTACAATGCACAGAGGGATCATCCATTCCTTTGGTAAAGGTCAACACCTGACTGGCCCAGAAGGATCATCCATACCTTATGTAAATGGAAACACCTGCATTGAACACCTTCAATGTTCAGAGGGATCATTCATTCCTGAGGTAAATGTAAACACCTACAATGCACAGAGGGATCATCTATTCCTTAGGTAAGTGTATAACCTGCATTGCACAGAGGGTTCATCCATTCCTTAAGTGAAGGTAGAAAACTGCATTGAACAGAGGGATCAACCTTTTCAAGGTAAAGGTACACACCTGCGTTGAACAGAGGCATCATCGATTCCTTAGGTAACAGTTAACACCTGCACTGCGCAGAGGGCTCATCCATTCCTTAGGTAATGGTCAACAACTGCATTGAACATAGGGATCTTCCATTCCTTAGGTAACTGTAAATACCTACAATGCACAGAGGGATCACTCATTCCGAATGCAAATATAAACACCTGCAAAGCACAGAGGGATCATCCATTGCTTAGGTAAAGGTATACACGTGCAATACACAGAGGGAACATTCATTCCTTAGGTAAAGGTAACAACTACAATGCACAGAGGGCTCATTCAATCCTAAGGCAAATATAAACACCTGCAATGCACAGAGTGATCATTCATTGCTTAGATAAAGGTAAACACGTACAATACACAGAGGGATCATCCATTGTTAGGTAAAGCTAAACACGTGCAATACACAGAAAGATCATCCATTCCTTTGCTAAAGGTCAACACCTACATTGCACAGAGTGATCATCCATTCCATAGGTAAAGGTCAACATCTGACTGGCCCAGAAGGATCATCCATACCTTATGTAAAGGTAAACACCTGCATTGCACAGAGGGACCATCCATTCCTAAGGTAAATGCAAACAGCTACAATGCACAGAGGGATCATCTATTCCTTAGGTAAGTGTATACACCTGCATTGCACAGGGGGATCATCCATTCCTTAAGTGAAAGTAGAAACCTGCATGGAACAGAGGGATCATCATTTTCAAGGTAAAGGTACACACCTGCGTTGAAAAGATGGATCATCGATTCCTTAGGGAACAGTTAACACCTACACTGCACAGAGGGCTCATCCATTTTAAGGTAATGCTCAACACCTGCATTGAACAGAGGGCTCAACCATTCCTTAGGTAATGGTCAACAACTGCATTGAACAGAGGGATCTTCCATTCCTTAGGAAATTGTATATACATAAAATGCACAGAGGGATCATTCATTCCTAAGGTAAATATAAACACCTGCAATGCACAGAGGGATCATTCATTCCAAAGGCAAATATAAACACCTGCAATGCACAGAGGGATCATCCATTCCTTAGGTAAAGGACAACACCTACAATGCACAGAGGGATCATTCATTCCTAAGGCAAATAAAAACACCTGCAAAGAACAGAGGGATCATCCATTGCTTAGGTAAAGGTAAACACGTGCAATACACCGAGGGATCATCCATTCCTCAGGTAAAGTTCAACACCTACATTGCACAGAGGGATCATCCATTCCTTAGGTAAAGGTCAACACCTGACTGGCCCAGAAGGATCATAGATAACTTATGTAAAGGTAAACACCTGCATTGCTAACAGGAAACATCCATTCCTTAGATAATTGTAAATACCTGCAATGCACAGAGGGATCATCCATTCTTAAGGTAAATGTAAACACCTACAATGCACAGCGGGATCATCAATTCCTTAGATAAGTTTATACACCTGCATTGCACAGGGGGATCATCCATTCCTGAAGTGAAGGTACAAACCTGCATTCAACAGAGGGATCATCCTTTTCAAGGTAAAGGTACACACCTTCCTGGAAGAGAGGGATCATCGATTCGTTAGGGAACAGTTAACCCCTGCACTGCACGGAGGGCTCATCAATTCCGTAGGGAATGGTCCACACCTGCATTGAATAGAGGGCTCATCCATTCCTTAGGTAATGGTCTACACCTGCATTGAACAGAGGGATCTTCCATTCCTTAGGAAATTGTAAACACCTAAAATGCATGGAGGGATAATTCATTCCTAAGGCAAATATAAACACCTGAAATGCACAGAGGGATCATCCATTGCTTAGGTAAAGGTAAACACGTGCAATACACAGAGGGATCATCCATTCCTTAGGTAAAGGTCAACACCTGCATTGCACAGAGGGATCATCCATTCCTTAGGTAAAGTTCAACACCTGACTGGCCCAGAAGGATCATCCATACCTTATGTAAAGGTAAACACGTGCATTGCACACAGGGAACATACATTCCTTAGGTAATGGTAAACTTCTGCAATGCACAGAGGGATCATCCATTTCTTAAGTTTAGTTAAAATCCTGCATTTAAAAGAGGGATCATCCTTTTCAAGGTAAACGTACACACCTGCGTTGAACAGAGGGATCATTGATTCCTTAGGGAACAGTTAACACCTGCACTGCACAGAAGGCTCATCCATTCCTTAAGTAATGGTCAACACCTGCATTGAACAGAGGGATCTTCCATTCCTTAGGAAATTGTAAACACCTACAATGCACAGAGGGATCATTCATTCCTAAGGCAAATATAAACACCTGCAATGCACACGGGGATCATCCATTCCTTAAATGAAGGTAGAAACCAGCATTGAACCGAGGGATCATCCTTTTCAAGGTTAAGGTACTGAACTGCGTTGAACAGATGGATCATAAATTCCTTAGGGAACAGTTAACACCCGCACTGCACAGAGGGCTCATTCATTCCTTAGGTAATGGACAACACCTGCATTGAGCAGAGGGATCTTAAATTCCTTAGGAAACTGTAAACACCTACAATGCACAGTGGGATCATTCATTCCTAAGGCAAACATATAAACCTGCAATGCACAGAGGGATCATCCATTGCATAGGTAAATGTATACACGTGTAATACACAGAGGGATAATCCATTCCTTAGGTAAAGGTCAACACCTACAATGCACAGAGTGATCATTCATGCCTAAGGCAAATATAAACACCTGCAATGCACAGAGTGATCATCCATTCCTTAGGTAAAGGTCAACACCAGACTGACCCAGAAGGATCATCCATACCGTATGTAAAGGAAAACAACTTCATTGCACACAGGGAACATCCATTCCTTAGGTAATTGTAAACACCTTCAATGCACAGAGCGATCATCCATTCCTAAGGTAAATGTAAACACCTACAATGCACAGAGGGATCATCTATCCCTTTGGTAAGTGTATACACCTGCATTGCACAGGGGGATCTTCCATTCCTTAAGTGAAAGTAGAAATCTGCATTGAACAGAGGGATCATCCTTTTCAAGGTAAGGGTACACAACCGCGTTGAACAGAGGGAACATCGATTCCTTAGGGAACAGTTAACACCTGAACAGTACAGAGGGCTCATCCATTCCTTAGGTAATGCTCAACACCTGCATTGTATAGAGGGATCTTCCATTCCTTAGGAAATTGTAAACACCTACAATGCACAGAGGGATCATTCATTCCTAAGGCAAATATAAACACCTGCAACGGACAGAGGGATCATCCATTCCTTAGGTAAAGGTCAACAACTACATTGAACAGAGTAATCATCCATTCCTTAGGTAAAGGTCAACACCTGACTGGCCCAGAAGGATCATTGATAACTTATGTAAAGGTAAACTCCTGCATTGCACATTGGAAACATCCATTCCTTAGGTAATTTTAAACACTTGCAATGCATAGAGGGATCATCCTTTCCTTAAGTGAAGGTAGAATCCTGCATTGAACAGAGTGATCATCCTTTTCAAGGTAAAGGTACACACCTACATTGTACAGAGGGATCATCGTTTCCTTAAGGAACAGTTAACACCTGCACTGCACAGAGGGCTCATCCATTCCTTAGGTAAGGGTCAACATCTGCATTGAACAGACGGATCTTCCATTCCTTAGGAAATTGTAAACACCTACAAGGCACAGAGGGATCATTCATTCCTAAAGCATATATACACACCTGCAATGGACAGAGGGATCATCCATTGCTTAGGTAATGTACACACGTGCAATACTCAGAGGGATCATCCATTCCTTAGGTAAAGGTTAACACCTTCATTGCACGGAGTGATCATCCATTCCTTAGGTAATGGTCAACACCTGCATTGATCAGAGGTATCTTCCATTCCTTAGGAAATTGTAAACACCTACAATGCACAGAGGAGTCATTCATTCCTAAGGCAAATATAAAGACCTTCAATGCACAGAGGGATCATCCATTGCTTAGGTAAAGGTAAACAAGTGCAATAGACAGAGGGATCATCCATTCCTTAGGTAAAGGTCAACACATCCAATACACAGAGGGATCATCCATTCCTTAGGTAAAGGTCAAAACCGACAATGCACAGAGGGATCATTCAATCCTAAGGCAAATATAAACACCTGCAATGCACAGAGGGATCATCCATTGCTTATGTAATGGTAAATACGTGCAATACACTGTGGGATCATCCATTCCTTAGGTAAAGGTAAATACCTACATTGCACAGAGGGATTATCAATTCCTTAGGTAAAGGTCAACACCTGACTGGCCCAGAAGGATCATCCATACCTTATGTAAAAGTAATCACCATCATTGCACACAGGGAACATCCATTCCTTAGGTAATTGTAAACACCTGCAATGCACAGAGGGATCATCTATTCCTAACTTAAGTGTATACACCTGCATTGCACAGGGGGATCATCAATTCCTTAAGTGAAGGTAGAAACCTGCATTGAACAGAGGGATCAACCTTTTCAAGGTAAAGGTACACACATGAATTGAACAGAGGGATCATCGATTCCTTAGGGAACAGTTAACACCTGCACTGCACAGAGGGCTCATCCATTTGTTAGGTAATGGTCAACACCTGCATTGAACACAGGGATCTTCCATTCCTTAGGAATTTGTAAACACCTACAATGCACTGAGGGATCATTCATTCCTAAGGCAAATATAAACATCTGCAATGGGCAGAGGGATCATCCATTGCTTAGGTAAAGGTAAACACATGCAATACACAGAGGAATCATCCATTCCTTAGGTAAAGTTCAACACCTGACTGGCCCAGAGGGATCATCCATACCTTATGTAAAGTTAACACCTGCATTTCAAACAGGGAAGATCCATTCCTTTGGTAAAGGTAAAAACCTGCATTGAATAGCGGGATCTTCCATTCCTTAGGTAATAGTAAACACCTGCAATGCACAGATAGATCGTCCATTCCTTAGGTAATGGTAAACACCTGCAATGCACAGAGGGATCATCCAGTCCTTAGGTAATGGTAAACGCCTGCATTTCAGAGAGGGATCATCCATTCTTTAAGTAAAGGAAGAATCCTGCGTTGAACAGAGGGATCATCGATATCTTAGGGAACAGTTAAAACCTGCACTGCACAGAGGGCTCATCCATTCCTTAGGTCATGGTAAACACATGCATTGAACAGAGCGAACTTCCATTCCTTAGTAAATTGTAAACACCTACAATGCACAGAGGGATCATTCATTCCTAAGGCAAATAGAAACACCTGCAATGCATAGAGTGATCGTCCATTCCTTAGGTAAAGGTCAACACCTACAATGCACAGAGGCATCATTCATTCCTAAGGCAAATATAAACACCTACAATGCACAGAGGGATCATCCATTGCTTAGGTAAAGTAAACACGTTCAATACACTGAGGAATGATCCATTCCTTAAGTAAAGGTCAACACCTACATTGCACAGAGGGATCATCCATTCCTTAGGTAATTGTAAACACCTGCAATGCAAAGAGGGATCATCCAGTCCTTGGGTAATGGTAAATTCCTGCATTGCAGAGAGGGATAATCAATTCCTTAGGTAAAGGTTAAAACCTGACTGGCCCAGAGGGATCATCCATACCTTATGTATAGGTAAACACCTGCATTGCACACAGGGAACATCCATTCCTTAGGTAATTGTAAACACCTGCAATGCAGAGAGGGATCATCCATTCCTAAGGTAAATGTAAACACCTACAATGCACAGAGGGATCATCCATTCCTTAGGTCAAGCTAAAAACCTTCATTGCACGGAGGGATTATCCATTCCTAAAGTAAGTGTAAATAGCTGCATTTAACAGAGGGATCATCTATTCCTAAGGTAAAGATCAACACCTGCATTGCACAGAGGGATAATCCATATCGTAGATAACGGTAAACACCTGCATTGCACAGAGGGATCATCCAGTCCTTCGGTAAAGGTCAACACTTGCCTGGCCAAGAGGGATCATCTATTCCTTATGTAAAGGTAAACACGTGCATTACACACAGAGAACATCCATTACCTTTTTTTAAAGGTAAACACATGCATTTAACAGGGTTATCTTTCATTCCTTAGGTAATAGTAAATGTCTGCAATGCACAGAGGGATTATGCACTCCAAAGCAAATATAAAGGCCTGCAATGCACGGGGAACAACCTTTCCTTACATAAAGCTACAAACCTGCATTGCAGAGAGAGATTATCCATTCCTTAGATAAAGGTAAACACCTGCATTGCACAGATGGATCATCCATTCCTTAGGTAATGGTAAAGACCTGCATTGAACGGAGGGATTTACCATTCCTTAGTTAACGGTAAACACCTGTGTTGAAGAGAGGGATCATCTATTCCTTATGTAAAGATCAACACCTACATTTCACAGAGGGATCATCGATTCCTTAAGTGAAGTTAAAAATCTACATTACACAGAAGGTCATCCATTCCTTAGCTAATCACAACACCTGCAATGCAAAGAGTGATCTTCCATTAATTCCATAAATATAAACACCTCCTTTGCACAGAGGAATAAAACCTTCCATAGGAAAAGGTTAACACCAGCCTTGAACATAGGCATCTTCCATTCCTTAGGTAATAATAAACATCTGAAATGCATAGAGGGATCATCCCATTTCTCACATAAACGTAAACACCTGCAATGAACATAGGGATCATCCATTCCTAAGGTAAAGGTCAACATATACATTGCACAGAGGGATCATCCACTTCTTATGTAACGGTCAACACCTGGCTGGCCCAGAAAGATCATCAATACCTTATGAAAAGGTAAACACCTGCATTGCACAAAGGGAACATCCATTCCTTAGGTAATTGTAAACTTCTGCAATGCACAGAGGGATCATCCATTCCTAAGGTAAATGTAAACACCTACCATGCACAGAGTGATCATCTATTCCTTAGGTAAGTGTATACACCTGCATTATACAGGTGGATCATCCATTCCTTAAGTGAAGGTAGAAACCTGCATTGAACAGAGGGATCATTCTTTTCAAGGTAAAGGTACACAGCTGAGTTGAACAGAGGGATCATGGATTCCTTAGGGAACAGTTAACACCTGCATTGCACAGAGGGCTCATCCATTCCTTAGGTAATGGTCAACACCTACATTGAACAGAGGGATCTTCCATTAATTAGGAAATAGTAAACACCTACATTGCACAGAGGGATCATTCAATCCTAAGGCAAATATAAACACCTGCAATGCACAGGGGGATCATCCATTGCTTAGGTAAATGTACAGAAGTGCAATACACAGAGGGATCATCCATTCCCTAGGTAAAGGTCAACACCTACAATGCACAGAGGGATCATTCATTCCTAAGGCAAATATAAACACCTGCAATGCACAGAGGGATCATCAATTGCTTAGTTAATGGTAAACACCTGCAATGCACAGATCGATCATCCATTCCTTAGTTAACGGTCAACACGTAGAATGCACAGAGGAATCATTCATTCCTATGGCAAATATAAACACCTGCAATGCACAGAGGGATCATCCATCGCTTAAGTAAAGGTAAACACGTGCAATACACAGAGGGATCATCCATTCCTTAGGTAAAGGTCAACACCTAAATTGCACAGAGGGATCATCCATTCCTTAGGTAAAGGTCAACACCTGATTGTCCCAGAGGGATCATCCATACCTTATGCAAAGGTAACACCAGCATTTCACACAGGGAAGATGCATTCCTTTGGCAAAGGTAAAATCCTGCATTGGACAGAGGGATCTTCCATTCCTTAGGTAATAGTAAACACCTGCAATGCACAGAGGGATCATCCATTCCTTCGGTAATGGTTAACACCTGCAATGCACGGAGGGATTATCCAGTCCTTAGGTAATGGTAAACGCCTGCATTGCAGAGAGGGATCATGCATTCTTTAAGTAAAGGAAGAATCCTGCGTTGAACAGAGGGATCATCGATTCCTTAGGGAACAGATAACCCCTACACTGCACAGAGGGCTCTTCCATTCCTTATGTAACGGTCAACACCTGCATTGAACAAAGGGATCTTCCATGCCTTAGGAAATTGAGCACCTACAATGCATAGAGGGATCATTCATTCCTAAGGTAAATATAAACACCTGCAATGCACAGAGGGATCATCCATTCCTTAAGTGAAGGTAGAAACCTGCATTGAACAGAGGGATCATCCTTTTCAAGGTAAAGGTGCACACCTGAGTTGAACAGAGGGATGATCGATTCCTTGGGGAACAGTAAACACCTGCACTACACAGAGGGCTCATCGATTCCTTAGGTAATGATCAACACCTGCATTGAACCGAGGGATCTTCCATTCCTTAGCAACTTGAAAACAGCTAAAATGCACAGAGGGATCATTCATTCCTAAGGGAAACATAAACACCTGCAATGCACTGAAGGATCATCCATTGCTTAGGTAAAGGTAAACACGTGCAATACACAGAGGGATCATCCATTCCTTAGGTAAAGGTCAATACCTACAATGCACAGAGGGATCATTCATTCCTAAGGCAAATATTAACACCTGCAATGCACAGAGGGATCATCCAATGCTTAGGTAAAGGTAAACACGTGCAATACACAGAGGGATAATCCATTCCTTAGGTAAAGGTCAACACCTACAATGCACAGAGGGATCATCCATTCCTTAGGTACAGGTCAACACCTGACTGGCCCAGAGGAATAATTCATACCTTATGTAAAGGTAACAAGTGCATTTCACACAGGGAAGATCCATTCCTTTGGTAAAGGTAAAAACCTGCATTGAACAGAGGGTCTTCCATTCCTTAGGTAATAGCAAACACCTGCAATGCACAGAGGGCTCATCCATTCCTTAGGTAATGGTCAACACCTTCATTGAACAGAGGGATCTTCCATTCCTTAGGAAATTGTAAACACCTACAACGTACAGAGGGATCATTCATTCCTAAGGCAAATATAAACACCGGCAATGCACAGAGGGATCATCCATTGCTTGGGTAATGGAAAACACCTGCAATGCACAGAGGAGTCATCCAGTCCTTAGGTAATGGTAAAGGCCTGCATTGCAGAGAGTAATCATCCATTCTTTAAGAAAAGTAAGAATCCTGCATTGAACAGAGGGATCAACGATTCCTTAGGGAACAGTTAACACCTGCACTGCACAGAGGGCTAATCCATTCCTTAGGTAATAGTCAACACCTGCATTGAACAGAGGTATCTTCCATTCCTTACGAAATTGTAAACACCTACAATGCACAGGGGGATCATTCATTCCTAAGGCAAATATAAACAACTGCAATGCACAGAGGGATCATCCATTGCTTAGGTAAAGGTAAACACGTGCAATACACAGAGGAATCATCTATTCCTCAGGTAAAGGTCAACACCTACTATGCACCGAGGGACCATTCATTCCTAAGGCAAATATAAACACCTTTAATGCACAGAGGGGTCATCCATTACTTAGGTAAAGGTATACACGTGCAAAGCACAGAGGGATCATCCATTCCTTAGGTAAAGGTCAACACCTACATTGCACAGAGGGATCATCCATTCCTTAGGTAAAGGTCAACACCTGACTAGATCAGAAGGATCATCCATACCTTATGTAAAGGTAAACACCTGCATTGCACACAGGGAACATCCATTCCTTTAGTAATTGTAAACACCTGCAATGCACAGAGGGATCATCCAGTCCATAGGTCAAGCTCAAAACCTGCATTTCACAGAGCGATCATCCATTCCTTAAGTAACTGTAAACAGCTGCATTGAACAGAGGGATCATCTATTCCTTAGGTAAAGATCAACACCTGCATTGAACAGAGGGATCTTCCATTCCTAGGGAAATTGTAAACACCTACAATGAACAGTGGGATCATTCATTCCTAAGGCAAATATACACACCGGCAATGCACAGAGGTATCATCCATTGCTTAGGTAAAGGTAAACACGTGCAATACACAGAGGGATCATCCATTCCTTAGGTAAAGCCAACACATACATTGCACAGAGGGATCATCCATTCCTTAGGTAAAGGTCAACAGCTGACTGGCCCAGAGGGATCATCCATACCTTATGTAAAGGTAACACCTGCATTTCGCACAGGGAAGATCCATTCCTTTGGGAAAGGTAAAAACCTGCATTGAACAGACGGATTTTCCATTCTTTAGGTAATATTAAACACCTCCAATGCACAAAGGGATCATCCCTTGCTTAGGTGAAGGTAAACACGTGCAATACACAGAAGCATCATCCATTCCTTAGGTAAAGATCAACACCTACAATGCACAGAGGGATCATTCATTCCTAAGGCAAATATAAACACCTGCAATGCACAGAGGGATCATCCATTGCTTACGAAAAAGTAAACACGTGCAATTCACAGAGGGATCATCCATTCCTTAGGTAAAGGTCAACACCTACATTGCACACAGGAATGATTCATTCCTAAAGTAAATATAAACACCTGCAATGCACAGAGGGCTCATCCATTCCTTAGGTAATGGTCAACACCTGCATTGAACAGAGGAATCATCCATTCCTTAGGAAATTGTAAACACCTGCAATGCACAGAGGGATAATTCATTCCAAAGGCAAGTATAAACACCTGCAATGCACAGAGGGATCATGCATTCCGTAGGTAAAGGTTAACACTTGACTGGACCAGAAGGATCATCCATAACTTATGTAAAGGTAACACCTGCATTTCACACAGGGAAGATCCATTCCTTTTTAAAGGTAAAAACCTGCATTGAACAGGGATCTTCCATTCCTTAGGAAATTGTAAACACCTACAATGCACAGAGGGATCATTCATTAGTAAGGCAAATATAAACACCTGCAATGCACAGAGGGATCATCCATTGCTTAGGTAAAGGTAAACACGTGCAATACACAGAGGGATCATCGATTCCTTAGGTAAAGGTCAACACCTACATTTCACAGAGGGATCATTCATTCCTAAGGCAAATATAAACACCTGCAATGCACAGAGGGATCATCCATTGCTTGGGTAAAGGTAAACACGTGCAATACACAGAGGGGTCATCCATTCCTCAGGTAAAGGTCAACATCTACAATGCACAGAGGGATCATTCATTCCTAAGACAAATATATACACCTGCAATGCACAGAGGGATCATCCATTGCTTAGGTAAAGGTAAACACTTGAAATACACAGAGGGACGACCCATTCATTAGGTAAAGTTCAACACATACATTGCACAGAGGGATCATCAATTCCTTAGGTAAAGTTCAACACCTGACTGGCCCAGAAGGGTCATCCATACCTTATGTAAAGGTAAACACCTGCATTGCACAGGGAACATCAATTCCTTAGGTAATTGTAAACACCTGCAATGCCCGAGGGATCATCCATTCCTTAGGTAAGTGTATACACCTGCATTGCACAGGGGCATCATTCATTTCTTAAGTGAAGGTAGAAACCTGCATTGAACAGAGGGATCATACTTTACAAGGTAAAGGTACACACCTACGTTGGACAGAGGGATCATCGATTCCTTAGGGAACAGTTAACACCTGCACTGCACAGAGGGCTCATCCATTCCTTACGTAATGGTCAACACCTGCATTGAACAGAGGGATATTCCATTCCTTAGGAAATTGTAAACACCTACAATGCACAGAGGGATCATTCATTCCTAAGGCAAATATAACCACTGCAATGCACAGAGGGATCATCCATTGCTTAGGTAAAGGTAAACACGTGCAATAGACAGAAGGATCATCCATTCCTTAGGTAAAGGTCAACACCTACATTGCACAGAGGGATCATCCATTCCTTAGGTAAAGGTCAACACCCGACTGGCCCAGAAGTATCATCCATACCTTATGTAAAGGGAAACACCTGCATAGCACACAAGGAACATCCATTCCTTAGGTAATTGTAAACACCTGCAAAGCACAGACGGTTCATCCATTCCTACGGTAAATGTAACCAGCTACAATGCACAGAGGGATCATCTATTCCTTAGGTAAGTGTATACACCTGCATTGCACAAGGGGATCATCCATTCCTTAAGTGAAGGTATAAACCTGCATTGAACAGAGGGATCATCCTTTTCAAGGTAAAGGTACACACCTGCGTTGAACAGAGGTATCATCGATTCCTTAGGGAACAGTTAACACCTACACTGCACAGAGGACTCATCCATTCCTTAGGTAATAGTCAACACCTGAATTGAATAGAGGGATCTTCCATTCCTTAGGAAATTGTAAACACCGACAATGCACAAAGGGATCATTCATTCGTAACGCAAATATAAACACCTGCAATGCACAGAGGGATCATCCATTGCTTAGATAAAGGTAAACACGTGCAATACACAGAGGGATCATCCATTCCTTAGGTAAAGGTCAACACCTGACTGGCCCAGAGGGATCATCCATAACTTATGTACAGGAAACACCTGCATTTCACCCAGGGAAGATCCATTCCTTTGATAAAGGTAAAAACCTGCATTGAACAGAGCGATCTTCCATTCCTTAGGTAATAGTAAACACCTGCAATGCACAGAGGGATCATCCATTCCTTAGGTAATAGTAAACACCTGCAATGCACAGAGGGATCATCCAGTCCTTAGGTAACTGTAAACGCCTGCATTGCAGAGTGGGATCATCCATTCTTTAAGTAAATGAAGATTCCTGCGTTGAACAAAGGGATCATCGATTCCCTAGGGAACAGTTAACACCTGCACTGCAGAGAGGGCTCATCCATTCCTTAGGTAATGGTCAACACCTGCATTGAACATAGGGATTTTCCATTCCTTAGGAAATTGTAAACACCTACAATGCACAGAGGGATCTTCCATTGCTTAGGTAAAGATAAACTCGTGCAATACACAGAGGGATCATCCATTCCTTAGGTAAAGGTCAACACCTACAATGCACAGAGAGATCATTCATTCCTAAGGCAAATATAAACACCTGCAATGCACAGAGGGATCATCCATTCCTTAGGTAAAGGTCAAGACATGACTGGCCCAGAAGGATCATCCATACCTTATGTATATGTAAACAGCTGAATTGCACACAACGAACATCCATTCTTTAGGTAATTGTAAACACCTGCAATGCACAGAGGGATCATCCATTCCTACGGTAAATGTAAACACCTATAATGCATGGAGGGATCGTCTATTCCTTACGTAAGTGTATACACCTGCATTGCGCAGAGGGATCATCCATTTTTTAAGTGAAGGTAGAAACCTGCGTGGAACATAAGGATCATCCTTTTTAAGGTAAAGGAACACACCTGCGTTGAACAGAGGGATTATCGATTACAGAGGGAACAGTTAACACCTGCACTGCACAGAGGGCTCATCCATTCCTTAGGTAATTGTAAACACCTACAATGCACAGAGGGATCATTCACTCCTAGGGCAAAGATAAACACCTTTAATGCACAGAGGTATCATGATTTGCTTAGGTAAAGGTAAACACGTGCAATACACAGATGGATCATCCATTCTATGGGTAAAGGTCAACACCTGATTCGTCCAGAAGGATCATCCATATATTATGTAAAGGTAAACATCTCCATTGCACACAGGGAACATCCATTCCTTTGGTAATTGTAAACACCTGCAATGCACAGAGGGATCATCTAGTCCTTAGGTAATGGTATATGCCTGCATTGCAGAGAGGGATCATCCATTCTTTAAGTAAAGGAAGAATCCTGCTTTTACTAGAGGGATCATCTATTCCTTAGGGAACAGTTAACACCTGCACTGCAGAGAGGGCTCATCCATTCCTTAGGTAATGGTCAACACCTGCATTAAACAGAGGGATCTTCCATTCCTTAGGAAATTGTAAACACCTACCATGCACAGAGGGATCATTCATTCCTAAGGCAAATATAAACACCTGCAATGCACAGAGGGATCATCCATTGCTTAGTAAAAGGTAAACACGTGCAATGCACAGAGGGATCATCCATTCCTTAGGTAAAGGTCAACACCTACATGGCACAGAGGGATCATCCATTCTATAGGTAAAGATCAACACATGACTGGCCCAGAAGGATCATCCATACCTTATGTATATGTAAACGCCTGCATTGCACACAGGGTACATCCCTTCCTTAGGTAATTGTAAACACCTGCATTGCACAGAGGGAACATCCATTCCTAAGGTAAATGTAAACACCTACAATGCACAGAGGGATCATCTATTCCTTAGGTAAGTGTATACACCTGCAATGCACAGGGCGATCGTCCATTCCTTAAGTGATGGTAGAAACCTGCATTGAACAGAGGGATCATCCTTTTCAAGGTAAAGGTACACACCTGCGTTGAACAGAGGGATCATCGATTCCTTAGGGAACAGTTAATACCTACACGGCACAGAGGGCTCATCTATTCCTTATGTAATGGTCAACACCTGCACTGAACAGAGAGATCTCCCATTCCTTTGGAAATTGTAAACACCGACAATGCCCAGAGGGATCATTCATTCTTAAGGCAAATATAAACATCTGCAATGCACAGAGGGATCATCCATTGCTTAGGTAAAAGTAAACACATGCAATACATAGAGGGATCATCCATTCCTTAGGTAAAGGTCAACACCTGACTGGCCCAGGGGGATAATCCATACCTTATGTACAGGAAACACCTGCATTTCACACAGGGAAGATCCATTC
The DNA here is from genome assembly GCA_036365145.1 of Orientallactaga sibirica. Lineage (NCBI taxonomy): Eukaryota > Metazoa > Chordata > Mammalia > Rodentia > Dipodidae > Orientallactaga > Orientallactaga sibirica. The sequence continues at coordinate 244,233 of JAEOAD010001320.1, forward strand.
CTTTGATAAAGGTAAAAACCTGCATTGATCAGAGGGATCTTCCATTCCTTACGTAATAGTAAACACCTGCAATGCACAGAGGGATCATCCATTCCTTAGGTAATGGTAAACACGTGCAATGCTCAGAGGGATCATCCTGTCCTTAGGTAATTGTAAACGCCTGCATTGCATAGAGGGATCATCCATTCTTTAAGTAAACGAAGAATCCTGCGTTGAACAGAGGGATCAACGATTCCTTAGGGTACCGTTAACAGCTGCACTGCACAGAGGGCTCATCCATAGCTTAGGTAATGGTCAACACCTGCATTGAACAGAGGGATTTTCCATTCCTTAGGAAATTGTTAACACCTACAATGCACAGAGGGATCATCCATTGCTTAGGTAAAGATAAACTCGTGCAATACACAGAGGCATCATCCATTCCTTAGGTAAAGGTCAACACCTACAATGCACAGAGGGATCATTCATTCCTGAGGCAAATATAAACACCTGCAATGCACAGAGGGATCATCCATTGCTTAGGTAAAGGTAAATACGTGCAATACACAGAGGGATCATCCATTCCTTAGGTAAAGGTCAACACCTACAATGCACAGAGTGATCATCCATTCCTTAGGTAATGGTAAATGCTTACATTGCAGAGAGGGATCATCCATTCTTCAAGTCAAGGAAGAATCCTGCGTTGAACAGAGGGATCTTCGATTCCTTAGGGAACAGTTTACACCTGCACTGCAGAGAGTGCTCATCCATTCCTTAGGTAATGGTCAACACCTGCATTGAAAAGATGGATCTTCCATTACTTAGGAAATTGTAATCACCTACAATGCACAGAGGGATCATTCATTCCTAAGTCTAATAAAAAAAACCTGGAATGCACAGAGGGATCATCCATTGCTTAGGTAAAGGTAATCACGTGCAATACAAAGAGGGATCTCCCATTCCATAGAACATTGTAAACACCTACAATGCACAGAGGGATCATTCATTCCTAAGGCAAATATAAACACCTGTAATGCATAGAGGGATCATCCATTGCTCAGGTAATGGTAAACTCCTGCAATGCACAGAGGGATCATCCATTGCTTAGGGAATGTAAACACCTGCAATGCACAGTGGGATGATCCAGTACTTAGGTAATGGTAAACGCCTGCATTGCAGAGAGGGATTATCCATTCTTTAAGTAAAGGAAGAATCCTGCATTGTACAGAGGGATCATCTATTCCTTAGGGAACAGTTAACACCTTCACTGCAGAGAGGGCTCATCCATTCCTTAGGTAATGGTCAACACCTGCATTGAACAAAGGGATCTTCCCTTCCTTAGGAAATTGTAAACACCTACAATGCACAGAGGGATCATTCATTCCTATGGCAAATATAAACACCTGCAATGCACAGAGGGATCATCCATTGCTTAGCTAAAGATAAACACGTGCAATGCACAGAAGGATCATCCATTCCTTAGGTAAAGGTCAACACCTACATTGCACAGAGGGATCATCCATTCCTTAGGTAAAGGTCAACACATGATTGGCCCATAAGGATCATCCATACCTTATGTATATGTAAACACCTGCATTGCACACAGGGTACATCCCTTCTAGGTAATTGTAAACACCTGCATTGCACAGAGGGAACATCCATTCCTAAGGTAAATGTAAACACCTACAATGCACAGAGGGATCATCTATTCCTTAGGTAAGTGTATACACCTGCAATGCACAGGGCGATTATCCATTCCTTCAGTGATGGTAGAAACCTGCGTTGAACAGAGGGATCATCGATTCCTTAGGCAACAGTTAACACCTACACGGCACAGAGGGCTCATCCATTCCTTATGTAATGGTCAACACCTGCACTGAACAGGGAGATCTCCCATTCCTTAGGAAATTGTAATCACCTACAATGAACAGAGGGATCATTCATTCCTAAGTCTAATAAAAAAACCTGCAATGCACAGAGGGATCATCCATTGCTTAGGTAAAGGTAAACACGTGCAATACACAGAGGGATCATCCATTCCTTATGTAAAGGTCAACACCTACATTGCACAGAGGGATCATCCATTCCTTAAGTGAAGGCAGAAACCTGCATTGAACAGAGGGATCATCCTTTTCAAGGTAAAGATACACACCTGCGTTGAACAGAGAGCTCATCGATTTTTAGGGAACAGTTCACACCTGCACTGGACAGAGGGCTCAACCATTCCTTAGGTAATGGTCAACACCTACATTGAAAAGAGGGATCTTCAATTCCTTAGGAAATTGTAACCACCTATAATGCACAGAGGGATTGTTCATTCCTAAGGCAAATAAAAACACCTGCATTGCACAGAGGGACCATCCATTCCTTAGGTAAAGTTCAACACCTACAATGCACAGAGGGATCATTCATTCCTAAGGCAAATATAAACACCTGCAATGCACAGAGGGATCATCCATTGCTTAGGTAAAGGTAAACACGTGCTATACACAGAGGTATCATCCATTCCTTAGGTAAAGGTCAACACCTACAATGCACAGAGGGATCATTCATTCCTAAGGCAAATATAAATACGTGCAATACACAGAGGGATCATCCATTGCTTAGGGAATGGTAAACACCTGCAATGCACAGTGGGATGATCTAGTCCTTATGTAATGGTAAACGCCTGCATTGCAGAGAGGGATTATCCATTCTTTAAGTAAAGGAAGAATCCTGCGTTGTACAGAGGGATCATCAATTCCGTAGGGAACAGTTAACACCTGCACTGCACAGAGGGCTCATCCATTCCTTAGGTAATGGTCAACACCTGCACTGAACAGAGGGATCTTCGATTCCTTAGGAAATTGTAAACACCTACAATGCACAGAGGGATCATTCATACATAAGGCAAATATAAACACCTGCAATGCACAGAGGGATCATCCATGGCTGAGGTAAACATAAATACATGCAATAAAGAGAGCTATCATCCATTCCTTAGGTAAATGTCAACACCCACATTGCACAGAGGGATCATCCATTCCTTAGGTAAAGGTAACACCTGCATTTCACACAGGGAAGATCCATTCCTTTGGTAAAGGTAAAAACCTGCATTGAACAGAGGGATCATCCATTCCTTAGGTAATGGTAAACACCTGCAACGCACAGAGGGATCATCCACTCCTTAGGTAATGATAAATGCCTGCATTGCAGAGAGGGAACATCAATTCTTTAAGTAGAGGAAGAATCCTGCATTTTAAAGAGGGGTCATCGATTCGGTAGGGAACAGTTAACACCTGCACTGCAGAGAAGGCTCATTCATTCCTTAGGTAATGGTCAACAACTGCATTGAACAGAGGGATCTTCCATTCCTTATGAAATTGTAAACACCTACAATGCACAGAGGGATCATTCATCCCTAATTCAGATGAAAACACCTGCAATGCAGAGAGGTATCATCCATTGCTTAGGTAAAGGTAAACACGTGCAATACATAGAGGGTTCTTCCATTCCTTGGAAAATTGTAAACACCTACAATGTACAGAGGGGTCATTCATTCCTAAGGCAAATATAAACACCTGAAATGCATAGAAGGATCATCCATTGCTTAGGAAATGGTAAACATCTGCAATGCACAGAGGTATCATCCAGTCCTTAGGTAATGGTAAACGCCTTCATTGCAGAGAGGTATCATCCATTCTTTAAGAAAAGGAAGAATCTTGCCTTGAACAGAGAGATCATTGATTCCTTAGGGAACAGTTAACACCTGCACTGCACAGAAGGCTCATCCATTCCTGAGGTAAAGGTCAACACCTGACTGGCCCAGAAGGATCATCCATAACTTATGTAAAGGTAAACACCTGCATTGCACACAGGGAACATCCATTCCTTTGGTAATTGTAAACACCTGCAATGCACAGAGGGATCACCCATTCGTAAGATAAATGTAAACACCTACAATGCACAGAGGGAACATCTATTAGTTAGGTAAGTGTATACACCTGCATTGCACTGGGGCATCATCCATTCCTTAAGTGAAGGTAGAAACCTGCATTGAACAGAGGGATCATTCTTTTCAAGGTAAAGGTACAAACCTGCGTTGAACAGAGGGATCATTGATTCCTTAGGGAACAGTTAACACCTTCACTGCACAGAGGGCTCATCCATTCCTTAGTTAATGGTCAACACCTGCATTGAACAGAGCGATCTTCCATTCCTCAGTTAATTGTAAACACCTACAATGCACAGAGAGATCATTCATTCCTAAGGCAAACATAAACACCTCCTATGCACAGAGGGTTCATCCATTGTTTAGTTAATGGTAAAAACCTGCAATGCACTGGGGGATCATCCAGTCCTTAGGTAATGCTAAATGCCTGCATTGCACAGAGGGATCATCCATTCTTTAAGTAAAGGAAGAATCCTGAGTTAAACATAGGGATCATCCATTCCTTAGGGAACAGTTAACACCTGCACTGCACAGAAGGCTCATCCATTCCTTAGGTAATGTTAACACCTGCATTGAACAGAGGATCTTCCATTCCTTAGGTAATTGTAAACACCTACAATGCACAGAGGATCATCCATTCCTAAAGCAAATATAAACACCTGCATGGCACAGAGGGATCATCCATTCTTAGGTAAAGATCAACAGCTGAATGGCCCAGAATAATCATCTGCACCTTATGGAAACGTAAACACCTGTATTGCACTCAGGAACATCCTTCCTTAGGTAATTGTAAACACCTGCAATGCACAGAAGGATCATCCATTCCTAAGGTAAATGTAAACACCTACCATGCACAGAGGATCTTCTATTCCTTAGGTAAGTGTATACACCTGCATTACACAGGGGATCATCCCATTCTTAAGTGATGGTAGAAATCTGCATTGAACAGAGGGATCATCCTTTTCAAGATAAAGGTACACACCTGCAATGAACAGAGGGATCATCCATTCCTTAGGTAAAGATCAACACCTACAATGCACAAGTGATTATTCATTCCTAAGGCAAATATAAACACCTGCAAAGCACACAGGGATCATCCATTGCTTAGGTAAAGGTAAACACCTGCAATACACAGAGGGATCATCCATTCTATGGGTAAAGGTCAACACCTACATTACACAGAGGAATCATCAATTCCTTAGGTAAAGGTCAACACCTGATTGGTCCAGAAGGATCATTCATACATTATGTAAAGGTAAACACCTGCATTGCACAGAGGAACATCCATTCCTTAGGTAATTGTAAACACCTGCCATGCACAGAGGAATCATCCAGTCCTTAGGTAATGGTAAACGCCTGCATTGCAGAGAGGGATCATCCATTCTTTAAGTAAAGGAAGAATCCTTCGTTGAACAGAGGATCATCGATGCCTTAGGGAACATGTAACACCTGCACTGCACAGAGGGCTCATCCATTTTTAGGTAATGGTCAACACCTGCATTGAACAGAGGGATCTTCCATTCCCTAGGAAATCGTTAACACCTACAATGCACAGAAGGATCATTCATTCCTAAGGTAAATATAAACACTTGCAATGCTCAGAGGGATCATCCATTCCTTAGGTAAAGGTAAACACGTGCAATAAACAGAGGGATCATCTATTACTTAGGTAATGGTAAACGCCTGCATTGCAGAGAGGGATCATCCATTCTTTAAATAAAGGAAGAATCCTGCATTGAACAGAGGGATCATCCATTCCTTAGGGAACAGTTAACACCTGCACTGCACAGAGGGCTCATCCATTCCTTAGGTAATCGTCAACACCTGCATTGAACACAGGGATCTTCCATTCCTTAGGAAATTGTAAACACCTACAATGCACAGAAAGATCATTCGTTCCTAAGGCAAATATAAACACCTGCAATACACAGAGGGATCATCCACTCCTTAGGTAAAGATCAACACCTGACTGGCCCAGAAGGATCATCCATACCTTATGGAAAGTTAAACACCTGCATTGCACACAGGGAACATCCACCTCTAGGTAATTGTAAACACCTGCAATGCACAGAGGGGATCATCCATTCCTAAGGTAAATGTAAACACCCACAATGCACAGAGGGATCATCTATTCCTTAGGTAAGTAAAAACACCTGCATTACAGGGGATCATCCATTCCTTAAGTAAAGGTATAAACCTGCATTGAACAGAGGGATCATCCTTTTCAAGGTAAAGGTACACACCTACAATGAACAGAGGGATCATCCATTCCTAAGGCAAAGATCAACACCTACAATGCACAGAGGAGCATTCATTCCTAAGGCAAAAATAAACACCTGCAATGCACACAGGGTCATCCATTGCTTAGGTAAGGGTAAACACGTGCAATACACAGAGAGATCATCCATTCTATGGGTAAAGGTCAAACCTTCATTAAACAGAGGGATCATGCATTCTTTAGGTAAAGGTCAACACCTGATTGGTTCAGAGGGATCATCCATACCTTATGTAAAAGGTAAACACCTGCTTGCACACAGGGAATGTGATTCCTTAGGTAATGGTCAACACCTGCAATGAACAGAGGATCTTCCGTTCCTTAGGAAATTGTAAACACCTACAATGCACAGAGGATCATTCATTCCTAAGGCAAATATAAACATTTGCAATGCACAGAGGGATCATCCATTGCTTAGGTAAAGGTAAACACGTGCAATACACAGAAGGATCATCCATTCCTTAGGTAATGGTAAACACCTGCATTGCACAGAGAGATCATCCATTCCTTAGGTAAAGGTCAACACCTGATTGAACAGAGGATCATCCATTCCTTGGGGAACAGTTAACACCTGCACTGCACAAAGGGCTCATCCATTCCTTAGGTAATGTAAACACCTGCATCTGCAATGCACAGAGAGGATCATCCATTGCTTAGGTAAATGTAAACATGTGCAATGCACAGAGGTATCATCAATTCCTTAGGTAAAGGTCAACACCTACAATGCACAGAGGGATCATTCATTCCTAAGGCAAAATATAAACACATGTAATACACAGAGGGATCATCCATTCCTTTAGGCAAAGGTCAACACCTACATTGTTAACAGACGGCACAGAGGGATCATCCATTCCTTATGTAAAGGTCAACACCTCACTGAACAGAAGAAGCATCCATTCCTTTAGAAAAGGCAAACACCTACAATGAACAGAGGATCATTCATTCCTAAGGTAAGTAATCCACCTGCATTGCAAAGGGGATCATCCATTACTTCAGTAAAGGTAAAAACCTGCATTGAGCAGAGGGATCATCCATTCCACGGGAAAGGTCAACACCTACATTGAACAGAGGGATCATCCATTCCTTATGGAAAAGTTAACACCTGCATTGCACAGAGGGATCTTCCATTCCTTAGGTAATGGTCAACAACTGCGTTGAACAGAGGGATCTTCCATTTTGGAAATTGTAAACACCTACAATGGACAGAGGGATCAACCATTCCTAAGGTAAATACAATGGTCAGAGGATCACCATTCCTTAACTGAAGGTAGAAACCTGCATTGAACAGACTGATCATCCTTTTCAAGGTAAAGGTACACACCTATAATGAACAGAGGGATCATCGATTCCTTTGGCAACAGTTAACACCTGCATTGCACAGAGGGACCATCCATTCCTTAGGTAAAGGTCAACATCTGCATTGAACAGAGGGATCTTCCATTCCTTAGGAAATTGTCAACACCTACAATGCACAGAGGGATCATTCATTCTTAAGGAAAATATAAACACCTGCAATGCACAGAGGATCATCCAATGCTCAGGTAAAGGTAAGCAAGTACAATGCACAGAGGGATCATCCATTCCTCAGGCAAATATCAATAACTACAATGCACAGAGGGATCATTCATTCCTAAGGCAAATATAAAAACCTGCAATGCACAGAGGCTCATCCATTCCTTAGGTAATGGTCAACACCTGCATTGTTCAGAGGGATTATCCATTCTTTAAGGAAATTGTAAACACCTACAATGCACAGAGGGATCATTCATTCCTAAGGAACGAGTAAACACCTGCAATGCACAGAGGGCTCATCCATTCCTTAGGTAAAGGTCAACACTTGCACTGAACAGAGGGATCATCCATTCCTTAGGTAAATTGTCAACACCTACAATGCACAGAGAGGATCATTCATACATAAGGCAAATATAAACACCTGCAATGCACACAGGGATCATCCATTGCTTAGGTAAACATAAATACATGCAATACACAGAGGATCATCCAGTCCTTAGGTAATGGTAAACACTGAATTGCACAGAGGATCATCCATTCTTTAAGTAAAGGAAGAATTGCATTTGAACACAGGGATCATCCATTCCTTTGGGAACAGTTAACACCTGTACTGAAAAGAGGGTTCATCCATTCCTTAGGTAATGGTCAACACCTGCATTTAACAGAGGGATCATCCATTCCTTAGGAAATTTTAAACACCTGCAATGCACAGAGTGATCATTCATTCCTAAGTCAAAGGAAAACATCTGCAATGCAAAGAGGGATCATCCATTCCTTAGTGAAGGTTAACACCTGCACTGAACAGAAGGATCATCCATTCCTTAGGTAATGGTCAACACCACCTGTTCAACAGAGGATCTTCCATTCCTTAGGAAATTGTAACACCTACAATGCACAGAGGGCTCATTCATTCCTAAGGTAATGAAAACACCTGCAATGCACAGAGGGATCATCCATTCCTTAGGAAATGGTAAACACGTGCAATACACAGAGGGTTCTTCCATTCCTTGGAAAATTATAAACACCTACAATGCACAGAGGGTCATTCATTCCTAAGGCAAATATAAACACCTGAAATGCAGAGGGATCATCCATTGCTTAGGAAATGGTAAACATCTGCAATGCACAGAGGTATCATCCAGTCCTTAGGTAATGGTAAACGCCTTCATTGCAGAGAGGTATCATCCATTCTTTAAGAAAAGGAAGAATCTTGCCTTGAACAGGATCATTGATTCCTTAGGTAACAGTTAACACCTGCACTGCACAGAAGGCTCATCCATTCCTGAGGTAAAGGTCAACACCTGACTGGCCCAGAAGGATCATCCATTCTTTATGTAAAGGTAAACACCTGCATTGCACACAGGGAACATCCATTCCTTTGGTAATTGTAAACACCTGCAATGCACAGAGGGATCACCCATTCGTAAGATAAATGTAAACACCTACAATGCACAGAGGGAACATCTATTAGTTAGGTAAGTGTATACACCTGCATTGCACTGGGGCATCATCCATTCCTTAAGTGAAGGTAGAAACCTGCATTGAACAGAGGATCATTCTTTTCAAGGTAAAGGTACAAACCTGCGTTGAACAGAGGATCATTGATTCCTTAGGGAACAGTTAACACCTTCACTGCACAGAGGGCTCATCCATTCCTTAGTTAATGGTCAACACCTGCATTGAACAGAGGATCTTTCATTCCTCAGGCAAATTGTAAACACCTACAATGCACAGCTGGATCATTCATTCCTAAGGCAAACATAAACACCTCCTATGCACAGAGGGTTCATCCATTGTTTAGTTAATGGTAAAAACCTGCAATGCACTGGGGATCATCCAGTCCTTAGGTAATGCTAAATGCCTGCATTGCACAGAGGGATCATCCATTCTTTAAGTAAAGGAAGAATCCTGGAGTGGAACATAGGGATCATCCATTCCTTAGGGAACAGTTAACACCTGCACTGCACAGAAGGCTCATCCATTCCTTAGGTAATGTTAACACCTGCATTGAACAGAGGGATCTTCCATTCCTTAGGAAATTGTAAACACCTACAATGCACAGAGGGATCATCCATTCCTAAAGCAAATATAAACACCTGCAATACACAGAGGGATCATCCATTCCTTAGGTAAAGATCAACAGCTGAATGGCCCAGAATAATCATCCGTACCTTATGGAAACGTAAACACCTGTATTGCACTCAGGGAACATCCACTCCTTAGGTAATTGTAAACACCTGCAATGCACAGAAGGATCATCCATTCCTAAGGTAAATGTAAACACCTACCATGCACAGAGGGATCTTCTATTCCTTAGGTAAGTGTATACACCTGCATTACACAGGGGGATCATCCATTCCTTAAGTGACGGTAGAAATCTGCATTGAACAGAGGGATCATCCTTTTCAAGATAAAGGTACACACCTGCGTTGAACAGAGCGATCATCCATTCCTTAGGTAAAGATCAACACCTACAATGCACAGAGTGATTATTCATTCCTAAGGCAAATATAAACACCTGCAAAGCACACAGGGATCATCCATTGCTTAGGTAAAGGTAAACACGTGCAATACACAGAGGGATCATCCATTCTATGGGTAAAGGTCAACACCTACATTACACAGAGGAATCATCAATTCCTTAGGTAAAGGTCAACACCTGATTGGTCCAGAAGTATCATTCATACATTATGTAAAGGTAAACACCTGCATTGCACACAGGGAACATCCATTCCTTAGGTAATTGTAAACACCTGCCATGCACAGAGGAATCATCCAGTCCTTAGGTAATGGTAAACGCCTGCATTGCAGAGAGGGATCATCCATTCTTTAAGTAAAGGAAGAATCCTTCGTTGAACAGAGGGATCATCGATGCCTTAGGGAACATGTAACACCTGCACTGCACAGAGGGCTCATCCATTTTTTAGGTAATGGTCAACACCTGCATTGAACAGAGGGATCTTCCATTCCCTAGGAAATCGTAAACACCTACAATGCACAGAAGGACCATTCATTCCTAAGGTAAATATAAACACTTGCAATGCTCAGAGGGATCATCCATTGCTTAGGTAAAGGTAAACACGTGCAATAAACAGAGGGATCATCTATTACTTAGGTAATGGTAAACGCCTGCATTGCAGAGAGGGATCATCCATTCTTTAAATAAAGGAAGAATCCTGCATTGAACAGAGGGATCATCGATTCCTTAGGGAACAGTTAACACCTGCACTGCATAGAGGGCTCATCCATTCCTTAGGTAATCGTCAACACCTGCATTGAACACAGGGATCTTCCATTCCTTAGGAAATTGTAAACACCTACAATGCACAGAAAGATCATTCGTTCCTAAGGCAAATATAAACACCTGCAATACACAGAGGGATCATCCACTCCTTAGGTAAAGATCAACACCTGACTGGCCCAGAAGGATCATCCATACCTTATGGAAAGTTAAACACCTGCATTGCACACAGGGAACATCCACCTCTTAGGTAATTGTAAACACCTGCAATGCACAGAGGGATCATCCATTCCTAAGGTAAATGTAAACACCCACAATGCACAGAGGGATCATCTATTCCTTAGGTAAGTGTTTACACCTGCATTACACAGGGGGATCATCCATTCCTTAAGTAAAGGTATAAACCTGCATTGAACAGAGGGATCATCCTTTTCAAGGTAAAGGTACACACCTGCGTTGAACAGAGGGATCATCCATTCCTTAGGTAAAGATCAACACCTACAATGCACAGAGTGAGCATTCATTCCTAAGGCAAAAATAAACACCTGCAATGCACACAGGGGTCATCCATTGCTTAGGTAAGGGTAAACACGTGCAATACACGGAGAGATCATCCATTCTATGGGTAAAGGTCAAACCTTCATTAAACAGAGGGATCATGCATTCCTTAGGTAAAGGTCAACACCTGATTGGTTCAGAGGGATCATCCATACCTTATGTAAAGGTAAACACCTGCTTGCACACAGGGAATGTGATTCCTTAGGTAATGGTCAACACCTGCAATGAACAGAGGGATCTTCCGTTCCTTAGGAAATTGTAAACACCTACAATGCACAGAAGGATCATTCATTCCTAAGGCACATATAAACATTTGTAATGCACAGAGGGATCATCCATTGCTTAGGTCAAGGTAAACACGTGCAATACACAGAGGGATCATGCATTACTTAGGTAATGGTAAACGCCTGCATTGCAGAGAGAGATCACCCATTCTTTAAGTAAAGGAAGAATCCTGCGTTGAACAGAGGGATCATCGATTCCTTGGGGAACAGTTAACACCTGCACTGCACAAAGGGCTCATCCATTCCTTAGGTAATCGTCAACACCTGCATCTGCAATGCACAGAGGGATCATCCATTGCTTACGTAAAGGTAAACATGTGCAACACAGAGGTATCATCAATTCCTTAGGTAAAGGTCAACACCTACAATGCACAGAGGGATCATTCATTCCTAAGGCAAATATAAACACATGTAATACACAGAGGGATCATCCAATCCTTAGGTAAAGGTCAACACCTACATTGCACAGAGGGATCATCCATTCCTTAGGTAAAGGTCAACACCTCACTGGCACAGAAGAAGCATCCATACTTTATATAAAGGCAAACACCTACAATGCACAGAGGGATCATCTATTCCTTAGGTAAGTGTATCCACCTGCATTGCAAAGGGGGATCATCCATTACTTCAGTGAAGGTAGAAACCTGCATTGAGCAAAGGGATCATCCTTTTCACGGGAAAGGTACACACCTGCGTTGAAGAGAGGGATCATCGATTCCTTATGGAAAAGTTAACAGCTGCATTGCACAGAGGGCTCTTCCATTCCTTAGGTAATGGTCAACAACTGTAATGAACAGAGGGATCTTCCATTCCTTTGGAAATTGTAAACACCTACAATGCTGAGAGGGATTATTCATTCCTAAGGTAAATACAATGCACAGAGGGATCATCCATTCCTTAACTGAAGGTAGAAACCTGCATTGAACAGACTGATCATCCTTTTCAAGGTAAAGGTACACACCTGCGTTGAACAGAGGGATCATCGATTCCTTTGGGTACAGTTAACACCTGCACTGCACAGAGGGCTCATCCATTCCGTAGGTAATGGTCAACATCTGCATTGAACGGAGGGATCTTCCATTCCTTAGGAAATTGTCAACACCTACAATGCACAGAGGGATCATTCATTCTTAAGGAAAATATAAACACCTGCAATGCACAGCGGGATCATCCAATGCTCAGGAAAAGGTAAGCAAGTGCAATACACAGAGGGATCATCCATTCCTCATGTAAAGGTCAATAACTACAATGCACAGAGGGATCATTCATTCCTAAGGCAAATATAAAAACCTGCAATGCACAGAGGCTCATCCATTGCTTAGGTAATGGTCAACACCTGCATTGTTCAGAGGGATCTTCCATTCCTTAGGAAATTGTAAACACCTACAATGCACAGAGGGATCATTCATTCCTAAGGCCGATATAAACACCCGCAATGCACAGAGGGATCATCCATTGCTTAGGTAAAGGTCAACACTTGCAATACACAGAGGGATCATCCACTCCTTAGGTAAAGGTCAACACCTACAACGCACAGAGGGATCATTCATTCCTAAGGCAAGTAGAAACACCTGCAATGCACACAGGGATCATCCATTGCTTAGGTAAAGGTAAACAGGTGCAATACACAGAGGGATCATCCAGTCCTTAGGTAATGGTAAACGCCTGAATTGCAGAGAGGGATCATCCATTCTTTAAGTAAAGGAAGAATTCTGCGTTGAACACAGGGATCATCGATTCCTTAGGGAACAGTTAACACCTGTACTGCAAAGAGGGTTCATCCATTCCTTAGGTAATGGTCAACACCTGCATTTAACCGAGGTATCTGCCATTCCTTAGGAAATTTTAAACACCTACAATGCACAGAGTGATCATTCATTCCTAAGTCAAATATAAACATCTGCAATGCAAAGAGGGATCATCCATTCCTTAAGTGAAGGTAGAAAGCTGCATTGAACAGAAGGATCATCCTTTTCAAGGTAAAGGTACACACCTTCGTTCAACAGAGGGATCATCGATTCCTTAGGGAACAGTTAACACCTGCACTGCACAGAGGGCTCATCCATTCCTTAGGTAATTGTCAACACCTGCATTGAACAGACGGATCTTCCATTCCTTAGGAAATGGTAAACACCTACAATGCACAGAGGGATCATTCATTCCTAAGGCAAATATAAACACCTGCATGCACAGAGGGATCATACATTCCTTAGGTAAAGGTCAACACCTAGAATGCAGAGGGGTCATCCATTACTTAGGTTATGGTCAACACCTGCATTGAACAGAGGGATCTTCCATTCCTTAGGAAATTGTAAACTCCTACAATGCACAGAGGGATCATTTATTCCTAAGGTAAATATAAACACCTGCAATGCACAGAGGGATCATCCATTGCGTAGGTAATGGTAAAAACCTGCAATGCACAGAGGGATCATCCAGTCCTTAGGCAATGGTAAACGCCTGCATTGCAGAGAGGGATCGTCCATTCTTTAAGTAAAGGAAGAATCCTGTGGTGAACACATGGATCATCAATTCCTTAGGGAACAGTTAACACCTGTACTACACAGAGGTGTCATCCATTCCTTAGATAATGGTCAACACCTGCATTGAACAGAGGGATCTTCCATTCCTTAGGAAATTGTAAACACCTACAATGCACAGAGGGATCATTAATTCCTAAGGCATATATAAACACCTGCAATGCACAGAGGGATCATCCATTCCTTAGGTAAAGGTCATCACCTACAATGCACAGAGGGCTCATCTATTATTTAGGTAATGGTCAACACCTGCATTGAACAGAGGGATCTTCCATTCTTAGGAAATTGTAAATACCTACAATGCCCAGAGGGATGATTCATTCCTAAGGCAAATATAAACACCTGCAATGCACAGCTGGATCATCCATGGCTTAGGTAAAGGTAAACACCTGCAGTACACATAGGGATCACACATTCCTTAGGTAAAGGTCAAAACCTGACTGGTCCAGAGGGATCATCCACACCTTATGTAAAGGTAACACCTGCATTTCACAAAGGGAAGAACCATTCCTTTGGTAAAGGTAAAAACCTGCGTTGGACAGAGGGATCTTCCATTTCTTAGGTAAGAGTAAACTCCTGCAATGAACAGAGGGATCTTCCATTCTTAAGGGAAATATAAACACCTGCAAGGCACAGAAGGATCATTCATTCATAAAGCAAATATAAACATCTGCAATGCACAGAGGGATCATCCATTGCTTAGGTAAAGGTAAACACGTGCAATACACAGACAGATCTTCTATTCCTTAGGTAAAGGTCAACAACTAAAATGCACAGAGGGATCATTCATTCCTAAGGCAAATATAAACACCTGTAATACACAGATGGATCATCCAACCCTTAGGTAAAGGCCAACACCTACATTGCACAGAGGGATCATCCATTCCTTAGGTAAAGGTCAACACCTCACTGGCACAGACGTATCATCCATACTTTATGTAAAGGCAAACACCTGCATTGCACACAGGGAACATCCATTCCTTAGGTAACTGTAAACACCTGCAATGCACAGAGGGATCATCCATTCCTAAGGTAAATGTAAACACCTACAATGCACAGAGGGATCATCTATTCCTTAGGTAAGTGTATACACCTGCATTGCACAGGGGGATCATCCATTATTTAAGCGAAGGTAGAAACCTGCATTGAACAAAGGGATCATCCTTTTCAAGGGAAAGGTACACACCTACGTTGAAGAGAGGGATCATCGATTCCTTACGGAAAAGTTAACACCTGCATTCCACAGAGGGCTCATCCATTCCTTAGGTAATAATCAACACCTGCATTGAACAGAGGGATTTTCCATTCCTTTGGAAATTGTAAACACCTACAATGCACATAGGGATCATTCATTCCTAAGGTAAAGAGAAACACCTGAATTGCACAGAGGGATCATCCATTCCTTAGGTAATGGTAAACACCTACATTGTTCAGAGGGATCTTCCATTCCTTAGGAAATTGTAAACACCTACAATGCACAGAGGGATCATTCATTCCTAAGCCAATATAAACACCTGCAATGCACAGAGGGATAAGCCATTGCTTAGGTAAAGGTAAACACGTGCAATACAGAAAGGTATCATCCATTCCTTAGGTAAAGGTCAACACCTACATTGCACACAGGGCTAATCCATTCCTCAGGTAATGGTCACCACCTGCATTGATTAGAGGGATCTTCCACTCTTTAGGAAATTGTAAACACCTAAAATGCACAGAGGGATCATTCATTCCTAAGGAATATATAAACACCTGCAATGCACAGAGGGATCACCCATTCCTTAGGTAAAGGTAAACACGTGCAATACACAGAGGGATCATCCATTCCTTAGGTAAAGGTCAACAATTACAATGCACACAGGGATCATTCATTCCTAAGGCAAATATAAACATCTTCAAAGAACAGAAGGACCATCCATTGCTTAGGTAAAGGTAAACACGTTCAATAAACAGAGGGATCATCCATTCCTTATGTCAAGATTAACACCTACAATGCACAGCGGGATCATTCATTCCTAAGGCAAATATAAACTCCTGCAATGCACCGAGGGATCATCCATTGCTTAGGTAAAGGTAAACACGTGCAATACACAGAGGGATCATCCATTCCTTAGGGAAAGGTCGACACCTACATTGCACATAGGGTCATAAATTTCTTAGGTAAAGATCAACACCTGACTGGCCCAGAAAGATCATCCATACCTTATGTAAAGGTAAACACCTGCATTGTACAAGGGAACATCCGTTCCTTAGGTAATTGCAAACACCTGCAATGCACAGAAGGATCATCCATTCCTAAGGTAAATTTAAACACATACAATGCCCAGAGGGATCATTCATTCCTAAGGTAAATATAAACACCTGCAATGCACAGAGGGATCATCCTTTCCTTAAGTGAATGTAGAAAACTGCATTGAACAGAGGGATCATTCTTTTCCAGGTAAAATTAGACACCTGTTTGAACACAGGGATCATCGATTCCTTAGGGGACAGTTAACACCTGCACTGCACAGAGGGATCATCCATTCCGTAGGTAATGGTCAACACCTGCATTGAACAGAGGGATCTTCCATTCCTTAGGAAATTGTAAACACCTGCAATGCACAGACGGATCATTCATTCCTAAGGCAAATATAAACACCTGCAATGCACAGAGGGATCATCCATTGCTTAGGTAATGGTAAACACCTACATTGCACAGAGGAATCATCCAGTCCTTAGGTAAAGGTCAACACCTGACTGGCCCAGAAGGATCATCCATACCTTATGTAAAGGTGAACACTTGCATTCAACACAGGGAACATCCATTCCATAGGTAATTGTAAACACCTGAAATGCACAGAGGGATCATCCAGTCTTTAGTTTATGGTAAACGCCAGCATTGCAGAGAGGGATCATCCATTCTTTATGTAAAGGAAGAATCCTGGGTTGAACAGAGGGATCATCGATTCCTTAGGGAACAGTTACACCTGCACTGCACAGAGGGCTCATCAATTCCTGAGGTAATGGTCAACACCTGCATTGAACAGAGGGATCTTCCATTCCTTAGGAAATTGTAAACACCTACAATGCACACAGGGATCATTCATTCCTAAGGCAAATATAAACACCTGCAATACACAGAGGGATCATCCATTGTTTAGGTAAAGGTAAATTCGTGCAATACACAGAGGGATCATCCATTCCTTATTTAAAGGTCAACACCTGAGCCCAGAAGGATCATCCATACCTTATGTATAGGTAAACACCTACATTGCACACAGGGAACATCAATTCCTTAGGTAATAGTAAACACCTCCAATGCACAGAGGGATCATCTTTTCCTTAGGTAAGTGTATATACCTGCATTGCATAGGGGGATCATCCATTCCTTAAGTGAAGGTAGAATCCTGCATTGAACAAAGGGATCATCCTTTTCAAGGTAAACGTACACACCTTTGTTGAGAGAGGGATCCTCGATTCCTTAGGGAACAGTTAACACCTGCACTGCAAGAGGGCTCAACCAATCCTTAGGTAATTGTTAACACCAGCATTGAACAGAGGGACCTTCCACTCCGTAGGAAAATGTAAACACCTGCAATGCACAGAGGGATCATCCATTGCTTAGGTAATGGTAAACACCTGCAATGCACAGAGGTATCATACAGTCCTTAGGTAATGGTAAACGCTTGCATTGCAGAGAGGGATCATCCATTCTTTGAGTAAAGGAAGAATCCTGCGTTGAACAGAGGGATCATCGATTCCTTCGGGAACAGTTAACACCTGCACTGTAAAGAGGGCTCATCGATTCCTTAGGTAATGGTCAACACCTGCATTGAACAGCCGTAACTTCCATTGCTTAGGAAATTTTAAACCCTTACAATGCACAGAGGGTTCCTTAATTCCTAAGGCAAATATAAACACCTGCAATGCACAGAGGAATCATCCATTGCTTAGGTAAAGGGAAACACGTGCAATACACAGAGGGATCATCCATTCCTTAGGTAAAGGTCAACACCTACAATGCACAGAGGGATCATTCATTGCTACGGCAAATGTAAACCCCTGCAATGCACAGAGGGATCATCCATTGCTTAGGTATAGTAAACACGTGCAATACACAGAGTGATCATCCATTTCTTAGGCAAAGGTCAACACCTACATTGCACAGAGGGATCATCTATTCCTTAGGTAAAAATGAACACCTAACTGGTACAGAATGATCATCCATACCTTATGCAAAGGCAAACACCTGCATTGCACACAGGAAACATCCATTCCTTAGGCAAATGTAAACACCTGCAATGCACAGTGGGATCATACATCACTAAGGCAAATATAAACACCTGCAATGCACAGAGGGATCATCCATTGCTTTGGGAAAGGTAAACACGTGCAAAACACAGAGGGATCATACATTCCTAAGGTAAGTATAAGCAACTACAAGGCACAGAGGGATCATCTATTCCTTAGGTAAGTGTATACACCTACATTGCACAGGGGATCATCCATTCCTTAAGTGAAGGTAGAAAGCTGCAATGAACAGAGGGATCATCCTTTTCAAGGTAAAGGTACAAACTTGCATTGAACAGAGGGATCATCGATTCCTTAGGGAACAGTTAACACCTGCACTGCACAGAGGGCTCATCCATTCCTTAGGTAATGGTCAACACCTGCATTGGACAGAGGGCTCATCCATTCCTTAGGTAGTGGTCAATACCTGCATTGAACAGAGGGAACTTCTATTCCTTAGGAAATTGCAAACTCCTGCATTCAACAGAGGGATAGTCCATTCCTTAGGAAATTGTAAACACCTACAATGCACACAGGGATCATCCGTTGCTTAGGTAAAGGTAAACATGTGAAATACACAGGGGGCTCATCCATTCCTTAGGTAATGGTCAACAACTGCATTTAACAGAGGGATCTTCCATTCGTTATGAAATTGTAAACACCTACAATGCACAGAGGCATCATTCATTCCTAAGGCAAATATAAACACCTGCAATGCACAGAGGGATCATCCATTCCTTAGGTAAAGGTAAACACATGCAATGCACAGAGGGATCATCCATTGCTTAGGTAATGGTAAACACCTGCAATGCCCAGAGGGATCATCCATTCCTTATGTAAAGGTCAACACCTACATTGCACAGAGGGATCATCCAATCCTTAGGTAAAGGTCAACACCTGACTGACCCAGAAGGATCATCCATAACTTATGTAAAGGTAAACACGTGCATTGCACACAGGGAACATTCATTCCTTAGGTAATTGTAAACACCTGCAATGCACAGAGGGTTCATCCGTTTCTAAGGTAAATGTAAACACCTACAATGCACAGAGGGATCGTCTATTCCTTAGGTAACTGTATTCACTTGCATTGCACAGGAGGATCACCTATTCCTTAAGTGAAGGTAGAAACCTCCATTGAACAGAGGGAACATCCTTTTGAAGGTTAAGGTACACACCTGTGTTGAACAGAGGGATCATCGATTCCTTAGGGAACAGTTAACACCTGCACTGCAGAGAGGGCTCATCCATTCCTTAGGTAATGGTCAACACCTGCATTGAACAGAGGGATCTTCCAATCCTTCGGAAATTGTAAACACCTACAATGCACAGAGGGATCATTCATAACTAAAGGAAATATAAACAACTGCAATGCACAGAGGGATCATCCATTGCTTATGTAAAGGTAAACACGTGCAATACAGACAGGGCTCATCCATTCTTTAGGTAAAGGTCAACACGTACATTGCACAGAGGGATCATCCATTCCTAAGGAAAATATAAACACCTGCATTGCACAGAGGGATCATCCATTGCTTAGATAAAGGTAAACACGTGCAAGACACAGAGGGATCATCCATTCCTTAGGTAAACGTCAACACCTGACTGAGCCAGAGAGATCATCCATACCTTATGTAAAGGTCAACACCTACATTGCACAGAGGGATCATCCAATCCTTAGGTAAAGGTAAAAACCGGATTGAACAGAGTGATCTTCCAATCCTTAGGTAATTGTAAACACCTGCAATGCACAGAGGGATCTTCCATTCCTTAGGATATTGTAAACACCTACAATGCACAGAGGGATCAGTCATTCCTAAGGCAAATATAAACACCTGAAATGCACAGAGTAATCATCCATTGCTATGTAAAGGTAAACACGTGCAATACACAGAGGGATCATCCATTCCTTAGGTAAAGGTCAACACCTGCATTTCACACAGGGAAGATCCAATCCTTTGGTAAAGGTATATACCTGCATTAAACAGAGGTATCTTCCATTCCTTAGGTAATAGGAAACACCTCCAATGCACAGATGGATCATCCAT
The DNA here is from genome assembly GCA_036365145.1 of Orientallactaga sibirica. Lineage (NCBI taxonomy): Eukaryota > Metazoa > Chordata > Mammalia > Rodentia > Dipodidae > Orientallactaga > Orientallactaga sibirica. The sequence continues at coordinate 264,870 of JAEOAD010001320.1, forward strand.
TCCTTAGGTAAAGGTCAACACCGACATTGCACATAGGGATCATCCATTCGTTAGGTAAAGGTCAACACCTAACTGGCCCAGAAGGATCATCCATACGTCATGTAAAGGTAAACACCTGCATTGCACACAGGGAACATCCATTCCTTAGGTAATTATAAACACCTGCAATGCACAGAGGGATCATCCATTCCTTAGGTAAATGTAAACACCTATGATGCACAGAGGGATTATGTGTTCCTTAGGTAAGTGTATACACCTGCATTGCACAGGGGGATCACAGATTCCTTAAATGAAGGTAGAAACCTCCATTGAACAGAGGGATCATCCTTTTCAAGGTAAACGTACACACCTGCGTTGAACAGAGGGATCATCGATTCCTTAGGGAACAGTTAACACCTGCACTGCACAGAGGGCTCATCCATTCCTTAGGTAATGGTCAACACCTGCATTGAACAGAGGGATCTTCCATTCCTTAGAAAATTGTAAACACCTACAATGCACAGAGGGATCATTCATTCTTAAGGCAAATATAAACACCTGCAATGCACAGACGGATCATCCATTGCTTACAAAAAGGTAAAAACGTCCAATACACAGAGGGATCATCCCTTCCTTATGTAAAGGTCAACACCTCCATTGTCCAGAGGGATCATCCATTCCTTATGTAAAGGTCAACACCTGACAGGCCCAGAAGGATCATCCATACCTTATGTAAAGGGAACCACCCGCATTGCACAGGAAACATCCATTCCTTAGGTAATTGTAAACACCTGCAATGCACAGAGCGATCATACATTCCTAAGGTTAATATAAACACCTACAAAGCAGAGAGGGATCATTTATTCCTTAGGTAAGTTATATCCTGCATTTCACAGGGGGATCTTCCATTCCTTAAGTGAAGGTAGAAACCTGCCTTGAAAAGACGGATCATCCTTTTCAAGGTAAAGTTACACACCTGCGTTGAACCGAGGGATCATCGATTCCTTAGGTAACAGTTAACACATGCACTGCACAGAGGGCTCATCCATTCTTTAGGTAATGATCAACACCTGCATTGAACAGAGGGATCTTCCATTCCTTAGGATATTGTAAACACCTACAATGCACAGGGGATCACTCATTCCTAAGGCAAATATGAACACCTGCAATGCACAGAGGGATCATTAATTCCTACGGCAAGTATAAACACCTGCAATGCACAGAGGGATCATCCATTCCTTAGGTAAAGGTCAACACCTACAATGCACAGAGGGATCATTCATTCCTAAGGCAAATATGACCACGTGCAATGCACAGAGGGATCATCGATTGCTTAGGTAAAGGTAAACACCTGCAATACACAGCGGGATCATCCATTTCTTAGGTAAAGGTCAACACCTACCTTGCACACAGGGATCATCCATACCTTAGGTAAAGGTCAACACCTAACTGGCCCAGAAGGATCATCCATAACTTATGTAAAGGTAAACACCTGCATTGCATATAGGGAACATCCATTCCTTAGGTAATTGTAAACACGTACAATGCACAGAGGGATCATCCATTCCTTAGGAAATTGTAAACAAATACAATGCACAGAGGGATCATTCATTCCTAAGGCAAATATAAACGAATGCAATGCACAAAGGGATCATCCATTGCTTAGGTAATGGTCAACACCTGCATTGAACACAGGGATCTTCCATTCCTAAGGAAATTGTAAAGACCTAAAATGCACAGAGGGATCATCCATTCCTTAGGTAAATGTAACAACAGGGGGATCTTCTAATCATTAGGAAATTGTAAAGACCTAAAATGCACAGAGGGATCCTTCATTTCTATAGCAAATATAAACACCTGCAATGCATAGGGGGATCAACACCTCACTGGCACAGACGTATCATCCATACTTTATGTAAAGGCAAACACCTGCATTGCACACAGGGAACATCCATTCCTTAGGTAACTGTAAACACCTGCAATGCACAGAAGGATCATCCATTCCTAAGGTAAATGTAAACACCTACAATGCACAGAGGGATCATCTATTCCTTACGTAAGTGTATACACCTGCATTGCACAGGGGGATCATCCATTCCTTAAGTGACGGTAGAAACCTGCATTGAACAGAGGGATCATCCTTTCCAAGGTAAAGGTACACACCTGCGTTGAACAGAATATTCATCAATTCCTTAGGGAACAGTTAACACCTGAACTGCACAGCGGGCTCATCCATTCCTTAGGTAATGGTCAACACCTGCATTGAACACAGGGATCTTCCATTCCTAAGGAAATTGTAAACACCTAAAATGCACAGAGGGATCATCCATTCCTTAGGTAAAGGTAACAACTACAATGCACAGAGGGATCATTCAATCCTAAGGCAAATATAAACACCTGCAATGCATGGAGGGATCATCCATTGCTTAGGTAAAGGTAAACACGTGCAATACACAGAGGGACCATCCATTCCTTAGGTAAAGGTCAACACCTACATTGGACAGAGGGATCATTCATTCCTTAGGTAAAGGTCAACACCTGACTGGCCCAGAAGGATCATCCATACATTAGGTAAAGGTAAACACATGCATTGCGCACAGGGAACATCCAATCCGTAGGTAATTGTAAACAACTGGAATGCACAGAGAGATCATCCATACCTTAAGTGATGCTAGAAACCTGCCTTGAACGGAGGATCATCTATTCCTTAAGTGAAGGTAGAAACCTCCATTGAACAGAGGGATCATCCTTTTGAAGGTAAAGGTACACACCTGCGTTGAGCAGAGGGATCATCGAGTCGTTAGGGAACAGTTAACACCTGGACTGTACAGAGGGCTCATCCATTCCTTAAGTAATGGTCAACACCTGCATTGAACAGAGGGACCTTCCATTCCTTACGAAACTGTAAACACCTACAATGCACAGAGGGATCATTCATTCCTAAGGCAAATATAAACACCTGCAATGCACAGAGGGATCATCCATTGCTTAGGTAAAGGTAAACACGTGCAACACACTGAAGTATCATCCATTCCTTAGGTAATGGTAAACACCTGCAATGCACAAGTGGTCATCCAGTCCTTAGGTAATTGTAAACGCCTTCATTTAAGAGAGGGATCATCCATTCTTTAAGTGAAGGAAGAATCCTGCGTTCAACAGAGGGATGATCGATTACTTAGGGAACAGGTAACACCTGCACTGCAAAAGGGCTCATCCATTCCTTAGGAAATGGTCAACACCGGCATTGAACAGAGGGATCTTCCATTCCATAGGAAATTGTAAAAACCTAAAATGCCCAGAGGGATCATTCATTCCTAAGGCAAATATAAACACCTGCAATGCATAAGGGGATCAGCAATTCCTTAAATGAAGGCAGAAACCTGCCTTGAACAGAGGGATTATCCTTTTCAAGGTAAAGGTACACACCTGCGTTTAACAGAGGGATCATCGATTCCTTAGGGAACAGTTAACACATACACTACAAAGAGGTCTCATCCATTCCTTAGGTAATGGTCAACACCTGCATTGAACAGAGGGATCTTCCAATCCTTAGGAAATTGTAAACACCTGCAATGCACAGAGGGATCATTCATTCCTAAGGCAAATATAAACACTTGCAACACACAGATGAATCATCCATTCCTTAGGTATAGGTCAACACCTACATTGCACACAGGGATCATCCATTCCTTAGGTAAAGGTCAACACCTGACTGGCCCAGAGGGATCTTCCATACCTTATGTAAAGGTAACACCTGCATTTCACACAGGGAAGATCCATTCCTTTGGTAAAGGTAAAAACCTGCATTGAACAGAGGGATCTTCCATTCCTTAGGTAATAGTAAACACCTGCAGTGCACAGAGGGATAATCCATTCCTTAGGTAATGGTGAACAGCTGCAATGCACAGAGGGATCATCCACTCCTTAGGTAATGGTAAACGCCTGCATTGCAGAGAGGGATCAGCCATTCTTTAAGTAACGGAAGAATCCTGCGTTGAACAGAGGGATCATCGATTCCTTAGGGAACAGTTAACACCTGGACTGCACAGAGAGCTCATCCATTCCTTAGGTAATGGTCAACACCTGCATTGAACAGAGGGATATTCCATTCAATATGAAATTGTCAACACCTACAATGCACAGAGGGATTATTCATTCCTAAGGCAAATATAAACACCTGCAATGCACAGAGGGATCATCAATTGCTTAGGTAAATGTAAACACGTGAATTATACACAGAAGGATCATCAATTCCTTAGGTAAAGGTTAACACCTACATTGCACAGAGGGATCATCCATTCCTTAGGTAAAGGTCAACACCTGACTGGCCCAGAAGGATCATCCATACTTTATGTAAAGGTAAACACCTGCATTGCACACAGGGAACATCCATTCCTTAGGTAATTGTAAACACCTGCAATGCACAGAGAGATCATGCAGTCCTCAGGTAATGGTCAACGCCTGCATTGCAGAGAGGGATCATCCATTCTTTAAGTAAAGGAAGAATCCTGAGTGGATTAGAGGGATCATCGATTCCTTAGGAAACAGTTAACACCTGCACTGCACAGAGGGCACATCCATTCCTTAGGTAATGGTCAACACCTACATTGCACAGAGGGATCATGCATTACTTAGGTAAAGGTCAACACCAGACTGGCCCAGATGGATCATCCATACCTTAGGTAAAGGTAACACCTGCATTTCACAAAGGGAAGATCCATTCCTTTGGTAAGGTAAAATCCTGCATTGAACAGAGGGATCTTCCATTGCTTAGGTAATAGTAAACACCTGAAATGCACAGAGGGATCATCCAGTCCTTAGGTAAGTGTATACACCTGCGTTGCACAGGGGGATCATCCATTCCTTAAGTGAAGGTAGAAACCTGCATTGAACACAGGGATCATCCTTTTCAACGTAAAGGTACACACCTTCGTTGAACATAGGGATCATCGATTCCTTAGGGAACAGTTAATACCTGCACTGCACAGAGGGCTCATCCATTCCTTAGGTAATGGTCAACACCTGCATAGAACAGAGGGATCTTCCATTCTTTAAGAAAATGTAAACACCTACAATGCACAGAGGATCATTCATTCCTAAGGCAAATATAAACACCTGCAATGCACCGAGGGATCATCCATTGCTTAGGTAAAGGTAAACACGTGCAATACACAGAGGGATCATTCATTCCTTAGGTAAAGGTCAACATCTACAATGCATAGAGGGATCATTCATTCCTAAGGCAAATATAAACACCTGCAATGCATAGAGAGATCATCCATTGCTTAGGTAATGGTAAACACCTGCAATGCACAGGCGGATCATCCATTCCTTAGGTAAAGGTCAACACCTACATTGCACAGAGGGATCATACATTCCTAAGGCAAATATAAACACCTGCAATACACAGAGGGATCATCCATTCCTTAGGTAAAGTTCAACACCTACATTGCAGAGAGGGATCATCCATTCCTTAGGTAATGGTCAACACCTGCATTGACCAGAGGGATCTTCCATTTCTTAGGAAATTGTAAACACCTACAATGCAAAGAGGGATCATTCATTCCTAAGGCAAATATTATCACCTGAAAGGCACAGAGGGATCACCCATTGCTTAGGTAACAGTAAACACGTGCAATACACAGAGTGATCATCCATTCCTTAGGTAAATGTCAACACCTACATTGCACAGAGAGATCATGAATTCCTTAGGTAAAGGTTAACACCAGGCTTGCACAGAGGGATCATTCTTACCTTATGTAAAGGTAACAGCTGCATTTCACACAGGGAAGATCCATTCATTTGGAAAAGGTAAAATCCTGCATTGAACAGAGGGATATTCCATTCCTTAGGTAATAGTAAACACCTGCAATGCACAGAGGGATCATCCAGTCCTTAGGTAAAGGTAAACACCTGCAAGGCACAGAGGGATCATCGAGTCCTTAGGTAAGTGTATACACCTGCATTGCACAGGGGGATCATCCATTCCTTAAGTGAAGGTAGAAACCTGCATTGAACAGAGGGATCATCCATTGCATAGGTAAAGGTAAACACGTGCAATACCCAGGGGGATCATTCATTCCTCAAGTAAAGGTCAACACCTACAATAAACAGGGGGATCATCCATTCCTTACGTAAAGGTCAACACCTACATTGCACAGAGGGATCATTCATTCCTAAGGCAAATATAAACACCTGCAATGCACAGAGGGGTCATCAATTGCTTAGGTCAAGGTAAACAGGTGCAATACACAGCGGGATCATCTATTCCTTAGGTAAAGGTCAACACTTACAATGCACAGAGGCATCATACATTCCTAAGAAAAATATAAACACCTGCAATACACAGAGGGATCATCCATTTCTTAGGTAAAGGTCAACACCTACATTGCACAGAGGGATCATCCATTCCTTAGGTAAAGGTCAACACCTGACTGGCCCAGAAGGATCATCCATACCTTACGTAAAGGTGAGCAACAGCAATGGACACAGGGAACATCCATTCCTTAGGTTATTGTAAACAGCTGCAAGGAATAGAGGGATCATCCATTCCTAAGGTAAATGTAAACACCTACAATGCACAGAGGGATCATCTATTCCTTAGGTAAGTGTATACACCTGAATTGCACACGGCTATCATCCATTCCTTAAGTGAAGGTAGAAACCTGCATTGAACAGAGGGATCATCCTTTTCAAGGTAAAGGTACACACCTGCGTAGAACAGAGGGATCACCGATTCCTTAGGGAACAGTTAACACCTGAACTGCACAGAGGGCTCATCGATTCCTTAGGTAATGGTCAACACGTGCATTGAACCGAGGGATCTTCCATTCCTAAGGTAATGGTCAACACCTGCTTTGAATAGAGAGATCTTCTATTTCTTAGGAAATTGTAAACACCTGCATTGAACAGAAGGAACTTCCATTCCTTAGGAAATTGTAAACACCTACAATGCACAGAGAGATCATCCATTGCTTAGGTAAAGGTAAACACGTGCAATACACAGAGGGATCCTCCATTCCTTAGGTAAAGTTCAACACCTACAATGCACAGAGGGATCATTCATTCCTAAGGCAAATATAAACACCTGCAATACACAGAGGGATAATGCATTGCTTAGGTAATGATAAACACCTGCAATACACAGACGGATGATCCATTCTTTAGGTAAAAATCAACACCTACAATGCACTGAAGGAACCTTCATTCCAAAGGGAAATATAAACACCTGCAATGCAAAGAGGGATCATCCATTGCTGAGGTAAAGGTAAACACGTGGAATACACAGAGGGATCATCCATTCCTTAGGTAAAGGTCAACAACTACATTACACAGAGGGTCATCCATTCCATATGTAAACGTCAACAGCTGACTGGCCCAGAAGTATCATCCATACCTTATGTAATGGTAAACACCTGCATTGCACACAGGGAACGTCCATTCCTTAGGATATTGGAAACACCTGCAATGCACAGAGGGATCATCCTTTCCTAAGGTAAATGTAAACACCTACAATGCACAGAGGGATCATCTATTCCTTAGGTAAGTGTATACACCTGCATTGCACAGGGGAATCATCCAATCCTGAAGTGAAGGTAGAAACCTCCATTGAACAGAGGGATCATCCTTTTCAAAGTAAAGGTACACACCTGAGTTGAACAGAGGAATCATCGATTCCTTAGGGAACAGTTAACACCTGCACTGCAAAGAGGGCTCACAAATTCCTTAGTTAATACTCAACACCTGCATTGGACAGAGGGATCTTCCATTCCTGAGGAAATTGTAAACACCTACAATGCACAGAGGGATCATTCATTCCTAAGGCAAATATAAACACCTGCAATGCAGAGAGGTATCATATATTGCTGAGGTAAAGGTAAACACGTGCAATTCACAGAGGGATCATCCATTCCTTAGGTAAATGTCAACACCTACATTGCACAGAGGAATCATTCATTCCTAAGGCAAATATAAACACCTGCAATGCACAGAGGGATCATACATTGCTTACATAAAGGTAAACATGAGCAATACACTGAGGGATAATCCATTCCTTAGATAAAGGTCAACACCTACAATGCACAGAGGGATCATACATTCATAAGGCAAATATAAACACCTGAAATGCACAGAGGGTAATCCATTGCTGAGGTAAAGGTAAACACGTGCAATTCACAGAGGGATCATCAATTCCTTAGATAAAGGTCAACACCTACAATGCACAGAGGGATCATTCACTCATAAGGCAAATATAAGCACCTGCAATGCACGGAGGGATCATCCATTGCTTAGGTAAAGGTAAACACGGGCAATACACAGAGGGATCTACCATTCCTTAGGTAAAGGTCAACACCTACATTGCACAGAGGGTCATACATTCCTTAGGTAAAGGTCAACACCTTACTAGCCCAGAAGGATCATCCATACCTTATGTAAAGGTAAACACCTGCATTGCACAAAGTGAACATCCGTTTCTTAGGTAATTGTAAACACCTGCCATGCACAGAGGGATCATCCATTCCTAAGGTAAATGTAAACACCTACAATGCACAGAGGGATCATTCATTCCTAACGCAAATATAAACACGTGCAATGCACAGAGGTATCATCCATTCCTTAAGTGAAGGTAGAAACCTGCATTGAACAGAGGGATCTTCCTTTTCAAGGTAAAGGTACACACCTGCGATCAACAGAGGGATCATCAATTCCTTAGGGAACAGTTAAAACCTGCACTGCACGTACGGCGCATCCATTCCTTAGGTAATGGTCAACACCTGCATTGAATAGAGGGATCTTCAATTCCTTAGGAAATTGTAAACACCTGCAATGCACAGAGGGATCGTTCATTCCTAAGGCAAATATAAACACCTGCAATGCACAGAGGGAGCATCCATTGCTTAGGTAAATGTAAACACGTAAAATACACAGAGGGATCCTCCATTCCTTAGGTAAAGTTCAACACCTACAATGCACAGAGGGATCATGCATTCATTACGTAAAGGTCAACACCTACATTGCACAGAGGGATCATCCATTCCTTAGGTAAAGGTCAACACCTGACTGGCCCAGAGGGATCATCCATACCTTATGTAAATGTAACACCTGCAATACACAGAGGGATCATCCAGTCCTTAGGTAATCGGAAACGCCTGCATTGCAGAGGGATCATCCATTCTTTATGTAAAGGAAGAATCCTGGGTTGAACAGAGGGATCATTGATTGCTTATTGAACAGTTAACACCTGCACTGCACAGAGGGATCATCCATTCCTTATTTAATTGTCAACACCTGCATTTAACACAGGGATCTTCCATTCCTTAGGAAATTGTAAACACTTACAATTCACAGAAGGGTCATTCATTCCTAAGGCAAATATAAACACCTGCAATGCACAGAGGGATCATCCATTGTTTAGGTAAAGGTAAACACATACAATACAGAGAGGGATCATGCATTCATTAGGTAAAGGTCAACACCTACATTGCACAGAGGGATCATCCATTCCTTAGGTAAAGGTCAACACCTGACTGGCCCAGAGGGATCATCCATACCTTATGTAAATGTAACACCTGCATTTCACACAAGGAGAATCCCTTCCTTTGGTAAAGGTAAAAACCTGCAATTAACAGAGTGATATTCCAATCCTTAGGTATTAGTAAACACCTGCAATGGACAGAGGGATCATCCATTCCTTAGGTAAGTGTATACACCGGCAGTGCAGAGGGTGATCATACAGTCCTTAGTTAAGTGTATACACCTGCATTGCACAGGGAGATCATCCATTCCTTATGTGAAGGTAGAAACCTGCATTGAACTGAGGGATCATCCTTTTCAAGGTAAACGTACACACCTGCGTTGAACATAGGTATCATCGATTCCTTAGGGAACAGTTAACACCTGCACTGCACAGATGGCACATCCTTTCCTCAGGTAATGGTCAACACCTCATTGAACAGAGGAATCTTCCATTCCCTAGTAAATTGTAAACACCTACAATGCACAGAGGTATCATTCATTCCTAAGGCAAACATAAACACCTGAAATGCACCAAAGGATCATCCATTGCTTAGGTAAACGTAAACACGTGCAATAAACAGAGGGACCATCCATTCCTTAGGTAAAGGTCAACCCCTACATTGCACAGAGTGATCATCCATTCCTTAGGTAAAGGTCAACACCTGACTGGCCCAGAGGGATCATCCATACCTTATGTAAAGTAACACCTGCATTTCACACAGGGAAGATCCATTCCTTTTGTAAAGGTAAAAACCTGCATTGAACAGAGGGATCTTCCATTACTTAGGTAATAGTTAACACCTGAAATGAAGAGAGGGATCATCCATTCCTTAGGTAATGGTAAACACCTGCAATGCACACAGGGATCATCCAGTCCTTAGGTAATGGTAAACGCCTGCATTGCAGAGAGGGATCATCCATTCCTAAATAAATGGAGAATCCTTCGTTGAACAGAGGGATCATCGATTCCTTAGGGAACAGTTAATTCCTGCACTGCAGAGAGGACTCATCCATTCCTTAGGTAATGGTCAACACCTGCATTGAACAGAGGGATCATACATTCCTTAGGTAAAGGAAAACACCTACAATGCACAGAGGGATCATGCATAACTAAGGCAAATATAAACCTTTGCAATGCACAAAGGGATCATCCATTGCTTAGGTAAAAGTAATCACGTGCAATTCACAGAGGGATCATCCATTTCCAAGGTAAAGGTCAACACCTACAATGCACAGAGGGATCTTTCATTCCTAAGGCAAATATAAACACCTGTAATGCACAGAGGGATCATCCATTGCTTAGGTAAAGGTAAACACATACAATTCACACAGGGATCATCCAATCGTTAGGAAAAAATCAAGAAGGACATTGCACAGAAGGCTCATCCATTCTTTTGGTAATGGTCAACACCTGCATTGGACAGAGGGATCTTCCATTTCTTAGGAAATTGTGAACAATTACAATGCACAGAGGGATCATTCATTCCTAAGGCAAATATAAACACCTGCAATGCACAGAGGGATCATCCATTCCTTAGGTAAAGGTAAACACGTGCAATAAACAGAGGGATCATCCATTCCTCAGGTAAAGGTCAACACCTACAATGCACAGAGGGATCATTCATTCCTAATGCAAATATAAACACGTACAATACACAGAGGGATCATGCATTCATTAGGTAAAGTTCAACACCTACATTGCACAGAAGGATCATCCATTCCGTAGGTAAAGGTCAACACCTGACTGGCTCAGAGGGATCATCCATACCTTATGTTAAGTTAACACCTGCATTTCACACAAGGAGGATCCATTCCTTTGGTAAAAGTAAAAACCTTCCTTGAACAGAGTGATCTTCCAATCCTTGGGTAATAGTAAACACCTGCAATGGACAGAGGGATCATCCATTCCTTAGGTAATGGTAAACACCTGCAATGCACAGAGGGATCATCCAGTCCTTAGGTAATGGTAAACACTTGCATTGCAGAGAGGGATCATACATTCTTTAAGTAAAGGAAGAATTCTGCGTTGAACATAGGGATCATCGATTCCTTAGGGAACCGTTAATACCTACCCTGCACAGAGTGCTCATCCATTCCTTAGGTAATGGTCAACACCTGCGTTGAACTAAGGGATCTTCCATTCCTTAGGAAATTGTAAACACCTACAGTGCACAGAGGGATCATTCATTCATAAGGCAAATATAAACACCTGCAATGCACAGAGGGATCATCCATTGCTTAGGTAATTGTAAACACATGCAATACAAAGAGGTATCATCCATTCCTTAGGTAAAGGTCAACACCTACATTGCACAGAGCGACCATCCATTCCTTAGGTAAAGGTCAACACCTGACTGGCCCAGAGGGATCATCCATACCTTATGTACATGTAACACCTGCACTTCAAACAGGGAAGATCCATTCCTTTGGTAAAGGTAAAAACCTGCATTGAACAGAGGGACCTTCCATTCGTTAGGTAATAGTAAACACCTGCAATGCACAGAGGGATCATCCATTCCTTAGCTAATGGTAAACACCTCCAATGCACCGAGGGATCATCCAGTCCTTAGGTAATGGTAAACGCCTGAATTGCAGAGAAGAATCATCCATCCTTAAGTAAAGAAAAATCCTGCATTGAACAGAGGGATCATCGATTCCTTAGAGAACAGTTAACACCTGCACAGCACAGAGGGCTCATACATTCCTTATGTAATGGTCAACACCTGCATTGAACAGAGGGATCTTCCATTCCTTAGGAAATTGTAAACACCTACAATGCACAGAGGATCATTCATTCCTAATGCAAATATAAACACCTGCAATACACAGAGGATCATCCATTGCTTAGGTAAAGGTTAACACGTGCAATACACAGAGGGATCATCCATTCCTTAGGTAAAGGTCAACACCTGACTTTGAAGAGAGGATCATCCATACCTTATGTAAAGGTAAACATGCATTTCACACAGGGAAGATCCATTCCTTTGGTAAAGCAAAAAAACTGCATTGAACAGAGGATCTTCCATTCCTTGGGTAATAGTGAACACCTGCAATGCAAAGAGGTATCATCCATTCCTAAGGTAATGATAAACACCTGCAATGCACAGAGGGAACATCCAGTCCTTAGGTAATGGTAAACGCCTGCATTGCAGAGAGAGATCATCCATTCCTTAACTAAAGGAAGAATCCTGCGTTGAACAGAGGGATCATCGATTCCTTAGGGAACATTTAACACCTGCACTGCACAGAGGGCTCATGCATTCCTTAGGTAATGGTCAACACCTGCATTGAACACAAGGATCTTCCATTCCTTACGAAAGTGTAAACACCTACAATTCACAGAGGGATCATTTATTCCTAAGGCAAATATAAACACCTGCAATGCACAGAGGGATCATCCATTGCTTAGGTAAAGGTAAACATCTACAGTGCACAGAGGGATCATTCATTCCTAAGGCAAATATAAACACCTGAAATACACACAGGGATCATCCATTGCTTTGGTAAAGGTAAAAACGTACAATACATAGAGGGATCATCCATTCCTTAGGTAAAGGTCAACACCTACAATGCACTTAGGGATCATCCATTCCTTAGGTAATGGTCAACTCCTGACTGGCCCAGAAATATCATCCACACCTTATGTAATGGTAAACACCTGCATTTCACACACAGGGAACATACATTCCTTAGGTAATTGTAACCACCTGCAGTGCACAGAGGATCATCCATTCCTAAGGTAAATGTAAACACCTACAATGCACAGAGGGATCATCTATTCCTAGGTAAGTGTATACACCGGCAGTGCACAGGGGATCATACAGTCCTTAGTTAAGTGTATACACCTGCATTGCACAGGGAGATCATCCATTCCTTAAGTGAAGGTAGAAACCTGCATTGAACTGAGGGATCATCCTTTTCAAGGTAAACGTACACATCTGCGTTAAACATAGGTATCATTGATTCCTTAGGGAACAGTTAACACCTGCACTGCACAGATGGCACATCCTTTCCTCAGGTAATGGTCAACACCTCCATTGAACAGAGGAATCTTCCATTCCCTAGTAAATTGTAAACACCTACAATGCACAGAGGTATCATTCATTCCTAAGGCAAACATAAACACCTGAAATGCACAAAAGGATCATCCATTGCTTAGGTAAACGCAAACACGTGCAATAAACAGAGGGACCATCCATTCCTTAGGTAAAGGTCAACACCTCCATTGCACAGAGTGATCATCCATTCCTTAGGTAAAGGTCAACACCTGACTGGCCCAGAGGATCATCCATACATTATGTAAAGTAACACCTGCATTTCACACAGGGAAGATCCATTCCATTTGTAAAGCTAAAACCTGCATTGAACAGAGGGATCTTCCATTACTTAGGTAATAGTTAACACCTACAATGAAGAGAAGGATCATCCATTCCTTAGGCAAATGGTAAACACCTGCAATGCACAGGGGATCATCCAGTCCTTAGGTAATGGTAAACACCTGCATTGAACAGAGGATCATCCATTCCTAAATAAATGGAGAATCCTTCTACGTTGCACAGAGGATCATCGATTCCTTAGGGAACAGTTAACACCTGACTGGCAGAAGGACTCATCCATTCTTAGGTAATGATAAACACCTGCATTGAACAGAGGATCATCCATTCCTTAGGTAATTGTAAACACCAGCAATGCACAGAGGGATCATCCATAACTAAAAGGCAAATATAATGGCCTTTGCAATGCACAAAGGGATCATCCATTGCAGAGGAGGTAAAAGTAATCACACCTGCAATTCACAGAGGGATCATCCATTTCCAAGGTAAAGGTCAACACCTACAATGCACAGAGGATCTTTCATTCCTAAAGGCAAATATAAACACCTGTAATGCACAAGAGGATCATCCATTCCTTAGGTAAAGGTAAACACCTACAATTCACACAAAGGGATCATCCAATCGTTAGGTAAAAAAATCAAGAAGGACATTGCACAGAAGGCTCATCCATTCTTTTGGTAATGGTCAACACCTGCATTGGACAGAGGATCTTCCATTTCTTAGGAAATTGTGAACAATTACAATGCACAGGGATCATTCATTCCTAAGGCAAATATAAACACCTGCAATGCACAGAGGGATCATCCATTCCTTAGGTAAAGGTAAACACGTGCAATAAACAGAGGGATCATCCATTCCTCAGGAAAAGGTCAACACCTACAATGCACAGAGGATCATTCATTCCTAATGCAAATATAAACAACTGCACAATACACAGAGGGATCATGCATTCATTAGGTAAAGTTCAACACCTACATTGCACAGAAGGATCATCCATTCCTAAGGTAAAGGTCAACACCTGACTGGCTCAGAGGATCATCCATACCTTATGTTAAGGTTAACACCTGCATTTCACACAAGGAGGATCCATTCCTTTGGTAAAAGTAAAAACCTTCCTTGAACAGAGTGATCTTCCAATCCTAAGGTAATAGTAAACACCTGCAATGGACAGAGGATCATCCATTCCTTAGGTAATGGTAAACACCTGCAATGCACAGAGGGATCATCCAGTCCTTAGGTAATGGTAAACACTTGCATTGCAGAGAGGATCATACATTCTTTAAGTAAAGGAACATTCTGCGTTGAACATAGGGATCATCGATTCCTTAGGGAACCGTTAATACCTACCCTGCACAGAGTGCTCATCCATTCCTTAGGTAATGGTCAACACCTGCGTTGAACTAAGGGATCTTCCATTCCTTAGGAAATTGTAAACACCTACAGTGCACAGAGGATCATTCATTCATAAGGCAAATATAAACACCTGCAATGCACAGAGGATCATCCATTGCTTAGGTAATTGTAAACACATGCAATACAAAGAGGTATCATCCATTCCTTAGGTAATGGTCAACACCTACATTGCACAGAGCGACCATCCATTCCTTAGGTAAAGGTCAACACCTGACTGGCCCAGAGGGATCATCCATACCTTATGTACATGTAACACCTGCACTTCAAACAGGGAAGATCCATTCCTTTGGTAAAGGTAAAAACCTGCATTGAACAGAGGGACCTTCCATTCGTTAGGTAATAGTAAACACCTGCAATGCACAGAGGATCATCCATTCCTTAGCTAATGGTAAACACCTCCAATGCACCGAGGATCATCCAGTCCTTAGGTAATGGTAAACGCCTGAATTGCAGAGAAGAATCATCCATCCTTAAGTAAAGAAAAATCCTGCATTGAACAGAGGATCATCGATTCCTTAGAGAACAGTTAACACCTGCACAGCACAGAGGGCTCATACATTCCTTATGTAATGGTCAACACCTGCATTGAACAGAGGGATCTTCCATTCCTTAGGAAATTGTAAACACCTACAATGCACAGAGGGATCATTCATTCCTAATGCAAATATAAACACCTGCAATACACAGAGGGATCATCCATTGCTTAGGTAAAGGTTAACACGTGCAATACACAGAGGGATCATCCATTCCTTAGGTAAAGGTCAACACCTGACTTTCCGAGAGGGATCATCCATACCTTATGTAAAGGTAACACATGCATTTCACACAGGGAAGATCCATTCCTTTGGTAAAGCAAAAAAAACTGCATTGAACAGAGGGATCTTCCATTCCTTGGGTAATAGTGAACACCTGCAATGCAAAGAGGTATCATCCATTCCTAAGGTAATGATAAACACCTGCAATGCACAGAGGGAACATCCAGTCCTTAGGTAATGGTAAACGCCTGCATTGCAGAGAGAGATCATCCATTCCTTAACTAAAGGAAGAATCCTGCGTTGAACAGAGGATCATCGATTCCTTAGGAACATTTAACACCTGCACTGCACAGAGGGCTCATGCATTCCTTAGGTAATGGTCAACACCTGCATTGAACACAAGGATCTTCCATTCCTTACGAAAGTGTAAACACCTACAATTCACAGAGGGATCATTTATTCCTAAGGCAAATATAAACACCTGCAATGCACAGAGGGGATCATCCATTGCTTAGGTAAAGGTAAACATCTACAGTGCACAGAGGATCATTCATTCCTAAGGCAAATATAAACACCTGAAATACACACAGGGATCATCCATTGCTTTGGTAAAAGGTAAAAACGTACAATACATAGAGGATCATCCATTCCTTAGGTAAAGGTCAACACCTACAATGCACTTAGGGATCATCCATTCCTTAGGTAATGGTCAACTCCTGACTGGCCCAGAAATATCATCCACACCTTATGTAATGGTAAACACCTGCATTGCACACAGGGAACATACATTCCTTAGGTAATTGTAACCACCTGCAGTGCACAGAGGGATCATCCATTCCTAAGGTAAATGTAAACACCTACAATGCACAGAGGGATCATCTATTCCTAGGTAAGTGTATACACCGGCAGTGCACAGGGGATCATACAGTCCTTAGTTAAGTGTATACACCTGCATTGCACAGGGAGATCATCCATTCCTTAAGTGAAGGTAGAAACCTGCATTGAACTGAGGGATCATCCTTTTCAAGGTAAACGTACACATCTGCGTTAAACATAGGTATCATTGATTCCTTAGCGAACAGTTAACACCTGCACTGCACAGACGGCACATCCTTTCCTTAGGTAATGGTCAACACCTCCATTGAACAGAGGAATCTTCCATTCCCTAGTAAATTGTAAACACCTACAATGCACAGAGGGATCATTCATTCCTAAGGCAAACATAAACACCTGAAATGCACAAAAGGATCATCCATTGCTTAGGTAAACGCAAACACGTGCAATAAACAGAGGGACCATCCATTCCTTAGGTAAAGGTCAACACCTCCATTGCACAGAGTGATCATCCATTCCTTAGGTAAAGGTCAACACCTGACTGGCCCAGAGGGATCATCCATACATTATGTAAAGTAACACCTGCATTTCACACAGGGAAGATCCATTCCATTGGTAAAGCTAAAAACCTGCATTGAACAGAGGGATCTTCCATTACTTAGGGAATTGAAAACACCTACAATGCACAGAAGGATCATTCATTCCTAAGGCAAATATAAACACCTGGAATGCACAGGGGGATCATCCATTGCTTATGTAATGGTAAACACCTGCATTGAACAGAGGGATCATCCAGTCCTTAGGTAAACGTCAACGCCTACATTGCACAGAGGGATCATCAATTCCTTACGTAAAGGTGAACACCTGACTGGCCAGAAGGATCATACATATCTTATGTAAAGATAAACACCTGCAATGCACAGAGGGAACATCCATTCCTTAGGTAATTGTAAACACCAGCAATGCACAGAGGGATCATCCATTACTAAGGTAAATGTAAACACGTACAATGGCCAGAGGGATCATCCATTCCTTACGTAAAGGTCAACACCTAAAATGCACAGAGGGATCATTCATTCCTAATGCAAATATGAACACCTGCAATGCACAGAGGGATCATCCATTGCTTAGGTAAAGGTAAACACGTGCAATACACAGAGGGATCATCCATTCCTTATGTAAAGGTAAACACCTGCATTGCACAAAGGGAACATCCATTCCTTAGGTAATTGTAAACACCTGCAATGCACAGAGGGATCATCCATTCCTAAGGTAAATGTAAACACCTACAATGCACAGAGGGATCATCTATTTCTTAGGTAAATGTATACACATGCATTGCACAGGGGGATCATCCATTCCTTAAGTGAAGGTAGAAACCAGCATTGAACAGAGATATCATCCTTTTAAGGTAAAGGTACACACCTGCGTTGAACAGAGGGATCGTCGATTGCTTAGGGAACAGATAACACCTGCACTGCACAGAGGGCTCATCCATTCCTTAGGTAATGCTCAACACCTGCACTGAACAGAGGGATCTTACATTCCTTAGGAAATTGTAAACACCTACAATGCACAGAGGGATCCTTCATTCCTAAGGCAAATATAAACAACTGCAATGCACAGAGGGATCATCCATTCCTTTTGTGAAGGTCAGCACCTACAACGCACAGAGAGATCATTCATTCCTAAGGCAAATATAAACACCTGCAATGCACAGAGGGATCATCCCTTGCTAAGGTCAAGGTTAACACGTGCAATAGACAAAGGGATCATCCATTCCTCAAGTAAAGGTCGACACGTTCATTGCACAGAGGGATCATCCATTCCTTAGGTAAAGGTCAACACCTGACGGGCGGAGAAAGATCATCCTTATCTTATAAAAGTTTAACACCTGCATTGCACACAGGGAATATCCATTCCTAAGGTAATTGTAAACACCTGCAATGCACAGAGGGATCATCCATTACTTAAGTAATGGTAAACACCTGCAATGCACAGAGAGATCACCCAGTCCTTAGGTAATGGTAAACGCCTGCATTGCAGAGAGGGATCATCCATTCTTTAAGTAAAGCAAGAATCCTGTGTTGAACCGAGGGATCATCTATTCCTTAAAGAACAGTTAACACCTGCACTGCACAGAGGGCTCATCCATTCGTTAGGTAATGGTCAACACCTGCATTAAATAGAGGGATCTTCCATTACTTAGGATATTGTAAACACCTACAATGTACAGAGGGATCATTCATTCCAAAGGCAAATATAAACACCTGCAATACACAGAGGGATCATCCCTTCCTTAGGTAATGGTCAACACCTGCATTGAACAGAGGGATCTTCCATTCCTTAGGAAATTGTAAACACCGACAATGCACAGAGGGATCATTCATTCCTAAGGCAAATATAAACACCTGCAATGCACAGAGTTATCATCCATTGGTAAGGTAAAAGTAAACACGTGCAATACACAGAGGGATCATCCATTCCTTAGGTAAAGGTCAACACCTACATTGCACAGAGGGATCATCCATTCCTTAGGTAAAGGTCAACACCTGACTGGCCCAGAAGGATCATCCATAACTTATAAAAGGTTATCACCTGCATTGCACACAGGGAATATCCATTCCTTAGGTAATTGTAAACACCTGCAATGCACAGAGGGATCATCCATTCCTCAGGTAATGGTAAACACCTGCAATGCACAGAGGGATCACCCAGTCCTTAGGTAGTGGTAAACGCCTCCATTACAGAGAGTGATCATCCATTCTTTAAGTAAAGGAAGAATCCTGCGTTGAACAGAGGGATCATAGATTCCTTAAGGAACAGTTAACACCTGCACTGCACAGAGGGCTCATCCATTCATTAGGTAATGGTCCACACCTGCATTGAACAGAGGGATCTTCAGTTCCTTAGGAAATTGTAAACACCTACAATGCACAGAGGGATCATTCATTCCTAAGGCAAATATAAACAACTACAATGCACAGAGGGACCATCCATTCCTTAGGTAATGGTAAACACCTGCAATGCACAGAGGGATCATTCATTCCTAAGGGAAATATAAACACCTGCAATGCACAGAGGGATCATCCATTGCTTAGGTAATGGTAAACACCTTCAATGCACAGAGGGATCATCCATTCCTTAGGTAATGGTAAACGCCTGCATTGCAGAGAGGGATCATCCATTCTTTAAGTAAAGGAAGAATCCTGCGTTGAACAGTGGGATCATTGATTCCTTAGGGAACGGTTAACACCTGCACTGCACAGAGGGCTCATCGATTCCTTGGGTTATGGTCAACACCTGCATTGAACAGAGGGATCTTCCATTCCTTAGGAAATTGTAAACACCTACAATGCACAGAGGGATCATTCATTCCTAAGGCAAATATAAACACCTGCAATGCACAGAGGGATCATCCATTGCTTAGGTAAAGGTAAACACGTGCAATACAGGGAGGGATCATCCATTCCTTAGGTAAATGTCAACACCTGACTGGCCCATAAGGATCATCCATACCGTATGTAAAGATAAACACCTGCATTGCACACAGGGAACATCCATTCCTTAGGTAATTGTAAACACCTGCAACGCACAGTGGGATCATCCATTCCTAAGGTAAATGTAAACACCTACAATGCACAGACGGATCATCTATTCCTTAGGTAAGTATATACACCTGCTTTGCACAGGGGGATCATCCATTCCTTAAGTTAAGGTAGAAACATGCATTGAACAGAGGGATCATCCTTTTCATGGTAAAGGTACACGACTGCGTTGAACAGTGGGATCATCCATTACTTAGGTAAAGATCAACACCTACAATGCACAGAGTGATCATTCATTCCTAAGGCAAATATAAACACTTGCAATGCACAAAGGGATCATCCATTGCTTTGGTAAAGGTAAACACGTGCAATACACAGAGGGATCATCCATTCTTTGGGTAAAGGTCAACAACTACATTGCACAGAGGGATCATCCATTCCTTAGGTAAAGGTCAACACCTGAATTGCCCAGAAGGATCATCCATACCTTATATAAGGGTAAACAGGGGCATTGCACACAGGGAACATCTATTCCTTAGGTAATGGTCAACACCTGCATTAAACAGAGGGATCTTCCATTCCTTAGGAAATTGTAAACACATACAATGCATAGAGGGATCATTCATTCCTAAGGCAAATATAAACACCTGCAATGCACAGAGGGGTCATCGATTCATGAGGTAAAGGTAACACCTGCATTTCACACAGGGAAGAACCATTCCTTTGGTAAAGGTAAAAACCTGCACTGAAAAGAGGAATCTTCCATTCCTTAGGGACTGGTAAACACCTGCAATGCACATTGATCATACAGTCCTTAGGTAATGGTAAACGCCTGCATTGCAGAGAGGGATCATCCATTCTTTAAGTAAAGGAAGAATCCAGTGTTGAAAAGAGGGATCACTGATTCCTTAGGGAATAGTTAACACCTGCACTGCACAGAGGGCTCATCCATTTCTTAGGTAATGGTCAACACCTGACTTGCCAAGAAGGATCATCCATACCTTATATAAGGGTAAACACCTGCATTGCACACAGGGAACATCCATTCCTTAGGTAATTGTAAACACCTGCAATGCACAGAGGGATCACCCTGACCTAGGTAATGGTAAACGCCTGCATTGCAGAGAGAGATCATCAATTCTTTAAATAAAGGAAGAATCCTGCGTTGAACATAGGAATCATCAATTCCTTAGGGAACAGTTAACACCTGAACTGCACAGAGGGCTAATCCATTCCTTAGGTAATGATCAACACATGCAATGATCAGAGGGATATTCCATTCCTTAGAAAATTTTAAACACCTACAATGCACAGAGGGATCATTCAATCCTAAGGCAAATATAAACACTTGCAATGCACAGAGGGATCATCCCTTGCTTAGGAAATGGTAAACACTTGCAATGCACAGAGGGATCCTCCAGTCCTTAGGTAATGGTAAACGCCTGCATTGCAGAGAGGGATCATCCATTCTTTAATTAAGGGAAGAATCCTGCGTTGAACAGAGGAATCATCGATTCATTAGGGAAAAGTTAACACCTGCACTGCAAAGAGGGCTCATCCATTCCTTAGGTAATGGTCAACACCTGCATTGAACAGAGGGATCTTCCATTCCTTAGGAACTTGTAAACACCTACAATGCACAGAGAGATCATTAATTCCTAAGGCAAATATAAATACCTGCAATGCACAGAGGGATCATTCATTCCTAAAGCAAATATAAACACCTGAACTGCACAGAGGGCTCATCCATTTCTTAGGTAATGGCGAACACCTGCATTGAACAGAGGGATCTTCCATTCCTTCGGAAATTGTAAACACCTGCAATGCACAGAGTGATCATCCATTGCTTAGGTAATGGTCAACACCTGCATTGAACAGAGGGATCTTCCATTCCTTAGGAAATTGTAAATACCTACAATGCACAGAGGGATCATTCATTCCTAAGGCAAATATAAACACCTGCAATGCACAGAGTGATCATCCATTGCTTAGGTAAAGGTAAACACGTGGAATACACAGATGGATCATCCATTGCTTAGGTAATGGTGAACACCTGTGATGCACAGAGGGATCATCCAGTCCTTATGTAATGGTAAACGCCTCCAATGCAGAGGGGGATCATCTATTCTTTAAGTAAAGGAAGAATCCTGCGTTGAAAAGATGGATCATCGATTCCTTAGGGAATATTTAACACCTGCACTGCACAGAAGGCTCATCCATTCCTTAGGTAATGGTCAACACCTACATAGAACAGAGGGATCTTCCATTCCTTAGGAAATTGTAAACACCTACAATGCACAGAGGGATCATTCATTCCTTAGGCAAATATAAACACCTGCAAAGCACAGAGGCATCATCCATAGCTTAGGTAAAGGTAAATACGTGCAACACAGAGAGGGATCATCCATTTCTTAGATATAGATCAACACCTACATTGCACAGAGGGATCATCCATTCCTTAGGTAAAGGTCAACACCTGACTGGCCCAGAAGATCATCCTTACTTTATGTAATGGTAACACCTGCATTTCCCACAGGGAAGATCCATTCCTTTGGTAAGGGTAAAAACCTGCATTTAACATAGGGATCTTCCATTGCTTAAGTAATAATAAACACATGCAAAGAACAGATGGATCATCCAGTCCTTAGTAATGGTAAATGCGTGCATTGCAGAGAGGGATCATACATTCTTTAAGTAAAGGAAGAATCCTGCGTTGAACAGAGGGATCATCGATTCCTTAGGGATCAGTTAACACCTGCACTGCACAGAGGGCTCATCGATTCATTAGGTAATGGTCAACACCTGCATTGAACAGAGGGATCTTCCATTCCTTAGGAAATTGTAAACACCTACAATGCACAGAGGGATCAATCATTCCTAAGGCAAATAAAAACACTGGAATGCACAGAGCGATCATTCATTACTTACGTAAAGTTAAACACGTGCAATACACAGAGAGATATTCCATTCCTTAGAAAATTGTAAACACCTACAATGCACAGAGGGATCATTCATTCCTAAGGCAAATGTAAACACCTGCAATTCACAGAGGGATCATCCACTGCTTAGGTAATTGTGAACACCTGCAATGCACAGAGGGATCATCCAGTCCTTAGGTAATGGTAAATGCCTGCATTGCAGAGAGGGATCATCCATTCTTTAAGTAAGGGAAGAATCCTGAGTTGAACAGAGGAATCATCGATTACTTAGGGAACAGTTAACACCTGCACTGCAAAGAGGTCTCATCCATTCCTTAGGTAATGGTGAAAACCTGCATTCAACAGAGGGATCTTCCATTCCTTAGGAACTTGTAAACACCTACAATGCACAGAGGGATCATTAATTCCCAAGGCAAATATAAACACCTGCAATGCACAGCGGGATCATTCATTCCTAAGGCAAATATAAACACCTGCACTGCACAGAGGGCTCATCCATTCCTTAGGTAAAGGTCAACACCTGCATTGAACAGAGGGATCGTCCATTCCTTAGGAACTTGTAAACACCTACAATGCACAGAGGGATCACTCATTCCTAAGGCAAATATAAACACCTGCAATGCCCAGAGGGATCATCCATTGCTTAGGTAAAGGTAAACAAGTACAACACACAGAGGGATCATCCATTCCTTAGGTAAACGTCAACACCTACAATGCACAGAGGGATCATTCATTTCTAAGGGAAATATAAACACCTGCAATACGCAGAGGGATCATCGATTGCTTAGGTAATGGTAAACACCTGCAATGCACAGAGGCATCATCAACTCCGTAGGTAATGGTAAATGCCTGCATTGCGGAGAGGTATCTTCCATTCTTTAAGTAAAGGAAGAATCCTGCGTTGAACAGAAGGATCATCAATTCCTTAGAGTACAGTTAACAACTGCACTGCTCAGAGGGCTCATCCATTCCTTAGGTAATGGTCAACACCTGCATTTAACAGAGGGATCTTCCATTCCTTAGGAAATTGTAAACACCTACAATGCACAGAGGGATGATTCATTCCTAAGGCAAATATAAACACCTGCAATGCACAGAGGGATCTTCCATTCCTTAGGAAATTGTAAACACCTACAATGCACACAGGGATCATTCATTCCTAAGGCAAATATAAACACCTACAATGCAGAGAGGGATCATCCTTTTCTTTGGTCATGGTAAACACCTGCAATGCACAGAGCGATCATCCAGTCCTTAGGTAATGGTTAACGCCTGCATAGCAGAGAGGGATCATCCTTTCTTTAAGTAAAGGAAGAATCCTGCGATGAATAGAGGGATCATCGATTCCTTAGGGAAAAGTTAACACATGCATTGCAAGGAGGGCTCATCAACTCCTAGGGTAATGGTCAACAACTGCATTGAACAGAAGGAACTTCCATTCCTTAGTAAATTGTTATCACCTACATTGCACAGAGGGATCATTCATTCCTAAGGCAAATATAAACACCTGCTATGTACAGAGGGGTCATCCATTGCTTAGGTAATGGTAAACACCTGCAATGCACAGAGGGATCATCCAGTCCTTAGGTAATGGTAAACGCCTGCATTGCAGAGAGGGATCATCCATTCTTTAAGTAAAGGAAGAATGCTGCGTTGAACCGAGGGATCATCAATTCGTTAGGGAACAGTTAACACCAGCATTGCACAGAGTGCTCATCCATTCCTTAGGTAATGGTCAACACCTGCATTGAACAGAGGGATCTTCCATTCCTTAGGAAATTGTAAACACCTACAATGCACAGATGGATCATTCATTCCTAAGGGAAATATAAACACGTTCAATGCACAGAGGGATCATCTATTGCTTAGGTAAAGGTAAACAAGTGCAATACACAGAGGGATCATCCATTCCTTAGGTAAAGGTCAACACCTACAATGCACAGAGGGATCAT
Source organism: Orientallactaga sibirica (assembly GCA_036365145.1). NCBI lineage: Eukaryota > Metazoa > Chordata > Mammalia > Rodentia > Dipodidae > Orientallactaga > Orientallactaga sibirica. The sequence continues at coordinate 290,140 of JAEOAD010001320.1, forward strand.
TCATTCCTAAGGCAAATATAAAGACGTGCAATGCACAGAGGGATCATCCATTGCTTAGGTAAAGGTAAACACGTGCAATACACAGAGGGCTCATCCATTGCTTACGTAAAGGTCCACACCTACAATGCACAGTGGGATCATCCATTGCTTAGGTAAAGGTAAACACGTGCAATACACAGAGGGCTCAAACATTCCTTACGTAAAGGTCAACACCTACAATGCACAGAGTGATCATTCATTCCTAAGGCAAATATAAACACCTGCAATGCACAGAGGGGTCATCCATTGCTTAGGGAAAGGTAAACACGTGCAATATAGAGAGGGATCATCCATTCCTTAGGTAACGGTCAACACCTACAATGCACAGAGGGATCATTCATTCCTAAGGAAAATATAAACACGTGCATTGAACAGAGGGATATTCCATTCCTTAGGTAATAATAAACACCTGAAATGAACAGAGGGATCATCCATTCCTTAGGTAATGGTAAACAGCTGCAATGCACAGAGGGATCATCCAGTCCTTAGGTAATGGTAAACGCCTGCATTGCAGAGATGGATCATCCATCCTTTAAATAAAGGAAGAATCCTGCGTTGAACAGACGGATCATCAATTCCTTACAGAACAATTAACACCTGCATTGCACAGAGGGCTAATACATTCCTTAGGTAATGGTCAACACCTGCATTGAACAGAGGGATCTTCCATTCCTTAGGAAATTGTAAACACCTACAATGCACAGAGGGATCATTCATTCCTAAGGCAAATATAAACACCTGCAATGCACAGAGGGATCATCCATTGCTTAGGTAAAGGTAAAGACGAGCAATACAAAGAGGGATCATCCATTCGTTATGTAAAGGTAAACAGCTACATTGCACAGAGCAATCATCCATTCCTTAGGTTAAGGTCAACTCCTGACTGGCCCAGAGGGATCATCCATACCTTAGGTAAAGGTAACACCTGCATTTCACACAGGGAAGATATATTCCTTTGGTAAAGGTAAAAACCTGCATTGAACAGAGGGATCTTCCATTCCTTAGGTAATAGTAAACACCTGCAATGCACAGAGGGATCACCCTTTCCTTAGGTAATGGTAAACACCTGCAATGCACAGAGGGATCATCCAATCCTTAGGTAATGGTAAACGCCTGCATTGCAGAGAGGGATCATCCATTCTTTAAATAAAGGACGAATCCTGCATTGAACAGAGGGAACATTGATTCCTTAGGGAAAACTTAACACCTGAACTGCACAGAGGGATAATCCATTCCTTAGGTAATGGTCAACACCTGCATTGAACAGAGGGATCTTCCATTGCTTAGGTAAAGGTCAACACGTGCAATACACAGAGGGATCATCCATTCCTTAGCTAAAGGTCAACACCTATATTGCACAGAGGGGTCATCCATTCCTTAAGTAATGGTCAACACCTGCATTGAAAAGCGGGATCTTCCATTCCTTAGGAAATTGTAAAAACCTACAATGCACAGATGGATCATTCATTCCTAAGGCAAATATAAACACCTGCAATGCACAGAGGGATCATCCATTGCTTAGGTAAAGGTAAACACGTGCAATACACAGACGGATCATCCATTCCTTAGGTAATGGTCAACACCTACAATGCACATAGGGATCATTCATTCCTAAGGCAAATATAAACACCTGCAATACACAGAGTTATCATCAATTGCTTAGGTAAAGGTAAACACGAGCAATACAAAGAGGGATCATCCATTCGTTATGTAAAAGTAAACACCTACATTGCACAGAACGATCATCCATTCCTTAGGTTAAGTTCAACTCCTGCCTGACCCAGAGGGATCATCCATACCTTATGTAAAGGTAACACCTGCATTTCACACAGGGAAGATCCATTCCTTTGATAAAGGTAAAAACCTGCATTGAACAGAGGGATCTTCCATTCCTTAGGTAATAGTAAACACCTGCAATGCACAGAGGGATCACCCATTCCTTAGGTAATGGTAAAAACCTGCAACGCACAGAGGGATCATCCAGTCCTTAGGTAATGGTAAAGGCCTGCATTGCAGAGAGGGATCATCCATTCTTTAAGTAAAGGAAGAATCCTGCTTTGAACAGAGGGATCATCGATTCCTTAGGGAACAGCTAAAACCTGCAATGCACAGAGGGATCATCCATTGCTTAGGTAAAGTTAAACACGTGCAATACAAAGAGGGATCATCCATTACTTAGGTAAAGGTCAACACCTGACTGCCCCAGAAGGATCATCCATACCTTATGTAAAGGTGAACACCTGCATTGCACACAGGGAAAATCCATTCGTTAGGTAATTGTAAACACCTGCAATGCAGAGAGGGGTCATCAATTCCTAAGGTAAATGTAAACACCTACAATGCACAGAGGGATCATTCATTCCTAAGGCAAATATAAAAACCTGCACTGCACAGAGGGCTCATCCATTACTTAGGTAATGTTCAACACCTGCATTGAACAGAGGGATCTTCCATTCCTTGGGTAAAGTTCAACACCTACATTGCACAGAGGGATCATTCATTTCTAAGGCAAATATAAACACCTGCAATGCACAGAGTGATCATCCATTGCTTAGGTAAAGGTAAACACGTGGAATACACAGAGGGATCATCCATTGCTTAGGTAATGGTGAACACCTGTGATACACAGAGGGATCATCCAGTCCTTATGTAATGGTAAACGCCTCCAATGCAGAAGGGGATCATCTATTCTTTAAGTAAAGGAAGAATCCTGCGTTGAAAAGATGGATCATCGATTCCTTAGGGAATATTTAACACCTGCACTGCACAGAAGGCTCATCCATTCCTTAGGTAATGGTCAACACCTGCATAGAACAGAGGGATCTTCCATTCCTTAGGAAATTGTAAACACCTACAATGCACAGAGGGATCATTCATTCCTTAGGCAAATATAAACACCTGCAAAGCACAGAGGCATCATCCATAGCTTAGGTAAAGGTAAATACGTGCAACACAGAGAGGGATCATCCATTTCTTAGATATAGATCAACACCTACATTGCACAGAGGGATCATCCATTCCTTAGGTAATGGTCAACACCTGCATAGAACAGAGGGATCTTCCATTCCTTAGGAAATTGTAAACACCTACAATGCACAATTGGATCATTCATTTCTAAGGCAAATATAAACACCTGCAATGCATAGAGGGATCATCCATTGCTTAGGTAAAGGTAAACACGTGCAATACACATAGGGATCATCCATTCCTTATGTAAAGGTCAACACCTAGATTGCACAGAGGGTTGAACCATTCCTTAGGTAAAGGTCAACAACTGACTGGCCCAGAAGGATCGTCCATACCTTATGTAAAGGTAAACACGTGCATTGCACACAGGGAACATACTTTCCTTAGGTAATTGTAAACACCTGCAATGCACAGAGGGATTATCCATTCCTTAGGTAATGGTCAACACCTGCATTGAACAGAGGGATCTTCCATTGCTTAGGAAATTGAAAACACCTACAATGCACAGAGGGATCATTCATTGCTTAGGTAAAGATAAACACGTGCAATACACAGAGGGATCTTCCATTCCTTAGGAAATTGTAAACACCTATAATGCACAGAGGGATCATTCATTCCTAAAGCAAATATAATCACCTGCAATGCACAGAGGGATCATCCATTCCTTAGGTAAATGTAAACAACTGCAACGCACAGAGGGATCATACAGTCCTTAGGTAATGGTAAACCCCTGTATTGCAGAGAGGTATCATCCATTCTTTTAGTAAAGGAAGAATCCTGCGTTGAACAGAGGGATCATCGAGGCCTTAGGGAACAGTTAACAACTGCAGTGCACAGAGGGCTCATCCATTCCTTAGGTAATGGTCAACTCCTGCATTGAACAGAGGAAACTTCCATTCCTTAGATAATTGTAAACACGTACAATGCACAAAGGGATCATTCATTCCTAAGGCAAATATAAACACTTACAATGCACAGAGGGATCATCCATTGCTTAGGCAAAGGTAAACACGTGCAATACACAGAGGGATCATCCATTCCTTATGTAAAGGTAAACACTTCCATTGCACACAGGGAACACCCATTCCTTTGGTAATTGTAAACTCCTGCAATGCACAGGGTGATCATCCATACCTAAGGTAAATGTAAACACCTACAATGCAAAGAGGGATCATCTATTCCTTAGTTAAGTGTATACACCTGCATTGCACAGGGGGATCATCCATTCCTAAGTGAAGGTAGAAACCTGCATTGAACAGAGGGATCATCCTTTTCAAGGTAAAGGTACACACCTGCGTTGAACAGAGGGATCATCGATTCCTTAGGGAACAGTTAACACCTGGACTGCATACAGGGCTCATCCATTCCTTAGGTAATGTTCAACACCTGCCTTAAACAGAGGGATCCTCCATTCCTTAGGAAATTGTAAACACCTACAATGCACAGAGGGATCATTTATTCCTAAGGCTAATATAAACACTTGCAATGGACAGAGGGATCATCCATTGCTTAGGTAAAGGTAAACACGTGCAATACACAGAGGGATCATCCATTCTTTAGGTAAAGGTTAACACCTACATTGCACAGAGTGATCATCCATCCCTTAGGTAACGGTCAACACCTACATTGAACGGAGGGATCATCCATTCCTTAGTTAAACGTCAACACCTTAACGGCACAGAAGGATCATCCATACCTTATGAAAATATAAACACCTGCAGTGCACACAGGGAACATCCATTCCTTAGGTAATTGTAAACACCTGCAATGCACGGAGGGATCATCCATTTCTAAGGAAAATGTAAACACCTACAATGCAGAGCGGGATCACCTATTCCTTACGTAAGTGTATACACCTGCATTGCACAGGGTGATCATCCATTCCTTAAGTGAAGGTAGAAACCTGTATTGCACAGAGGGATCATCCTTTTCAAGGTAAAGGTACACACCTGCGTTGATCAGAGGGATCGTCGATTCCTTAGGGTACAGTTAACAGCTGCACTGCCCAGAGGGCTCATCCATTCCTTAGGTAATGCTCAACACCTGCATTGAAGAGAGGGATCTTCCATTCCTTAGTAAATTGTAAACGCCTACAATGCACGGAGGGATCATTCATTCCTAAGGCAAATATAAACACCTGCAATGCACAGATGGATCATCCATTGCTTAGGTAAAGGGCAACAACTATATTGAACAGAGGGATCATCCATTCCTTAGGTAATGGTAAATACCTGCAATGCACAGAGGGGTCATCCAGACCTTAGGCAATGGTAAACGCCTGCAGTGCACACAGGGAACATACATTCCTTAGGTAATTGTAAACACCTGCAATGCATAGAGGGATCATCCATTCCTTAGGTAATGGTAAACACCTGCAATGCACAGAGGGATCATCCAGTCCTTAGGTAATGGTAAACGCCTGTATTGCAGAGAGGGATCATCCATTCTTTAAGTAAAGGATGAATCCTGCGTTGAACAGAGGGATCATCCAGTCCTTAGGGAACAGGTAACACCTGGAGTGCACAGAGGGCTCATCCATTCCTTAGGGAATGGTCAACACCTGCACTGAACACAGGGATCTTCCATTCCTTAGATAATTGTAAACACCTACAATGCAAAGAAGGATCATTCATTCCTAAGGCAAATATAAACACCTGCAAATCACAGAGGGATCATCCATTGCTTAGCTAAAGGTAAACACGTGCAATACACAGAGGGATCATCCATTCCTTAGGTAATGGTAAACACCTGCAATGCACAGAGGGGTCATCCAGACCTTAGGCAATGGTAAACGCCTGCATTGCACACAGGGAACATACATTCCTTAGGTAATTGTAAACACCTGCAATGCACAGAGGGATAATCCAGTCCTTAGGTAAGGGTAAACGCCTGCATTGCAGAGAGGAATCATCCATTTTTTAAGTAAGGGAAGAATTCTGCGTTGAAGGGAGGGATCATCAATTCCTTAGGAAACAGTTAACAATTGCACTGCACAGAGGGGTCATCCATTCCTTAGGTAATGGTCAACACCTGCATTGAACAGAAGGATCTTCCATTCCTTAGCAACTTGTAAACACCTACAATGCACAGAGGGATCATTAATTCCTAAGGCAAATATAAACACCTGCACTACACAGAGGCCTCATCCATTCCTTAGGTAATGGTGAACACCTGCATTGAACAGAGGGATCTTCCATTCCTTAGGAAATTGTAAACACCTACCATGCACAGAGGGATCATTCATTCCTTAAGTGAAGGTAGAAACCTGCATTGAACAGAGGGATCATCCTTTTCAAGGTAAAGGTACACACCTGCGTTGAACAGAGGGATCATCGATTCCTTAGGGAACAGTTAACACCTGCACTGTACGGAGGGCTCATCCATTCCTTAGGTAATGGTCAACACCTGCATTGAACAGAGGGCTCATCCATTCCTTAGGTAATGGTCCACGTCTGCATTGAACAGAGGGATCTTCCATTCCGTAGGAAATTGTAAACCCCAACAATGCATAGAGGTATCATGCAATCCTAAGGCAAATATAAACACCTGCAATGCACAGAGGGATCATCCATTGCTTAGATAAAGGTAAAAACGTGCCATACACAGAGGGATCATCCATTCCTTAGGTAAAGGTCAACACCTACATTGCACAGAGGGATCATCCATTCCTTAGGTAAAGGTCAACACCTGACTGGCCCAGAAGGATCATCCATAACTTATGTAAAGGTAAACACCTGCATTGCACACAGGGAACATACATTTCTTAGGTAATTGTAAACACCTGCAATGCACAGAGGGGTCATCCATTCCTTAAGTGAAGGTAGAATCCTACATTGAACAGAGGGATCATCCTTTTCAAGGTAAAGGTACACACCTGCGTTGAACAGAGGGATCATCGATTCCTTAGGGAACAGTTAACACCTGCACTGCACAGAGGGCACATCCATTCCTTAGGTAATGGTCAACACCTGCATTGAACAGAAGGATCTTCCATTCCTTAGGAAATTGTAAACACCTACAATGCACACAGGGATCATTCATTCCTAAGGCAAATATAAACACCTGCAATGCATACAGGGATCATCCATTGCTTAGGTAAAGGTAAACACGTGCAATACACAGAGCGAACATCCATTCCTTAGGTAAAGGTCAACACCTACAATGCACAGAGGGATCATTCATTCCTAAGGCAAATATAAACACCTGCAATGCACAGAGGGATCATCCATTGATTAGGTAAGGGTAAACACCTGCAATGCACAGAGGGATCATCTATTCCTTCGGTAAGTGTATACACCTGCATTGCATGCGGGATCATCCATACCTTAAGTAAAGGTTGAAACCTACATTGAACAGAGGGATCATCGTTTTCAAGGTAAAGGTATACAACTGAATTTACAGAGTACATCAATTCCTTAGGGAATAGTTAACACCCGCACTGCAAAGAGGGCTCATCCATTCCTTAGGAAATGGTCAACACCTGCATTGAACAGAGGGATCTTCCATTCCTTAGGAAATTGTAAACACCTACATTGCACAGAGGGATCTTCCATTCCTTAGGTAAAGGTCAACACCAGACTGGCCCAGAGGGATCATCCATACCTTATGTAAAGGTAACACCTGCATTTCACACAGGGAAGATCCATTCCTTTGGTAAAGGTAAAATCCTGCATTGAACACCTACAATGCACAGAGGGATCGTTCATTCCTAACGGAAATATAAACACCTGCATTGCACACAGGGAACATCCATTCCTTAGGTAATAGTAAACACCTACAATGCACAGAGGTATAATCCAGTCTTTGGTAATGGTAAACACCTACAATGCACAGAGGGATCATCCAGTCCTTAGGTAAGTGTATACACCTGCATTGCACAGGGGGATCATCCATTCCTTAAGTGAAGGTAGAAACCTGCATTGAACAGAGGGATCATCCTTTTCAAGGTAAAGGTACACACCTGTGTTGAACAGAGGGATCATCGATTCGTTAGGGAAGAGTTAACACCTGCACTGCACAGAGGGCTCATCCATTCCTTAGGTAATGGTCAACACCTGGATTGAACAGATGGATCTTCCATTCCTTAGGAAATTGTAAGCACCTACAATGCACAGAGGGATCATTCATTCCCAAGGCAAATATAAACACCTGCAATGCACAGAGGGATCATACATTCCGTAAGTGAAGATAGAAACCTGCATTGAACAGAGGGATCATCCTTTTCAAGGTAAAGGTACACACCTGCATTGAATAAAGGGATCATCGATCGTTGAACAAAGGGAACAGTTAACAGCTGTACTGCACAGAAGGCTCATCCATTCTTTAGGTAATGGTCAACACCTGCATTGACCAGAGGGATCTTCCATTCCTTAGGAAATTGTAAACACCTACATTGCACAGAGGGATCTTCCATTCCTTAGGTAAAGGTCAACACCTGACTGGCCCAGAATGATCATCCATACCTTATGTAAAGTTAAACAGCTGCATTGCACACAGGGAACATCCATTCCTTCGGTAATTGTAAACACCTGCAATGCACAGAGGGATCATCCATTCGTTAGGTAATGGTACATGCCTGCATTGCAGAGAGGGATCATCCATTCTTTAAGTATAGGGAGAATCCTGCGTTGAACAGAGGGATCATCGATTCCTTAGGGAACAGATAACACCTACACTGCACAGAGGGCTCGTCCCTTCCTTAGGTAATGGTCAACACCTGCATGGAACAGAGGGATCTTCCATTCCTTAGGAAATTGTAAACACCTACAATGCACAGAGGGATCATCCATTGTTTAGGTAAAGGTAAACACGTGCAATACACAGAGGGCTCATCCATTCCTTATTTAAAGGTCAACACCTAAAATGCACAGAGGGATCATTCATTCCTAAGTAAAATATAAGCACCTGAAATGCACAGAGGGATCATCCATTGCTTAGGTAAAGGTAAACACGTGCAATACACAAAGGGATCATCTATTCCTTAGGTAAAGGTCAACACCTACAATGCGCAGAGGGATCATTCATTCCTAAGGCAGATATAAACACCTGCAATGTACAGAGGGATCTTCCATTGCTTAGGTAAAGGTAAACACGTGCAATACACAGAGGGATCATCCCTTCTTTAGATAATGGTAAACCCCTGCATTTAACAGAGGGGTCATCTATTCGTTAGGTAAAGATCAACACCTGCATTGCACAGGAGGATCAACCCCTTCTTAGTTAAAGACAATCACCTGCTTTGAACAGAGGTATCATCTATTCCTTAGGTAAAGATCAACATCTGCATTGCAAAGAGGGATCATCTGTTCCTTAGATAACGGTAAACAGTTGCATTGAACTGAGGGATCATCTATTCCTTAGGTAAAGATCAAGACCTGCATTGCACAGAGGTATCATCCATTCCTTTAGTCACTGTAAACACCTGCATTGAACAGAGGAATTATCCATTCCTTAGAGAACGGTAAACATCTGCATTTAACTGAGGGCTCATATATTCCGTAGGTAATTATCAACTCCTGCATTTTACAGAGGATTCGTCCCATTCCTTAAGTAAAGTTCAACACCTGCATTACACATAGGGATCATACATTCCTTCTGTAAAGGTAAATACCTGCATTGAACAGAGGGATCATCCATGCCCTAGTTAACTGTAAACACCTGCATTGAACAGAGGGATCATTCATTCCTTAGATAACGGTAAACACGTGCATTAAACCGAGGGATCCATATATTCCTTAGGTAAAGATCAGAACCTGCATTGCACAGAGAGATCATCAATACCTTATTTAATGGTAAACAGCTGCATTGAACAGAGGGATCACCCACTCCTTAGATAATCGTAAACAACTTCATTGAACAGAGGGATCATCCATTCTTTAGATAATGGTAAACACCTGCATTTAACAGAGGGATCATCTATTCCTTAGGTAAAGATCAACACATGGATTGCACTGGGGGATCAATCCCTTCCTTAGGTAAAGGTAAACACCTGTATTGAACAGAGGTATCATCTATTCCTTAGGTAAAGATCAACACCTGCATTATTCAGAGGGATCATCCATTCCTTAGATAACAGTAAATGCCTGTAATGAACAGAGGGATCATCTATTCCTTAGGTCAAGACCAATACCTGCATTGCACAGAGGGATCATCTGATTCTTAGGTTAAGGTAGATACCTGCATTGCACATAGGGATCATCCATTTCTTAAGTAAAGGTAAACACATGCATTGGACAGAAGGATCATCTATTCCTTAGGTATCTGTAAACACCTGCATAGGACAGCGGGGTCATCCATTCCTTAGGCAACTGTATTCACCTGCATTGAACAGAGGGATCATCCATTCCCTAGATAACAGTAAAGGCCTGCAATGAACAGAGGGATCAACTATTCCTTAGGTAAAGATCAACACCTCCATTGCACAAGGGATCATCCCATTCCTTAGGTAAAGGAAAACACCTGCATTACCCAGAGGGATCATCCATTCCTTAGGTAAAGATAAACACCTGCATTGCACATAGGGATCATCCATTCCTTAGGTAAAGATAAACACTTGCATTGCACAGAGGGATCATCCATTCCTCAGGTAATGGCAAACACCTGCATTTAACTGAGGGATCATCCATTCTTTAGATAAGTGTAAACACCTGCATTTAACAGAGGTGTCATCTATTCCTTAGGTAAAGATCAACACAGATAGCACAGAGGGATCATCCCATTCCTTAGGTAAAGGAAAACATCTTCATTGAACAGAGGTATCATCCATTCTTTACGTAACGGTAAACACCTATATTTAACAAAGGGATCATCTATTCCTTAGGTAAAGATCAACATCTGCATTGCACAGAAGAATCATGCCATTCCTTAGGTAAAGGTAAACACCTGCATTAAGCAGAGGGATCATCCATTTCTTAGATAATGGTAAACAGCTGCATTTAACAGAGGAATCATCTATTCCTTAGGTAAAGATCAACACCTGCATTGCACAGAAGGATCATCCCATTCCTTAGGTTAAGGGAAACACCTGCCTTGCACAGATGGATCATCCATTCCTTAGGTGAAGGTAAAAACCTGCACTGAATACAGCAAACATCCATTCCTTTGTTAAAGGTAAACACCTGCTTTGAACAGAGGGATCATCATTCTTTAGGTACAGGTAAATACCTGCCTTGAACAGAGGTACATCCATTCCTTAGGGATAGGTAAAAACCTGTATTGCACAGAGGGATCATCCATTCCTTAGGTAAATGTAAACACCTGCTTTGAATAGAGGAATCATCCATTCCTTAGGTAAAGTTCAATATCTGCATTGCTAAGAGGGATCATCCATTCCTTAGATAAACGTAAAAACCTGCATTGCACAGAGCGAACATCCATTCCTTTGGTAAAGGTAAACACCTGGATTGAACAGAGGGATCATCCTTCTTTAGGTAAAGGTAAATACCTGCCTTGAACATAGGTATCATCCGTTCCTTAGCTAAAGGTAAACTCCTGCATTGAACAGACGGATCATCCATTCCTCATATAAGGGTAAACACCTGGATTGAACAGAGGGATCATCTATTCCTTAGGTAAAGATCAACACCTGCATTGCACAGAGGGAACATCCATTCCTTAGGTAAACGTTAAGGCCTACCAGGCCCGTAGGGATCATCCATTCCTCATGTAAAGGTAAACACCTGCATTGCACACAGCGAACATCCATTCCTTTGGTAAAGGTAAACACCTGCATTGAACAGAGGGATAATCCTTCTTTAGGTAAAGGTAAATATCTGTCTTGAACACAAGTATTATCCATGCCTTATGGAAAGGTAAACACCTCCAATGCACAGTGGGATCCTCCATTCCTTATGTAAACGTAAACACCTGCATTGCATAAAGGGAACATCCATTCCTTTGGTCCAGGTAAACATCTGAATTGAACAGAGGGATCATCCTTACCTTGGATAAAGGTAAACACCTGCAATGCACAGAGGGATCATTCATTCCTTAGGTAAATGTAAAAACCTACAGTGCACAGAGGGATCATCCATTCCTTAGCTAAGGGTAAACACCTGCATTTCACAGAGTGATCATCCATTCCTTATGTTAAGTTAAAAACCTGCATTGAACAGAGGGGTCATATATTCCTTAGGTAAAGGTCAACATATTCATTGCACAGAGGGATCATCCATTCCTTAGGTATAGGACAACACCTGCATTGCACAGAGGGATCATCCATTCCTTAAGTAAAGATCAACACCTGCATTGAACAGAGGGATCATCCATTCCTTGGGTTAAGTTAACACCTGCAAGGCACAGAGGGAACATCCATTCATTAGGTAACTGTAAACATCTGCATTGAACATAGGGATCATCCATTCCTTAGATAATGTTAAACACCTGCATTGACCAGATGAGGCTCCATTCCGTAGGTAAAGATCAACACCTGCATTGCCAGAGGGTTCAACTATTCCTTAAGTTAAGGTAAACACCTGCATTGCACAGAGGGATGTTCCATTCCTTAGGTAACTGTAAACACCTGCATTGAACAGACGGAACATCCATTCCATAGATAATGACAAACACCTGCATTGAACACAGGGACCATCTATTCCTTAGGTAAAGATCAACACCTGCATTGGACAGAGGGATCATGCCATTCCATAGGTAAAGTTAAACACCTGCATTACACAGAGGAATCATCCTTTCCATAGGTAATGGTAAACACCTGCATTGAACAGAGGGATTATCCATTTCTTCCATAATGGTAAACACCTACATTGAACAGAGGGTCCATCAATTCCTTAGGTGAAGATCAACACCTGCATTGTACAGAGGGATCATCCCATTCCTTAGGTAAAGTTAAACACCTGCATTGCGCACAGGCGTCTTCCAATCCTTAGGTAAAGTTAAACACCTGATTTGAACAGAGGGATCATCCATTCTTTAGGTAACAGTAAATACCTGCATAGAACAGAGGGATCATCTATTCATTAGGTAAAAATCAACTCCTGCATTGCACAGAGGGATCATATATTCCTTAGGTAAAGGTAAACACCTGCATTGCACAGAGGGATAATCCATTCCTTAGGTAAAGGACAACACCTGCATTGCACAGAGGGATCTTCCATTCTATAGGTAATTATAAACACCTCCATTGATCAAAGGAGTAATACTTTCCTTTGTTATAGTAAACATGTGCAATGCACAAAAGTATCATCCCATTCCTAATATAAACGTAAACACCTGCATTGAACAGAGGGATCATTCATTTCTTACGTAAAGGTAAACATCTGCCATGCACACAGGGATCATCCATTCCTAAGGTAAATGTAAACACCTGCAATGCATAGAGGGATCATCCATTACTTAGATAAAGGTCAACACCTGCCTAGCCCAGAGGGATCATGCATTCCTTATGTACAGATACACACTTGCATTGCACACAAGGAACCTCCATTCCTTTGTTAAATGTAAACACCTGCATTCATCAGAGGCATCTTCCATTCCTAGGTAATATTAAATCCCTGCAATGCACAGAGGAATCATCCATTACTATGTTAAAGACCAATACCTTTAGTGCACAGAGGGATCATCCATTCCTAGGTAAAGTCAACACCTGCCTTCCCAGAGATATCATCAATTCCTTATGTAAAAGTTAACACCTGCATTGCACACAGGGAACATCCATTTCTTTGGTAAAGGTAAATACCTGCATTGAACAGAGGGATCATCCATTTCTTAGGTAAAGGTAAACACCTTCATTGAACAGAGGATTCTTCCATTCCTTAGGTAATAGTAAACACCTGAAATGCACACATGAATCATCATTTCCTTAGGTAAAGGTAAACACCTGCAGTGCACAGAGGGATCATCCATTCCCTAGGTAAGGCTAAACATCTGCGTTGCACAGACTGATCATCAATGCATTATGTAATAGTAAACGACTGCATTGAACAGAGGGATCATCTATTCCTTAGGTAAAGATCAACACCTGCATTGCACAGAGGGACCATCCCATTCCTTAGGTAAAGACAAACACATGCATTGCACTGACACATCATCCATTCCTTAGGTAAATGAAAACACCAGCATTGAACAGAGAGATCATGCATTCCTCAGATAATGGTAAACACCTGCATTGAACAAAGAGATCCTCTATTCCTTTGGTAAACTTCAATACATGCATTGCACAGAGGGATCATCCAATTCCTAGGAAAAGGTCAACACCGGCATTGCACATAAGGATCATCCATTCCGGAGGAAAAGCGCAACACCTGCATAGTACAGAGGGATCGTTCATTATTAAGGTATAGATCAAAACCTGTAATTCACAGTGGGATCATCCATTCCTTAGGTAAAGGTGACTCCTGCATTGCACAGAGGGATCATCCAATCCGTAGAAAAAGGTCAACACGTGAAATGAACAGAGTGATAATCTATTCTTTAGGTAAAGTTTAACAACTGATTTGCAGAGAGGGATCATCTCATTCCTTAGGTAAAGGTCAAAACCTGCTTTGCACAGAGGGATCATCCATTCCTTATGTATAGGTAAACAAATGCCTTGCAAAAGGGAACATCCATTCCTTTGGTCAAGGTAAACACCTGCACTGAACAGAGGGATCTTCCATTCCATGGGTATATATAAACGGCTGCAATGCACAGAGCGATCATCCATGCCTTAGGTAAAGGTAAACACCTGCAATGCACGGAGGGATCATCCATTCCTTAGGTAATGGTAAACACCTGCATTGCACAGACTGATCACCCATTCCTTAAGTAAAGGTAGAAAACTGCGTTGAACAGAGGGATCATCGTTGTTTAGGTAAAGGTAAATAGCTGCGTTGAAGGGAGGTTTCATCCATTCCTTAGGTAAAGGTAAATACCTGCATTGAACAGAGGGATCATCCATTCCCCATGTAAAGGTAGAAACCTGCGTTGAACAGAGGGATCATCCTTCTTTAGGTAAAGGTAAACACCTAAGTTGAACAGAGGTATCATCCATTCCTTAGGTTAAGGTAAACAGCTGCATTGAAGAGAGGGATCCCCCATTCCTTAGATAACGGTAAACACCTGCATTGAACAGAGGGATCATCTATTCCTTAGGTGAAGATCAACACCCTCATTGCACAGATTGATCATTCCATTGATTAGGTAGAGGTAAACACCTGCATTGCACAGAGGGATCATCCCATTCCTTAAGTAGAGATAAACACCTGCATTGCAAAGAGGGATCATCCATTCTTTAGGTAACGGTAAACACCTGCATTGAATGGAGGGATCATCCATTCATTATATAAAGATAAACACATGCATTCAAGAGAGGAATCATCTATTCCTTCGGTAAAGATCAACACCTGCATTGCACAGAGGGAACATTCATTTCTTAGGTAAAGGTAAACACCTTTTTGCACAGCAGGATCATACATTCCTTGTTAAGAGTAAACACCTGCATTACACAGAGGGATCATCCATTCCTTAGGTATAGGTAGAAACCTGCGTTGAACAGAGGAATCATCCTTCTTTAGGTAAACGTAAACACCAGCGTTAAACAGAGGTATCATCAATTCCTTAGGTAAAGGTAAACACCTGCATTGAACAGAGGGATCATCTACTCCTGAGGTAACGATCCACACCTGCATTGCACAGAGGGATCAACCCATTCCTTAGGTAAAGATAAATACCAGAATTGCACATAGGCATCATCCATTCCGTAGGTAACGGTAAACACCTGCTTTGAAGAGGGATCATCAATTCTTTAGGTAAAGGTAGACACCTGCAATGAATAGAGGGATCATCCATTACTTAGGTAAGGGTAAACAACTGCATTGATCAGAAGGATCATCCATTCTTTACATAACAGTAAACATGTGCATTGAACAGAGGATTCATCAATTCCTTAGGTAAAGATCAACACTTGAATTGCAAAGAGGGATCATCAGTTCCTTAGGTAAAGGACAACAGCTGCATTGCACAGAGGGATCATCCATTCTGTAAGTAAAGGTAGAAACCTGCGTGGAACAGAGGGATCATCCTTCTTTAGGGAAAAGTAAACACCTGCATTGAACAGAGGGATCATCTATTTCTTAGGTAAAGTTTACCACGTGCTTTGCACAGAGGGATCATCCCATTCTTTTGGTAAAGGTAAACAACTGCATTGCACAGAGGGATCATCCATTCCTTAGTTTAACGTAAACACCTGCATTGCACAGAGGGATCATCCATTCCTTAGGTAATGGTAAACACCTGCATTGAACAGAGGGATCATACATTCCTTAGGAAAAGGTAAACACCTGCAATGCACAGAGGGATCATCCATTCCTTAGGTAAGGGTAAACACCTGCATTGCACAGAGGGATCATCCATTCCTTAAGTAAAGGTAGAAACCTGCATTAAACAGAGGGATTATCCTTCATTAGGTAAAGGTAAATACCTGGGATGAACAGAGGTATCTTCCATTCCTCATATAATGGTAAACACCTGCATTGAACAGAGGGATCATCGCATTCCTTAGGTAGAGGTAAACACCTGCATTGCACAGAGGGATCACCCATTCCTTAGGTAATGGTAAAAACCTACATTGAACGCAGGTATCATCCATTCGTTATATATAGGTAATGACCTGCATTGAACAGAAGGATCGTCTATTCC
Source organism: Orientallactaga sibirica (assembly GCA_036365145.1). Lineage (NCBI taxonomy): Eukaryota > Metazoa > Chordata > Mammalia > Rodentia > Dipodidae > Orientallactaga > Orientallactaga sibirica. Next base: position 306,778 of record JAEOAD010001320.1, read on the forward strand.
TTAAGGAAGGATTAACACGTGCACTGCAGAGAGGGATCATCCCATTCCTTAGGTAAAGGTAAACACCTGAATTGGAAAGAGGGATCATCCATTTCTTAGATAACGGTTAACCACTGCATTGACCAGGGGGATCATCTATTCCTTAGGTAAAGATCAACACCTGCCTTGCACAGAGGGATCATCCATTCCTTATGTAAAGGCCAACACCTGCCTGGCCAAGAGGGATTGTCCATTCATTTTATAAAGGTAAACACCGGAATTGCACACATGGAACATCAATTCTTTTGGTAAAGCTAAGCACCTGCATTGAACAGAGGGTTCTTCCATTCCTTAGGTAATATTAAACACCTGCAATGCACACAAGGATCATCTATTCATAAGGTAAATGTAAACACGTGCAATGCACAGAAGGATCATCCACTCCTTAGGTAAAGGTAAACACCTGCATTGCACGGAGAGATTTTTTATTTCCTAGGTAACTTTAAACACCTGCATTGAGTAGAGGCATTATCCATTCTATAGGTAACTGAAAGCACCTGCATTGAACAAAGGGATCATCTATTCCTTAGGTAAAGTTCAACACCTGCATTGCAAAGAGGAATCATCCCTTTCCTTAAGTAAAAGTAATCACCTTCATTGCACAGAGGTCTCATCCATTCCTTAGGGAAAGGTAAACACCTGCATTGACAGAGGGATCATCCATTTCTTTGGTAAAGGTAAACACCTGCCATGCATAGAAGAATCGTCTATTCCTCAGGTAAAGATCAACAACTGCCTGTCCCAGAGGGATCATCCATTCTTATATAAAGGTAAACACCTGCATTGCACACAGGGAACATCAATTCCTTTGGGAAAGGTAAACACCAGCATTGAACAGAGGGATATTCCATTCCGTAGGTAATAGTAAAAATCTGGAATGCACAGAGGAATCATCCATTCCTAAGGTAAATGTAAACACCTGCCATGCACACAGGGATCCTTCATTGCTTAGATAAAGGTAAACACCTGCAATGCACAGAGGGATCATCCATTCCTTATGTAAAGGAGAGCACCTGCATTGAACAGAGGGATCATCCATTCCTTAGGTAAATGTAAACACCTGCATTGCACAGAGGGATCATCCCATTCCTTAGGTAAAGTAAACACCTGCATTGCACAGAGGGATCATCCATTCCTTAGACAAAGGTAAACACCTGCATTGCAGTCAGGGATCTTCCATTCCATAGGTAAAGGTAAACAGCTGCATTGAACAGAGGGATCACCCATTCCTTAGAAAACGGTAAACACCTGCTTTGAACAGAGGTTTCATCTATTCCTGAGGTAAAGATCAACACCAGAATTGAACGGAGGGATCATCCCATTCCTTAGGTAAAGGTAAACACCTGCATTGCACATAGGGGTAATCCATTCCTTATGTAAAGGAGAACACCTGCATTGAACATAGGGAACTTCCATTCCTTAGGTAAAGGGAATCACCTCCATTGCAAAGAGGGTTCATCCGTTCCTTAGGTAAAGTTAAACTCCAGCAATGAACATAGGAATCTTCCATTCCTTTGGTAAAAGTAAACACCTGCAATGCACAGAGAGATCATCCCATTACTTACATAAACGTAAACACCTGCATTGAACAGAGGGATCATCTATTCCTTAGGTAAAGATCAACACCTGCCTTGCACAGAGGGATCATCCATTCCTTAGGTAAAGGCCAACACCTGCCTGTCCCAGAGGGATCGTCCATTCATTTCACAAAGGTAAACACCAGCATTGCACACATGGAACATCAATTCTTTTGGTAAAGCTAAGCACCTTTATTGAACAGAGGGACTTAAATTCCTTAGGTAAAAGTAAACAACTTCATTGCACAGTGGGATCATCTATTCCTAAGGTAAATGTAAACACGAGCAATGCACAGAGCAATCATCCATTCCTTAGGGAAAGGTAAACACCTGCATTGACAGAGGTATCATCCATTCCTTAGATAATGGTATACACCTGCATTGAACAGAAGGATCATCTATTCCTTAGGTAAAGATAAACACCTGCATTGCTAAGAGGGATCATCCATTCCTTAGGTAAAGTTGAACCCCTGCATTGCACAGAAGCATCATCCATTCCTTAGGTAAAGGACAACTCCTGCAAAGCACAGAGGGATCTTCCATTCTTTAGGTAAAGATCAGTACCTGCATTGAACAGAGGGTTCATCCATTACTTTGGTGAAGGAAACACCTACATTGCACAGAGGTATCATTCATTCCTTAGGTAAAGGTAAACACCTGCATTGCACAGAGGGATCATCCATTCCTTAGGTAAAGGTAAATAGCAGCATTGCACAGAGGGATCATACATTCCTTAGGTAAAGGTAAACACCTGCATTGCACAGAGGGATGATCCATTCCTTAGGTAATGGTAAACACCTGCATTTAAGAGGGATAATCAATTCCTTAGGTAAAGGTAGACACCTGCACTGCACAGAGGGATCATCCAATTCCTTTGGTAAAGGTAAATAGCAGCATTGCACAGAGGGATCATCTATTCCTTAGGTAAAGATCAACACCTGCATTGCACAGAGGGATATTCCATTCCTTAGGTAAAGAGAAACACCTGCATTGCACAGAGGGATCATCCATTCCTTAGGTAAAGATCAACACCTGCGTTGCAGAGAAGGATAATCCATTCCTTAGGTAAAGGGCAACACCTGCAATACACAGAGGGATATTCCATTCATTAGGTAAAGGGAAACACCTCCATTGCACAGAGGAATCATCCTTTCCTTAGGTAAATGTAAACAACAGCATTGAACATACGCTTCTTCCATTCCTTAGGTAATAGTAAACACCTACAATGCCCAGAGGGATCATCCCATTCCTTAAATAAACGTAAACACCTGAAACTTCCATTCCTTAGGTAAAGGTAAACACCTGCCTTGTACAGAGGGATCATCCATTCCTTAGGTAAAGATCAACACCTGCAATGAACAGAGGGATCATCTCATTCCTTACATAACTGTAAACATATGCATTGCACAGAGGAATCATCCATTCCTTAGGTAATGGTAAACACCTGCATTGCATACAGGGTTCAGCACAGAAGGATCATCCTTTCCTTTGGTAAAGGTAATCACCAGCATTGAACATAGGTATCTTCCATTACTTAGGTAATAGGAAACACCTGCAATGCACACAGGGATCATCCCATTCCTTACATAAACGTAAACACCTGCGTGGAACAGAGGGATCATCCATTCCTTAGGTAAAGTTCAACACCTCCATTTCACAGAAGGATCATGCAGTCATTAGGTAAAGGTCAACACCTGCCCAGAGGGATCATTCATTCCATATGTAACTGAAAATATATGCATTGCACACAGGGAACATCTATTCCTTTATTAAAGGTAAACACCTACATTGCACAGAGGGATCGTCCATTCCTTAGGTAACTGTAAACGCCTACATTTAACAGAGGGATCATACATTCCTTAGATAACGGTAAACACCTGCATTGAAGAGAGGGATCATCTATTCCTTAGGTGAAAATCAACACCCGCATTGCACAAATTGATCATCCCATTCCTTATGTAGATGTGAAGACCTGCATTGCACAGAGGGATCATCCCATTCCTTAAGTAGAGATAAACATCTGCACTGCACAGAGGTCTCATCCATTCCTTACGTAATGGTCAACACCTACACTGAACAGAGAGACCTTAAATTCCTTAGGAAATTGTAATCACCTACAATGAACAGATGGATCATTCATTCCTAAGGCAAATATAAACACCTGCAATGCACAGAGTGATCATACATTACTTAGGTAAAGGTAAACACGTGCAATACACACAGGGATAATCCATTCCTTAGATGAAGGTCAACAGCTACAATGCACAGAGGGATCATCCATTCCTAAGGCAAATATAAACACCTGCAATGCACAGAGGGATCATCCATTGCTTAGGTAAAGGTAAACACGTACAATACACAGAGGGATCATCCATTTCTTAGGTAAAGGTCAACCCCTACATTGCACAGAGGGATCATCCATTTCTTCGGTAAAGGTCAACACCGGATTGGCGCAGAGGGATCATCCATACCTTATGTAAAGGTAAACACCTGCATTGCACAAAGAGAACATCCGTTCCTTAGGTAATTGTAAAGACCTGCAATGCACACAGGGATTATCCAGTCCTTCGGTAATGGTAAACGCCTGCATTGCAGAGGGGATCATCCATTCTTTAAGTAAAGGCAGAATCCTGCGCTGAACAGAGGGATAATCGATTCCTAAGGGAACAGTTAACATCTGCACTGCACAGAGGGCTCATCTATTCCTTAGATACTGTTCAACACCTGCATTGAACGGAGGGATCTTCCATTCCTTAGGAAATTGTAAACACCTACAATGCACAGAGGGATCATTCATTCCTAAGGCAAATATAAACACCTGCAATGCACAGAGGGATCATCCATTGCTTAGGTAAAGGTAAACACGTGCAATACACAGAGGGATCATCCATTCCTTAGGTAAAGGTCAACACTTACAATGCACAGAGTGATCGTTCATTCCTAAGGCAAATATAAACACCTGCAATGCACAGAGGGATCATCCATTGCTTAAGTAAAGGTAAACACCGGCAATACACAGAGGAATCATGCATTCCTTAGGTAAGGTCAACACCTACATTGCACAGAGGGATCATCCATACCTTAGGTAAAGGTCAACACCTGAATGTCCCAGAAGGATCATCCATACCTTATGTAAAGGTAAACACCTGCATTGCAAACAGGGAACATCCATTCCTTAGGTAATTGTAAACACCTGCAATGTACAGAGGGATCATCCATTCCTAAGGTAAATGTAAACACCTACAATGCACAGAGGGATCATCTATTCCTTAGGTAAGTGTATACACCTGCATTGCACAGGGGGATGATAGATTCATTAAGTGAAGTTAGAAACCTGCATTGAACAGAGGGACCATCCTTTTCAAAGTAAAGGTACACAGCTGCGTTGAACACAGGGATCATTCATTCCTTAGGAAACAGTTAACACCTGCACAGCACAAAGGGCTAATCGATTCCTTAGATAATGGTCAACACCTGCATTGAACCGAGGGATCTTCCAGTCTTTAGGAAATTGTAATCACCCACAGTGCACAGAGGGATCATTCATTCGTAATGCAAATATAAACACCTGCAATGCACAGAGGGATCATCCCTTGCTTAGGTAAAGGTAAACACGTGCAATACACAGAGGGATCATGCATTCCTTAGGTAAGGGTCAACACCTACATGGCACAGAGGGATCATCCATTCCTTAGGTAAAGGGCAACATGTGACTGGCCCAGAAGGATCATCCATACCTTATGTAAAGGTAAACACCTGCATTGCACACAGGGAACATCCATTCCTTAGGTAAAGGTCAACACGTGCAATGCACAGAGGGACCATCCATTCCTAAGGTAAATGCAAACACCTACAATGCACAGAGGGATCATCTATTCCTTAGGTAAGTGTATACACCTGCATTGCACAGGGGGATCATCCATTACTTAAGTGAAGGTAGAAACCTGCATGGAACAGAGGGATCATCCTTTTCAAGGTAAAGGAACACACCTGCGTTGAAAAGAGGGATCATCGATTCCTTAGGGAACAGTTAACACCTGCACTGCACAAAGGGCTCATCCATTCCTTAGGTAATGGTCAACACCTGCATTGAACAGAGGAATCTTCCATTCCTTAGGTAATTGTAAACACCTACAATGCACAGAGGGATCATTCATTCCTAAGGCAAATATAAAATCCTGCAATGCACAGAGGGATCATCCATTGCTTAGGTAAAGTTCAACACATGCAATACACAGAGGGATCATCCATTCCTTAGCTAAAGGTCAACACCTACATTGCACAGAGGGATCATCCATTCCTTAGGTAAAGGTCAACACCTGACTGGCCCAGAAGGGTCATCCATACCTTATGTAAAGGTAAACACCTGCATTGCACACAGGGAACATCCATTCCTTAGGTAATTGTAAACACCTGCAATGCACAGAGCGATCATCCATTCCTAAGGTAAATGCAAACCCGTACAATGCACAGAGGGATCATCTATTCCTTACGTAAGTGATTACACCAGCATTGCACAGGGAGATCATCCATTCCTTAAGTGAAGGTAGATAAATGCATTGAACAGAGGGATGATCCTTTTCAAGGTAAAGGTACACACGTGCGTTCAACAGAGGGATCATCGATTCCTTAGGGAACTGTTAACACCTGCACTTCACAGAAGGCTCATCCATTCCTTAGGTAATGGTGAAGACCTGCATTGGACAGAGGGTCTTGAATTCCTTAGGAAATTGTACACACCGACAATGCACGGAGGGATCATTCATTCCTAAGGCAAATATAAACACCTGCAATGCACAGAGGGATCACCCATTGCTTAGGTAAAGGTAAACACGTGCAATACACAGAGGGATCATACATTCTTCAGATGAAGGTCAACACCTACAAGGCACAGAGGGATCATTCATTCCTAAGGCAAATATAAACACTTGCAATGCACAGAGGGATCATCCATTGCTTAGGTAAAGATAAACACGTGCAATACACAGAGTGATCATCCATTCCTTAGGTAAAGGTCAACACCTACATTGCACAGAGGGATCATCCATTCCTTAGGTATAGGTCAACACCTGACTTACCCAGACTGATCATCCATACCTTATGTAAAGGGAAAAACCTGCATTGCACACAGGGAACATCCATTCCTTAGGTAATTGTAAACACCTGCAATGCACAGCAGGATCATCCATTCCTAAGGTAAATGTAAACTCCTACAATGCACAGAGGGATCATCTATTCCTTAGGAAAATGTACAACCTGCATTGCACAGGGGTATCATCCATTCCTTAAGTGAAGGTAGAAAACTGCATTGAACAGAGGGATCATCCTTTTCAAGGTAAAGGTACACATCTGCGTTGAACTGAGGCATCATAGATTCCTTCGGTAACAGTTAACTCCTGCACTGCACAGAGGGCTCATCCATTCCTTAGGTAATGGACAACACCTACATTGAACAGACGGATCTTCCATTCCTTAGGAAATTGTAAAAACCTGCAATGCACAGTGGGATCACTCATTCCTAAGGCAAATATAAACACCTGCAATGCACAGAGGGATAATCCATTGATTAGGTAAAGTTATACACGTGCAATACACAGAGGGATCATCCATTCCTTAGGTAAAGCTCAACATCTACAATGCACAGAGGGATCATTCATTCCTAAGGCAAATATATACACCTGCAACGCACAGAGGGATCATCCATTGCTTAGGTAAAGGTAAACACGTGCAATACACAGAGGGATCATCCATTCCTTAGGTAAAGGTCAACACCTACATTGCACAGAAGGATCATCCATAGCTTAGGTAAAGGTCAACACCTGACTGGCGCAGAAGGATGATCCATAACTTATGTAAAGGTAATCAACTCCATTGCACACAGGGAACATCCATTCCTTAGGTAATTGTAAACAGCAGCAATGCACAGACGGAACATCCATTCCTTAAGTGAAGGTAGAAACCTGCATTGAACAGAGGGATTATCCTTTTCAAGGTAAAGGTACACACCTGCGTTCAACAGAGGGATCATCGATTCCTTACAGAACAGTTAACACCTGCACTGCACAGAGGGCTCATCCATTCCTTAGGTAATTGTCAACACCTGCATTGAACTGAGGGATCTTCCATTCCTTAGGAAATTGTAAACACCTACAATGCACAGAGGGATCATTAATTCCAATTGCAAATATAAACACCTTCAATACATAGGGGGATCATCCATTCCTTAAGTGAAGGTAGAAACCTGCATTGAATGGAGGGATCATTCTTTTCAAGGTAAAGGTATACACCTGCGTTGAACAGAGAGATCATCGATTCCTTAGGGAACAGTTAACACCTGCACTGCACAGCGGGCTCATCCATTCCTTAGGTAATGGTAAACACCTGCATTGAACAGAGGGATATTCCATTCCTTAGGAAATTGTAAACACCTACAATGCACAGAGTGATCATTCATTCCAATTGCAAATATAAACACCTTCAATACATAGGGGGATCATCCATTCCTTAAGTGAAGGTAGAAACCTGCATTGAATGGAGGGATCATTCTTTTCAAGGTAAAGGTATACACCTGCGTTGAACAGAGAGATCATCGATTCCTTAGGGAACAGTTAACACCTGCACTGCACAGCGGGCTCATCCATTCCTTAGGTAATGGTAAACACCTGCATTGAACAGAGGGATCTTCCATTCCTTAGGAAATTGTAAACACCTACAATGCACAGAGGGATTATTCATTCCTAAGGCAAATATAAACACCTGCAAGGCACAGAGGGATCATCCATTGCTTAGGTAAAGGTAAACACGTGCAATACACAGAGGGATCATCCATTCCTTAGGTAAATATGAACACCTACATTGCTCAGAGGGATCATCCATTCCTTAGTTAAAGGTCAACACCTGACTGACCCAGAAGGATCATCCATACCTTATGTAAAGGGAAACACGTGCATTGCACACAGGGAATATCCATTCCTTAGGTAATTTTAAACATCTGCAATGCACAGAGTGATCATCCATTCCTAAGGTAAATGTAAACACCTACAATGCACAGAGGGATCATCTATTCCTTCGGTAATTGTATACACCTGCATTGCACTGGGGTATCTTCCATTCCTTAAGTGAAGGTAGAAAGCTGCAATTGAACAGAGGGATCATCCTTTTCAAGGTAAAGGTACACATCTGCGTGGAACAGAGGGACCAGTGATACCTTAGGGAACAGTTAACACCTGAACTGCACAGAGGGCTCATCCATTGCTTAGGTCAAGGGAAACACGTGCAATACACAGAGGGAGGATCCATTCCTTAGGTAAAGGACAACACCTATATTTCACACAGGGATCAAACATTCCTTAGGTAATGTAAACACCTGCAATGCACAGAGGGATCATCCAGTCCTTAGGTAATGGTAAACGCCTGCATTGTAGAGAGGGATCATCCATTCTTTAAGTAAAGAAGAATCCTGCGTAGAACAGAGGGATCATCCATTCCTTAGGGAACTGTTAACACCTGAACTGCACAGAGAGCTCGTCCATTCCTTAGGGTATGGTCAACACCTGCATTGAACAGAGGGATCTTCCATACCTTAGGAAAATGTAAACACCTACAATGCACAGAGGCATCATTCATTCCTAAGGCAAATATAAACACCTGCAATGAACAGAGGGACCATCTATTCCTTAAGTGAAGGTATAAACCTGCATTGAACGGACGGTTCATCCTTTTCAAGGAAAAGCTACACACCTGCGTTAAACAGAGGGGTCATCGATTACTTAGGGAACAGTTAAAACCTGCACTGCACAGAGGGCTCATCCATTCCTTAGGTAATGGTCAACACCTTCATTGAACAGAGGGATCCTCCATTCTTTGGAAATTGTAAACAACTACAATGCACAGAGGGATCATTCATTCCTAAGGCAAATATAAACACCTGCATTGCACACAGGGACCATCCATTCCTTAGTTAAAGGTCAACACCTACAATGCACAGAGGGATTGTTCATTCCTAAAGCAAATATATACACCTGCAATGCACAGAAGGATCATTCATTGCATAGGTAATTGTAAACACCTGCAATGCACAGAGGGATCATCCAGTTCTTAGGTAATGGTAAACGCCTGCATTGCAGATAGGGATCATATATTCTTTAAGGAAAGGAAGAATCCTGAGTTGAACAGAGGGATCATCGATTCCTTAGGGAACAGTTAAAACCTATACTTCAAAGAGGTCTCACCCATTCCTTAGGTAATGGTCAACACCTGCATTGAACAGAGGGATCTTCCATAACTTAGGAAATTGTAAGTACCTACAATGCACAGAGGGATCATTCATTCCTAAGACAAATATAAACACCTGCAATGCACAGAGGGATCATCCATTGCTTAGGTGAATGTAAACACATGCAATACACAGAGGGATCATCCATTCCTAAGGTAAAGGTCAACACCTACATTGCACAGAGGGATCATCCATTCCTTAGGTAAAGGTCAACACCTGACTGGCCTAGAGGTATCTTCCATACTTTATGTAAAGGTAACACCTGGATTTCACTCAGAGAAGATCCATTCCTTTGGTAAAGGTAAAAACCTGCATTGAACAGAGGGATCTTCCATTCCTTAGGTAATAGTATACACCTGCAATGCACAGAGGGATTATCCATTCCTTAGGTAATGGTAAACACCTGCAATGCACAGAGGGATCATCCTGTCCTTAGGTAATGGTAAACACCTGCATTGCAGAGAGTGATCATCCATTCTTTAAGTAAAGGAAGAATCCTGCGTTGAACAGAGGGATCATCGATTCCTTAGGGTACAGTTAACACCTGCACTGCACAGAGGGCTCATGCATTCCTTAGGTAATGGTCAACACCTGCGTTGAACAGAGCGAACTTCCATTCCTTAGGTAATTGTAAACACCTGCAATGCACAGCGGGATCATCCATTTCTAAGGTAAATGTAAACTCCTACAATGCACAGAGGGATCATCTATTCCTTAGGTAAGTGTACAACCTGCATTGCAAAGGGGGATCATCCATTCCTTAAGTGAAGGTAGAAAACTGCTTTTAACAGAGGGATCATCCTTTTCAAGGTAAAGGTACACACCTGAGTTGGACTGAGTCATCATCGATTCGTTCGGTTACAGTTAACTCCCGCACTGCACAGAGGGCTCATCCATTCCTTAGGTAATGGACAACACCTGCATTGAACAAAGGGATCTTCCATTCCTTAGGAAATTGTAAACACCTGCAATGCACAGTGGGATCATTCATTCCTAAGGCAAATATAAACACCTGCAATGCACAGAGGGATAATCCATTGCTTAGGTAAAGTTATACACGTGCAATACACAGAGGGATCATCCATTCCTTAGGTAACGGTCAACACCTACAATGCACAGAGGGATCATTCATTCATAAGACAAATATAAACACCTGCAATGCACAGAGGGATCATCCATTGCTTAGGTAAAGGTAAACACGTGCAATACAGAGAGGGATCATCAATTCCTTAGGTAAAGATCAACACCTACATTGCACAGAAGGATCATCCATTCCTTATGTAAAGGTCAACACCTTACTGGCGCAGAAGGATCATCCATAACTTATGTAAAGGTAATCACCTCCATTGCACACATGGAACATCCATTCCTTAGGTAATTGTAAACACCAGCAATGCACAGAGGGATCATCCATTCCTTAAGTGAGGGTAGAAACCTGCATTGAACAGAGGGATCATCCTTTTCAAGGTAAAGGTACACACCTGCGTTCAACAGAGGGATCATCGATTCCTTACGGAACAGTTAACACCTGCACTGCACAGAGGGCTCATCCATTCCTTAGGTAATGGTCAACACCTGCATTTAACAGAGGGATCTTCCATTCCTTAGGAAATTGTAAACACCTACAATGCACAGAGGGATCATCCATTCCTTAGGTAAAGGTAAACACGTGCAATACACAGAGGGATCATCCATTCCTTAGGTAAATGTGAACACCTACATTGCTTAGAGGGATCATCCATTCCTTAGTTAAAGGTCAACACCTGACTGACCCAGAAGGATCATCCATACTTATGTAAAGTAAACACCTGCATTGCACACAGGGAACATCCATTCCTTAGGAATTGTAAACACCTGCAATGCACAGAGTGATCATCCATTCCTAAGGTAAATGTAAACACCTACAATGCACAGAGTGATCATCAATTCCTTAGGTATTGGTAAACACCTGCAATGCACCGAGGGATCATCCAGGCCTTAGGTAATGGTAAAAGCCTGCGTTGCAGAGCGGGATCATCCATTCTTTAAGTAAAGGAAGAATCCTCCATTGAACAGAGCGATCATCGATTCCTTAGGGAACAATTAACACCTGCACTGCACAGAGGCCTCATCCATTCCTTAGGTAATGGTCAACACCTGTATTGAACAGAGGGATCTTCCATTCCTTAGGAAATTGTAAACACCTACAATGCACAGAGGGATCATTCATTCCTAAGGCAATTATAAACAACTGCAATGCACAGAGGGATCATCCATTGCTTAGGTAAAGGTAAACACGAGCAATACACAGAGGGATCATGCGTTCCTTAGGTAAAGGTAAACACCTACATTGCACAGAGAGATCATCCATTTCTTAGGTAAAGGTCAACACCTGACTGGCCCAGAGTGATCATCCATACTTTATGTAAAGGTAACACCTGCATTTCACACAGGGAAGATCCATTCCTTTGGTGAAGGTAAAAACCTGCATTGAACAGAGGGATCTTCCATTCCTTAGGCAATAGTAAACCACTGCAATGCACAGATGGATCATCCATTCCTTAGGTAATGGTAAACACCTGCAATGCACAGAGGGATCATCCAGTCCTTAGGTAATGCTAAACGCCTGCATTGCAGAGAGTGATCATTCATTCTTTAAGTAAAGGAAGAATCCTGCGTTGAACAGAGGGATCATCGATTCCTTAGGGAACAGTTAACACCAGCACCTCACAGAGGGCTCACCCATTCCTTAGGTAATGGTCAACACCTGCATTGAACAGATGGATCTTTCATTCCTTAGGAAATTGTAAACACCTACAATGCACAGAGATATCATTCATTCCGAAGGCAAATATAAACACCTGCAATGCACAGAGCGATCATCCATTGCTTAGGTAAAGGTAAACACGTGCAATACACAGAGGGATCATCCATTCCTTAGGTAAAGATCAACACCTACAATGCACAGAGGCATCATTCATTCCTAAGGCAAATATAAACATCTGCAATGCACAGAGGGATTATCCATTGATTAGGTAAACGTAAACACGTGCAATACACAGAGCGATCATCCATTCTTTAGGTAAAGGTCAACACCTACATTAAACAGAGTGATCATCCATTCCTTGGGTAAAGGTCAACACCTGACTGTCCCCGAGGGATCATCCATTACTTAGGTAATGGTAAACACGTGCAATGCACCGAGGGATCATCCATTACTTAGGTAAAGGTAAACACCAGCATTATACAGAGGGATCATCCACTCCTTATGTATCTATAAACACCTGCTTTGAACAGAGGGATCATCCATTCCTTTGATAACAGTAAGCACCTGCATTGAACAGAGGGATTATCCATTCCTAAGATAATGGTAAACAACTGCATTGAACAGAGGGATCATCTATTCCTCAGGTAAAGATCAACACCTGCATTGCACAGAGGATCATGCATTCTTTAGGTAAATGTAAACACCTGCATTGCACAGATAGATCATCAATTTCTTACGTAACTGTGACCAACTGCATTGAACATTGGGATCATCCATTCCTCACATAACGGTAAACACCTACATTGCACAGAGGGCTCATGCTATTCCATAGGTAACTGTAAACACCTGCACTGGACAGAGGGATCTTCCATTCATTCGGTAAATATAAACACCTCCATTGTACAGAGGAATCATCCTTTTGATAGGTAAAGGTAAACATCAGCGTTGAACATACGCATCTTCTATTCCTTAGGTAAAATAAACACCTGCAATGAACAGAGGGATCATCCAGTCCTTAGGTAATGGTCAACACCTGCATTGGACACAGGCATCATCCATTCCTTAGGTAACTGTCAACACCTGCCTGTCCCAGAGGGGTCATCCATTCCTTATGTAAAGGTAAAAACCTGCACTGTGCACAGAGAACATCCATTCCTTTTGTAAAGTTAAACACCAGAATTGAACAGAGGGATCTTTCAATCCTTAGGTAATAGTAAGCACCTGCAATGCACAGAGGGATCATCCATTCCTAAGACAAATATAAACACCAATAATGCACAGAGGGATCATCCATTCCTTAGGTCAAGCTAAAAACCTGCAATGCACAGAGAGATCATCCATTCCTTAAGTAACTGTAAACAGCTGCATTGAACAGAGGGATCACCTTTTCCTTAGGTAAAGATCAACACCTGCATTGCACAGAGGGATCATCCATTCCTTACGTAATGGTAAACACCTGGATTGCACAGAGGGATAATCCATTCCGTAGATAACAGTAAACAACTGCATTGCACAGAGGGATCATCCAATCCTTCGGTAAAGGTCAACAATTGCCTCGCCAAGAGTCAAGGTAAACACCTGCATTGCACACAGAGAACATCCATTCCTTTTTTTTTTAAAGGTAAACACATGCATTTAACAGAGTTATCTTTCATTCCTAAGGTAATAGTAAATGTCTGCAATGCAAAGAGGGATTATCCATTACTAAGACAAATATAAATGCCTGCAATGCCCGGGGGTCAACCGTTCCTTAGGTAAAGCTACAAACCTGCATTTCAGAGAGGGTAAAGCTAAACACCTGCATTGCACAGATGGATCATCCATTCCTAAGGTAATGGTAAAGACCTGCATTGAACAGAGGGATTATCCATTCCTTAGTTAACGGTAAACACCTGCATTGAAGAGAGGGATCATCTATTCCTTAGATAAAGACCAACACCTACATTTCACAGATGGATCACCGATTCCTTAAGTGAAGTTCAAAATCTACATTACACAGAAGGGCATCCATTCCTTAGCTAATGGATAACACCTGCAATGCACAGAGGGATCTTCCATTAATTTGGTAAATATAAACACCTCCATTGCACAGAGGAATCATCCTTTCCATAGGTAAAGGTATACACCAGCATTGAACATTGGCATATTCCATTCCTTGGGTAATAATAAACATCTGCAGTGCATAGAGGGATCATCCCATTTCTTATATAAATGTAAACACCTGCATTGAACAGAGGTATCATCCATTCCTTAGGGAAAGGTAATCACCTGAGTTGCACAGACGGATCATCAATTCCGTAGGTACGAGGTGAACACGTGCATTGCACAGAGGGATCATCCATTCCTTACGTAAAGGTCAACACCTGAATTTTACAGAGGGATCAACCATTCCTTAGGTATAGGTAAACACCTGCATTGCACAGAGTTCATCCATTCCTTAGGTTAATGTCAACACTTGCTGGGCCAACAAAGATCATCCACTCCTTATGTGAAGGTAAACCTGCATTGCACACAGGGAAGATCCATTCCTATGGTAAAGGTAAACACCTGCATTTAACAGAGGGATCATCCATTCCTTAGGTAATGGTCAACACCTGCATTGAACAGAGGGATCTTCCATTCCTTAGCAAATTGTAAACACCTACAATGCACAGAGGGATCATTCATTCCTAATGCCAATATAAACACATGCAATGCACAGAGGGATCATCCATTGCTTAGCTAAAGGTAAACACGTGCAATAAACTGAGGGATCATGCATTGCTAGGTAAAGGTCAACACCTACATTGCACAGCGGGATCATCCATTCCTTAGGTAAAGGTCAACACCTGACTGGCCCAGAAGGATCATCCATACCTTATGTAAAGGTAAACACCTCCATTGCACACAGGGAACATCCATTCCTTAGTTAACTGTAAACACCTGCAATGCACAGAGGGACCATCCATTCCTAAGGTAAATGCAAACACCTACAATGAACAGAGGGATCATCTATTCCTTAGGTAATTGTATACACCTGCATTGCACAGGGGGATAACCCATTCATTAAGTGAAGGTAGAAACCTGCATGGAACATGGGGATCATCCTTTTCAAGGTAAAGGTACACACCTGCGTTGAAAAGAGGGATCATGGATTCCTTAGGGAACAGTTAACACCTGCACTCCACAGAGGGCTCATCCATTCCTTAGGTAATGCTCAACACCTGCATTGAACAGAGGGCTCATCCATAACTTAGGTAATGGTCAACACCTGCATTGAACAGAGGGATCTTCCATTCCTTAGGAAATTGTAAACATATACAATGCACAGAATGATCATTCTTTCCTAAGGCAAATATAAACACCTGCAATGCACAGAGGGATCATCCATTGCTTAGGGAAAGGTAAACACGTGCAATACACAGAGGGATCATCCATTCCTTAGGGAAAGGACAACACCTACATTTCACAGAGGGATCATCCATTCCTTAGGTAAAGGTCAACACCTGACTAGCCCAGAAGGATCATCCATACCTTATGTAAAGGTAAACACCTGCATTGCACGCAGGGAACATCCATTCCTTAGGTAATTGTAAACACCTGTAATGCACAGAGGGATCATCCATTCCTTAAGTGAAGGTAGAAACCTGCATTGAACGGGGGGACCATCCTTTTCATGGTAAAGGTACACACCTGCGTTGAACAGATGGATAATCGATTCCTTAGGGAACAGTTAACACCTGAACTGGACAGAGGCCTCATCCATTCCTTAGGTAATGATCAACACCTGAATTGAACAGACGGATCTTCCATTCCTTAGGAAATTGTAAACACCTACAATGCACAGAGGGATCATTCATTCCTATGGCAAATATAAACACCTGCAATGCATAGGAGGATCATCCATTCCTTAAGTAAAGGTAGAAACATGCAGTGAACAGAGGGATCATAGTTTTCAAGGTAAAGGTACACACCTGCGTTGAACAGAGGGATCATTGATTCCTTAGGGAACAGTTAACACCTGCACTGCACAGCGGGCTAATCCATTCCTTAGGTAATGGTCAACACCTGCATTGAACAGAGCGATCTTCCATTCCTTAGGAAATTGTAAACACCTACAATGCACAGATGGATCATTCATTCCTAAGGCAAATATAAACACCTGCAATGCAAAGAGGGATCATCCATTGCTTAGGTAAAGGTAAACACGTGCAATACACAGAAGGATCATCCATTCCTGAGGTAATGGTAAACACCTGCAATGCACACAGGGATCATCCACTCATTAGGTAATTGTAAACGTCTGCATTGCAGAAAGGAATCATCCATTCTTTAAGTAAGCAAAGAATCCTGCGTTGAACAGAGGGATAATCGATTACATAGGGAACAGTTAACACCTGCACTGCACAGATGGCTCATCCATTCCTTAGGTAATGGTCAACACCTGCATGGAACAGAGGGATCTTGAATTACTTAGGAAATTGTAAACACCTACAATGCACAGAGGGATCATTCATTCCTAAGACAAATATAAACGCCTGCAATGCACAAAGGGATCTTCCGTAGCTTTGGTATAGGTAAACACGTGCAATATACAGAGGGATCATCCATTCCTTAGGTAAAGGTCAACAAATACAATGCACAGAGGGATCATTCATTCCTAAGGCTAATATAAACACCTGCAATGCTCAGAGGGATCATCCATTGCTTAGGTAAAGGTAAACACGTGCAATACAGAGAGGGATCATCCATTCCTTAGGTAAAGGTCAACACCTGACTAGCCCAGCAGGATCATCCATACCTTATGTAAAGGGCAACACCTCAATTGCACACAGGGAACATCCATTCCTTAGGGAATTGTAAACACCTGCAATGCACAGAGGGACTATCCATTCCTAAGGTAAATGCAAACACCTACAATGCACAGAGGGATCATCTATTCCTTAGGTAAATGTATACACCTGCATTGCACAGGGGGATCATCCATTCCTTAAGTGAAGGTAGAAACATGCATGGAACATAGGGATCATACTGTACAAGGTAAAGGTACACACCTGGGTTGAAAAGAGGGTTCATCGATTCCTTAGGGAACAGTTAACACCTGCAATGCACAGAGGGCTCATCCATTCCTTATGTAAGGGTCAACACCTGCATTGAACAGAGGGATCTTCCTTTCCTTAGGTAATTTTAAACACCAACAATGCACAGAGGGATTATTCATTCCTAAGGCAAATATAAACACCTGCAATGCACAGAGGGATCATCCATTGATTAGGTAAAGGTAAACACGTCAATACACCGAGGGATCATCCATTCCTTAGGTAAAGGTCAACACCTACATTGCGCAATCAATTCCTTAGGTAAAGGTCAACACCTGACTGGCCCAGAAGGATTGTCGATAACTTATGTAAAGGTAAACACCTGCATTGCTCACAGGGAACATCCATTCCTTAGGTAATTGTAAATACCTGCAATGCACAGAAGGATCATCCATTCCTTAGGTAAATGTAAACACCTACAATGCCCAGAGGGATCATCAATTCCTTAGGAAAGTGTATACACCTGCATTGCACAGGGGGATCATCCATTCCTTAAGTGAAGGTAGAAACCTGCATTGAACAAAGGGATCATCCTTTTCAAGGTAAAGCTACACACCTGCGTTGAAGAGATGGATCATCGATTCCTTAGGGAACAGTTAACACCTGCACTGCACAGAGGGCTCATCCATTCCTTAGGTAATGGTCAACACCTGCATTGAACAGAGAGATCTTCCATTCCTTAAGAAATAGTAAACACCTACAATGCATAGAGGGATCATTCATTCCTAAGGCAAATATAAACACCTGCAATGCAGAGAGGGATCATCAATTGCTTAGGTAAAGGTAAACACGTGCAATACACAGAGGGATTATCCATTCCTTAGGTAAAGGTCAACAACTACATTGCACAGAGGGATCATCCATTCCTTAGGTAAAGTTCAACACCTGACTGGCCCAGAAGGATCATCCATACCTTATGTAAAGGTAAACATCTGCATTGCACAGAGGGAACATACATTCCTTTGGTAATGGTAAACACCTGCAATGCACAGAGTGATCATCCATTCCTTAAGTGAAGGTAGAATCCTGCATTGAACAGAGGGATCATCCTTTTCAAGGTAAAGGTACATACCTGCGTTGAACAGAGGGATCATCGATTCCTTAGGGAACAGTTAACACCTGCACTGCACAGAAGGCTCATCCATTCCTTAATTAATGGTCAACACCTGCATTGAACAGCGGGATCTTCCATTCCTCAGGAAATTGTAAACACCTACAATGCACAGAGGGATCATTCATTCCTAAGGCAAATATAAACACTTGCAAAGCACAGGGGGATCATCCATTCCTCAAATGAAGGTAGAAACCTGCACTGAACAGAGGTATCATCCTTTTCAAGGTAATGGTACAGAACTGCGTTGAATTAGGGATCATCGATACCTTAGGGAACAGTTAACACCTGCACTACACAGACGGCTCATCCATTACTTAGGTAATGGTCCACACCTGCATTGAACAGATGGATATTCCATTACTTAGGAAATTGTAAACACCTACAATGCATAGAGGTATCATTCATTCCTAAGGCAAATAAAAACACCTGCAATGCACACAGGGATCATCCATTGCTTAGGTAAAGTTAAACAAGTGCAATACACAGAGGGATCATCAATTCCTTAGTTAAAGGTCAACACCTACATTGCACAGAGGAATCATCCATTCATTAGGTAAAGATCAACACCTGACTGGCCCAGAAGGATCATCCATACCTTATGTAAAGTTAAACACCTGCATTGCACACAGGGAACATCCATTCCTTAGGTAATTGTAAACACCTGCAATGCACAGAGGGATCATCCATTCCTAAGGTAAATGTAAACACCTACAATGCACAGAGGAATCATCTATTCCTTAGGAATATGTATACACCTGCATTGCACAGGGGGATCATTCATTCCTTAAGTGAAGGTAGAAACCTGCATTGGACAGAGGGATCAACCTTTTCAAGGTAAAGGTACAGACCTGCATGAACAGAGGGATTATCAATTCCTTAGGGAACAGTTGACACCGGCACTGCACAGAGGGCTCATCCATTCATTGGTAATGGTCAACACCTGCATGGAACAGAGGGATCTGCCATTCCTTAGGAAATTGTAAACACCTAAAATGGCCAGATTGATCATTCATTCCTAAGGCAAATATAAACACCTGCAATGCACAGAGGGATCATCCATTGCTTAGGTAAAGGTAAACACGTGCAATACACAGAGGGATCATCCATTCCTTAGGTAAAGGTCAACACCTACATTGCACAGAGAGATCATCCATTCCTTAGGTAAAGGTCAACACATGATTGGCCCAGTAGGATCATCCATACCTTATGTATAGGTAAACACCTGCATTGCCCTTAGGGATCATCCAGTACTTAGGTAATTGTAAACGCCTGCATTGCAGAGAGGGATCATCCATTCTTTAAGTAAAGGAAGAATCCTGCGTTGCGCAGAGGGATGATCGATTACTTAGAGTACAGTTAACACCTGGACTGCACAGAGAGCTCATCATTCCTTAGGTATGGTCAACACCTGCATTGAACAGAGGGATCTTCAATTCCATAGGAAACTCTAAACACCTACAATTCACAGAGGTATCATTCATTCCTAAGGCAAATATAAACACCTGCAATGCACAGAGGGATCATCCCTTGCTTAGGTAAAAGTAAACACGTGCAATACACAGAGGTATCATCCATTCCTTAGGTAAAAGTCAACACCTACATTGCACAGAGGGATCATACAATCCTTAGGTAAAGGTCAACCCCTGACTGGCCCAGACTGATGATCCATACCTTACGTAAAGGGAAACACCTGAATTGCACACAGGGAACATTCATTCCTTAGGTAATTTTAAACACCTGTAATGCACAGAGGGATCATCCATTCCTTAAGTGAAGGTAGAAACCTGCATTAAACGGAGGGATCATGCTTTTGAAAATAAAGGTACACACCTACGTTGAGCAAAGGGATCATCGATTCCTTAGGGAACAGTTAACACCTGCACTGCACAGAGGGCTCATCCATTCCTTAGGTAATGGTCAACACATGCAATATACTCAGGGATCATCCAGTCCTTAGGTAAAGGTCAACACCTACATTGCACAGAGCGATCATCCATTCTGTAGGTAAAGGTCAACACCTGACTGGCCCAGAGGGATCATCCATAACTTATGCAAAGGTAACACCTGCATTTCACACAGGGAAGATCCATTCTTTGGTAAAGGTAAAAACCTGCAATGAAAAAAGGGATCTTCCATTCCTTAGGTAATAGTAAACACCTGCAATGCACAGAGGGATCATCCATTCCTTAGGTAATGGTAAACACCTGGAATGCACAGAGGGATCATCCAGTCCTTAATAATGGTAACCGCCTGCATTGCAGAGAGGGATCGTCCATTCTTGAAGTAAAGGAAAAATCCTGCGTTGAACAGAGGGATCATAGATTCCTTAGGGAACACTTAACACCTGCACTGTACAGAGGGCTCAACCATTCCGTAGGTAACGGTCAACACCTGCATTGAACAGAGGGATATTCCATTCGTTAGGAAATTGTAAACACCTACAATGAACAGAGGGATCATTCATTCTTAAGGCAAATATAAACACCTGCAATGCACAGGGGGATCATCCATTGCTTAGGTAAAGGTTAACACGTGCAATACACAGAGGGATCATCCATTCCTTAGGGAAAGGTCAACACCTACAATGCATAGAGCGATCATCTATTTCTTAGGTAAAGGTCAAAACCTGACTGGCCCAGAGTGATCATCCATACCTTATGTAAAGGTAACACCTGCATTGCATACAGGGAAAATCCATTCCTTATTAATTGTAAACACCTACAATGCACAGATGGATCATCTATTCCTTAGGTAAGTGTGTACACCTGCAATGAACAGAGGATCATCCACTCATTAAGTGAAGGTAAAAACCTCCATTGAACAGAGGATCATCCATTTTTCAAGGTAAAGGTACACACCTGGGTTGAACAGAGGATCATCGATTCCTTAGGGAACAGGTAACACCTCCACTGCACAGAGGGCTCATCCATTTCTTAGGTAATTGTCAACACCTGCATTGAACAGAGGGATCTTCCATTCCTTAGGAAATTGTAAACACCTACAATGCCCAGAGTGATCATTCATTCCTAAGGCAAATATAAACAAGTGAAATGCGCAGAGGGATCATCCATTGGTTAGGTAATAGTAAACACCTGCAATGCACAGAGGAATCATCCGTTCCTTAGGTAATGGTAAATGCGTGTAATTCACAAAGGGATCCTCAAGTCCTTAGGATATGTAAAAGCCTGCATTGCAGAGAGTGATCATCCGTTGTTTAACTAAAGGAAGGAACCTGCCTTGAACAGAGTGATCATTGATTCGTTAGGGAACAGTTAACACCTGCACTACACTGCACTGAGGGCTCATCCATTCCTTAGGTAATGGTCAACACCTGCTATGAACAGAGGGATTTCCATTCCTTAGGAAAGTGTAAACACCTACAATGCACAGAGGGATCATTCATTCCTAAGGCAAATATAAACACCTGCACTGCACAGAGGGCTCATCCATTCCTTAGTTAATGGTCTACACCTATATTGAACAGAGGGATCTACCATTCCTTAGGAAATTGTAATCACCTACAATGCACAGAGGGATCATTCATTCCTAAGACAAATATAACACCTGCACTGCACAGAGGACTCATCCATTCCTGAGGTAAAGGTAAACACCTGCATTGAACAGAGGGATCTTCGATTCTTTGGAAATTGTAAACACCTACAATGCACAGAGGATCATTCATTCCTAAGGCAAATATAAACAACTACAATGCACAGAGGATCATCCATTGCTTAGGTAATGGTAAACACCTGCAATGCACAGAGGATCATCAGTCCTTAGGTAATGGTAAACAACTGCATTGCAGAGAGGGATCATCCATTCTTTAAATAAAGGAAGAAACCTCCGTTGAACAGAGGGTCATCTATTCCTTAGGGAACAGTTGTATACAGCTGCACTGCACAGAAAGCTCATCAATTCCTTAGGTAATGGTCAGCACCTGCATTGAACAGAGGATCTTCCATTTCTTAGGAAATTGTAAAAACCTACAATGCACAGAGGGATCATTCATTCCTAAGTCAAATATAAACACCTGCCATGCACAGAGGGTTCATCCATTGCTTTAGGCAAAGGCAAACACGTGCAATACACAGAGGATCATCCATTCCTAATTCTAGGTCAACACCTACATTGCACAAGGGGTCATTCATTCCTTAAGGCAAATATCAACACCTGCAATGAACAGTGGGATCATCCATACCTTAGGTAAAGGTAAACACGTTCAATACACAGAGGGATCATCCATTCCTTAGGTAAAGGTCAACACCTACATTGCACAGAGGATCATACATTCCTTAGGTAAGTTCAACACCTGACTGGCTAGAAGGATCATCCATACCTAATGTAAAGGTAAACACCTGCATTGCACAGAGGGAACATCCATTCCTTAGGTAATTGGTAAACACCTGCAATGCACAGAGGGTCATCCAGTCCTTAGGTAATGTTAAACACCTTCATTGCAGAGGGGGATCATCCATTCTTTAAGTAAAGGAAGAATCCTGCGTTGAACAGAGGGATCATCGATTCCGTAGGAAACAGGTAACACCTGCACTGCACAGAAGGCTCATCCATTCCTTAGGTAATGGTCAACGCCTGCATTGAACAGAGGATCTTCCATTCCTTAGAAATTAAACACCTACAATGCATAGAGGATCATTCATTCCTAAGGCAAATATTTCTGCCATGCACAGAGGGATCATCCACCTTAGGTAAAGGTAAACACGTGCAATACACAGAGGATCATCCATTCTTTAGGTAAAGGTCAAAAACTACATTGCAAAGAGGGATCATCCATTCCTTAGTTAAGTGTATACACCTGCATTGCACAGGGGATCATCCATTCCTTAAGTGAAGGTAAAACCTGCATTGAACAGTGGGATCATTCTTTTCAAGGTAAAGGTACACACCTGTGTTGAACAGAGGGATCATCGATTCGTTAGGGAACAGATAACACCCCACTGCACAGAGGGCTCATCCATTCCTTAGGTAATTGTCAACACGTGCAATGAACAGAGGATAAACACCTACAATGCACAGAGGATCATTCATTCCTAAGGCAAATATAAACACCTGCAATGCACAGAGGATCATCCATTGCTTAGGTAAAGGTAAACAAGTGCAATACACAGAGAGATCATCCATTCTTTGGTAAAGTAAACACCTACCATTGCACAGAGGATCATCCATTCCTTTGGGAAGGTCAACACCAGACTGGCCCAGAAGGATCATCCATACCTCATGTAAAGTTAAACACCTGCAGTGCACTTTTCAAGGTAAACATCCATTCCTTAGGTAATTGTAAACACCTACAATGCACAGAGGATCATGCCTTCCTAATGTAAATGTAAACACCTACAATGCTCGGAGGATCATCTATCCGTTAGGTAAGTGTAAACACCTGCATTGCACAGGGGATCATTCATTCCTTAAGTGAAGGTAAACACCTGTGTTGAACAGAGGGATCATCCATTCCTTAGGTAACAGTTAACACCTGCACTGCACAGGGGCTCATCCATTCCTTAGGTAATGGTCAACACCTGCATTGAACAGAGGATCTTGATTCCTTAGGTAATTGTAAACACCGACAATGCACACATGGTTCATTCATTGCATCACAAGGTAAACACCTTAGGTAATTCAACACCCATTGAACAGGGATCATCCATTACTTAGGTAATTGTAAACACCTGCATTGCACAGAGGGATCATCCATTCCTTAAGTAAAAGGAAGAACACCTGCGTTGCACAGAGGGATGATCGATTACTTAGAGTAAAGTAAACACCTGCACTGGGATCATCATTCCTTAGGTAATGGTCAACACCTGCATTGAACAGAGGATCATCCATTCCATAGGAAACTCTAAACACCTACAATTCACAGAGGGATCATTCATTCCTTAAGGCAAATATAAACACCTGCAATGCACAGAGGGATCATCCATTCCTTAGGTAAAAGGTAACACCTGCATTACACAGAGGATCATCCATTCCTTAGGTAATAGTAAACACCTACATTGCACAGGAGGATCATACGTTCCTTAGGTAAAGGTCAACAACTGCAATGCCCAGACTGATGATCCGTTCCTTAGGTAATGGTGAAACACCTGCATTGCACACAGGAACATTCATTCCTTGGGTAATTTTAAACACCTGCATTGCAGAGGGATCATCCATTCCTTAAGTGAAGGTAGAAACCTGCATTAAACAGAGGGATCATGATTTTGAAAATAAAGGTTAACACCTGCGTTGAGCAAAGGGATCATCCATTCCTTAGGTAACAGTTAACACCTGCATTGAACAGAGGGCTCATCCATTCCTTAGGTAATGGTCAACACATACAATATACTCAGGATCATCCAGTCCTTAGGTAAAGGTCAACACCTACATTGCAGAGGATCATCCATTCTGTAGGTAAAGGTCAACACCTGACTGGCCCAGAGGATCATCCATTCCTTATGTAAAGGTAACACCTGCATTTCACCAGGAAGATCCATTCTTTGGTAAAGTCAAAACCTGCAATGAAAAAGGGATCATCCATTCCTTAGGTAATAGTAAACACCTGCAATGCACAGAGGGATCATCCATTCCTTAGGTAATGGTAAACACCTGCAATGAACAGAGGATCATCCATTCCTTTGGTAATGGTAAACACCTGCATTGCAGAGAGGGATCATTCATTCTTGAAGTAAAATATAAACACCTGCAATGAACAGAGGGATCATAGATTCCTTAGAACACTTAACACCTGCACTGTACAGAGGCTCAACCATTCCGTAGGCCTGCAGAACAGTGGGATATTCCATTCTTAGGTAATTGTAAAACACCTACAATGAACAGAGGGATCATTCATTCTTAAACAAATATAAACACCTGCAATGCACAGGGGATCATCCATTCCTTAGGTAAAGGTTAACACGTGCAATACACAGAGGATCATCCATTCCTTAGGGAAAGGTCAACACCTACAATGCATAGAGCGATCATCTATTTCTTAGGTAAAGGTCAAAACCTGACTGGCCCAGAGTGATCATCCATACCTTATGTAAAGGTAACACCTGCATTGCATACAGGGAAAATCCATTCCTTATTAATTGTAAACACCTACAATGCACAGAGAGATCATCTATTCCTTAGGTAAGTGTGTACACCTGCAATGCACAGGGGGATCATCCACTCATTAAGTGAAGGTAGAAACCTCCATTGAACAGAGGGATCATCCTTTTCAAGGTAAAGGTACACACCTGGGTTGAACAGAGGGATCATCGATTCCTTAGGGAACAGGTAACACCTCCACTGCACAGAGGGCTCATCCATTTCTTAGGTAATTGTCAACACCTGCATTGAACAGAGGGATCTTCCATTCCTTAGGGAAATTGTAAACACCTGCAATGCCCAGAGTGATCATTCATTCCTAAGGCAAATATAAACAAGCATTGAACAGAGGATCATCCATTGGTTAGGTAATAGTAAACACCTGCAATGCACAGAGGAATCATCCGTTCCTTAGGTAATGGTAAACACAATTCACAAAGGGATCCTCAAGTCCTTAGGATATGTAAAAGCCTGCATTGCAGAGAGTGATCATCCGTTGTTTAACTAAAGGAAGGAACCTGCCTTGAACAGAGTGATCATTGATTCGTTAGGAACAGTTAACACCTGCACTACACTGCACTGAGGGCTCATCCATTCCTTAGGTAATGGTCAACACCTGCTATGAACAGAGGATTTCCATTCCTTAGGAAAGTGTAAAACACCTACAATGCACAGAGGGATCATTCATTCCTAAGGCAAATATAAACACCTGCACTGCACAGAGGGCTCATCCATTCCTTAGTTAATGGTCTACACCTATATTGAACAGAGGGATCTACCATTCCTTAGGAAATTGTAATCACCTACAATGCACAGAGGGATCATTCATTCCTAAGACAAATATAACACCTGCACTGCACAGAGGACTCATCCATTCCTGAGGTAAAGGTAAACACCTGCATTGAACAGAGGGATCTTCGATTCTTTGGAAATTGTAAACACCTACAATGCACAGAGGGATCATTCATTCCTAAGGCAAATATAAACAACTACAATGCACAGAGGGATCATCCATTGCTTAGGTAATGGTAAACACCTGCAATGCACAGAGGGATCATCCAGTCCTTAGGTAATGGTAAACAACTGCATTGCAGAGAGGGATCATCCATTCTTTAAATAAAGGAAGAAACCTCCGTTGAACAGAGGGGTCATCTATTCCTTAGGGAACAGTTAACAGCTGCACTGCACAGAAAGCTCATCAATTCCTTAGGTAATGGTCAACACCTGCATTGAACAGAGGGATCTTCCATTTCTTAGGAAATTGTAAAAACCTACAATGCACAGAGGGATCATTCATTCCTAAGTCAAATATAAACACCTGCCATGCACAGAGGGTTCATCCATTGCTTAGGCAAAGGCAAACACGTGCAATACACAGAGGGATCATCCATTCCCTAATTCTAGGTCAACACCTACATTGCACAAAGGGGTCATTCATTCGTAAGGCAAATATATACACCTGCAATGAACAGTGGGATCATCCATTGCTTAGGTAAAGGTAAACACGTTCAATACACAGAGGGATCATCCATTCCTTAGGTAAAGGTCAACACCTACATTGCACAGAGGGATCATACATTCCTTAGGTAAAGTTCAACACCTGACTGGCTAGAAGGATCATCCATACCTAATGTGAAGGTAAACACCTGCATTGCACACAGGGAACATCCATTCCTTAGGTAATTGTAAACACCTGCAATGCACAGAGGGGTCATCCAGTCCTTAGGTAATGTTAAACGACTTCATTGCAGAGAGGGATCATCCATTCTTTAAGTAAAGGAAGAATCCTGCGTTGAACAGAGGGATCATCGATTCCGTAGGAAACAGGTAACACCTGCACTGCACAGACGGCTCATCCATTCCTTAGGTAATGGTCAACGCCTGCATTGAACAGAGGGATCTTCCATTCCTTAGGAAATTGTAATCACCTACAATGCATAGAGGGATCATTCATTCCTAAGGCAAATATAAACACCTGCCATGCACAGAGGGATCATCCATTGCTTAGGTAAACGTAAACACGTGCAATACACAGAGGGATCATCCATTCTTTAGGTAAAGGTCAAAAACTACATTGCAAAGAGGGATCATCCATTCCTTAGTTAAGTGTATACACCTGCATTGCACAGGGGGATCATCCATTCCTTAAGTGAAGGTAGAAACCTGCATTGAACAGTGGGATCATTCTTTTCAAGGTAAAGGTACACACCTGTGTTGAACAGAGGGATCATCGATTCGTTAGGGAACAGATAACACCCGCACTGCACAGAGGGCTCATCCATTCCTTAGGTAATTGTACACACGTGCAATGAACAGAGGGATCTTCCATTCCTTAGGAAATTGTAAACACCTACAATGCACAGAGGGATCATTCATTCCTAAGGCAAATATAAGCAACTGCAATGCACAGAGGGATCATCCATTGCTTAGGTAAAGGTAAACAAGTGCAATACACAGAGAGATCATCCATTCTTTAAGTAAAAGTCAACACCTACATTGCACAGAGGGATCATCCATTCCTTAGGGAAAGGTCAACACCAGACTGGCCCAGAAGGATCATCCATACCTCATGTAAAGTTAAACACCTGCAGTGCACACAGGGAACATCCATTCCTTAGGTAATTGTAAACACCTACAATGCAAAGAGGGATCATGCCTTCCTAATGTAAATGTAAACACCTACAATGCTCGGAGGGATCATCTATCCGTTAGGTAAGTGTATACACCTGCATTGCACAGGGGGATCATCCATTCCTTAAGTGAAGGTAGTAACCTGTGTTGAACAGAGGGATCATCGATTCCTTAGGGAACAGTTAACACCTGCACTGCACAGACGGCTCATCCATTCCTTAGGTAATGGTCAACACCTGCATTGAACAGAGGGATCTTGATTCCTTAGGTAATTGTAAACACCGACAATGCACACATGGTTCATTCATCATGCACTCACAGAGGGCTCATCGATTCCTTAGGTAATGGTCAACACCTGCATTGAACAGAGGGATCTTCCATTCCTTAGGAAATTGTAAACACCTACAATGCACAGAGGGATCATTCATTCCTAAGGCAAATATAAACACCTGCAATCACAGAGGGATCATTCATTGCTTAGGTAAAGGTAAACACGTGCAGTACACAGATGGATCATCCATTCCTTAGGTAATGGACAACACCTACATTGCACAGAGCGATCATCCATTCCTTAGGTAAAGGTCAACACCTGACAGGCCCAGAGGGATCTTCCATACCTTATGTAAAGGTAACACCTGCATTTCACACAGGGAAGATCCATTCTTTTGGTAAAGGTAAAAACCTGCATTGAACAGAGGGATCTTCCATTCCTTAGGTAATAGTAAACACCTGCAATGCACAGAGGGATCATCCGTTCCTCAGGTAATGGTAAACAACTGCAATGCACAGAGGCATCATCCGTTCCTCAGGTAATGGTAAACACCTGCAATGCACAGAGGGATCATCCAGTCCTTAGGTCATGGTAAATGCCTGCATTGCAGAAAGGGATCATCCATTCTTTAAGTAAAGGAACAACTCTGCGTTGAACAGAGGGATCTTCGATTCCTTAGGGAACAGTTAACACCTGCACTGCACACAGGGCTCATCCATTCCTTAGGTAATGTTCAACACCTGCATTGAACAGAGGGATCTTCCATTCCTTAGGAAATTGTAAACACCTACAATGCCCAGAAGGATCATTCATTCCTAAGGCAAATATAAACACCTGCAATGCAGAGGGATCATCCATTGCTTAGGTAAAGTTAAACACGTGCAATACACAGATGGATCATCCATTCCTTAGGTAAAGGTCAACACCTACATTGCACAGAGGGATCATCCATTCCTTAGGTAAAGGTCAACACCTGACTGGCCCAGAGGGATCTTCCATACCTTACGTAAAGTTAAACCTGCATTGCACACAGGGAACACCGTTCCTTTGGTAAAGGTAAAAACCTGCATTGAACAGAGGGATCTTCAATTCCTTAGGTAATAGTAAACACCTGCAATGCACAGAGGGATCATTCATTCCTAAGGCAAATATAAACACCTGCAATGCACAGAGGGATCATCCATTGCTTAGATAAAGTTAAACATGTGCAATACACAGAGTGATCACACATTCCTTAGGTAAAGGTCAACAACTGACTGGCCCAGAAGGACGATCCATAACTTATGTAAAGGTAAACACCTGCATAGCACACAGGGAACATCCATTCCTTAGGCAATTGTAAACACCTGCAATGCACAGAAGGATCATCCATTCCTAAGGTAAATGTAAACACGTGCAATACACAGAGGGACCATCCATTCCTTAGGTAAAGGTAAACACCTACATTGCACAGAGGGCTCATCCATTCCTTAGGTAAAGGTCAACACCTGCATTGAAAAAAGCGATATTCCATTCCTCAAGAAATTGTAAACACCTACAATGCACAGAGGGATCATTCATTCCTAAGGCAAATATAAACACCTGCATTTCATACTGGGATCATCCAATGCTTAGGTAAAGGTAAACACGTGCAATACACAGATCGAAAATCCATTCCTTAGGTAAAGGTCAACACCTACAATGCACAGAGGGATCATTCATCCTTAAGGCAAATATAAACACCTGTGATGCAGAGGGATCATGCATTCCTTAGGTAAGGGTAAACACCTGCAATGCACAGAGGGATCATCTATTCCTTAGGTAAGTGTATACACCTGCATTGCACAGAGGGACCATCCATTCCTTAAGTAAAGGTAGAAACCTGCATTGAACAGAGGGATCATCCTTTTCAAGGTAAAGGTACACACCTGCATTGAACAGAGGGATCATCGATTCATTAGGGAATAGGTAACACCTGCACTGCACAGAGGGCTCATCCATTCCTCAGGTAATGGTCAACACCTGCATTGAACAGAGGGATCTTCCATTCCTTAGGAAATTTTAAACACCTACAATGCTCAGAGGGTTCATTCATTCCTAAGGCAAATATAAAGACGTGCAATGCACAGAGGGATCATCCATTGCTTAGGTAAAAGTAAACACATGCAATACACAGAAGGATCATCCATTCCTTAGGTAAATGTTAACACCTACATTGCACAGAGGGATCATGCATTCCTTAGGTAAAGGTCAACACCTGACTGGCCCAGAAGGATCATCCATACCTTATGTAAAGGTAACACCTGCATTTCACACAAGGAAGATCCATTCCTTTGTTAAAGGTAAAATCCTGCATTGAACAGCCGGATCTTCCATTCCTTAGGTAATAGTAAACAGCTGCAATGCACAGAGGGTTCATCAAGTTCTTAGGTAATGGACAACACCTGCATTGAACAGAGGGATCTTCCATTCCTTAGGAAATTGTAAACACCTACAATGGACAGAGGGATCATTCATTCCTAAGGCAAATATAAAAACCTGCAATGCACAGAGGGATCATCCATTGCTTAGGTAAAGGTAAACACGTGCAATACACAGAGGGATCATGCATTCCGTAGGTAAGTGTCAACACCTACAATGCACAGAGGAATCATTCATTCCTAAGGCAAATATAAACACCTACACTGCACAGAGGGCTAATCCATTACTTAGGTAATGGTCAACACCTGCATTGAACAGAGGGATCTTCCATTCCTTAGGAAATTGTAAACACCTACAATGCACAGAGGGATCATTCATTCCTAAGGCAAATATAAACAACTGAAATGCACAAAGGAATAATCCATTGCTTAGGTAAAGGTTAACACGTGCAATACACAGAGATATCATCCATTCCTTAGGTAATGGGAAACGCCTGCATTGCAGAGAGGGATCATCCATTCCTTAGGTAAAGGTTAACACCTGACTGGCCCAGAGGGATCATCCACACCTTATGTAAAGGTAATCAGGTGCATTGCACACAGCGAACATCCATTCATTAGGTAAATGTAAACACCTACAATGCACAGAGTGATCATCCATTCCTTAGGTCAAACTAAAAACCTGCATTGCACGGAGGGATCATCCATTACTTAACTAACTGTAAACAGCTGCATTGAACAGAGGGATCTTCCATTCCTTAGGAAAATGTAAACACCTATATTGCACAGAGGGAACATTCATTCCTAAGGCAAATATAAACACCTGCAATGCACAGAGGGATCATCCATTGCTTAGGTAAAGGTCAACACCTACAATGCACAGAGGGATCATTCATTCCTTAGGTAATGTTAAACACCTGCAATGCACGGAGGGATCAACCAGTCCTTAGGTAATGGTAAACACCTGCAATGCACAGAGGGATCAACCAATCCTTAGGTAAAGGTCAACACCTACAATGCACACAGGGATCATTCATTCCTAAGGCAAATATAAACACCTGCAATGCACCGAGGGATCATCAATTGCTTAGTTAATGGTAAACACCTGCAATGCACAGAGAGATCATCCATTCCTAAGGTAAAGGTCAAAACCTACAATGCACAGAGGGCTCATTCATTCCTAAGGCAAATATGAACACCTGCAATGCATAGAGGGATCATCCGTTGCTTAGGTAAAGGTATACACGTGCAATACACAGAGGGATAATCCATTCCTTAGGCAAAGGTCAACACCTACAATGCACACAGGGATCATCCATTCCTTAGATAGAGGTCAACACCTGACTGGCCCAGAGGGATCATCCATACCTTATGTAAAGGTAACACCTGCATTTCACACAGGGAAGATCCATTCCTTTGGTAAAGGTAAAATCCTGCATTGAACAGAGGGATCTTCCATTCCTTAGGTAATAGTAAACACCTGCAATGCACAGAGGGATCATCCATTCCTTAAGTAATGGTAAACACCTGCAATGCACAGAGGGATCATCCAGTCCTTAGGTAACGGTAAACGCCTGCATTGCAGATAGGGATCATCCATTCTTTAAGTAAAGGAAGAATCCTGCGTTGGACCGAGGGATCATCAATTCCTTAGGGAACAGTTAACCCCTACACTGCTCAGAGGGCTCATCCATTCCTTACATAATGTTCAACACCTGCATTGAACAGGGGGATCTTCCATTCCTTAGGAAATTGAAAACACATACAATGCACAGAGGGGTCATTCATTCCTAAGGCAAATATAAACTACTGCAATGCACAGAGGTATCATCCATTCCTTAAGGGAAGGTAGAAACCTTCATTTAACAGAGGGATCATCCTTTTCAAGGTAAAGGTACACACCTGCGTTGAACAGAGGGATCATCCATTCCTTATGGAACAGTTTACACCTGCACTGCAGAGAGGGATCCTCCATTCATTAGGTAATGGTCAATACCTGCATTGAACAGAGGGATCTTACATTCCTGAGGAAATTGTAAACACCTACCATGCACAGAGGGATCATTCATTCCTACGGCAAATATAAACACCTGCAATGCAGAGAGGGATCATCCATTCCTTAGGTAAAGGACAACACCTACAATGCACAGAGGGTTATTCATTCCTAAGGCAAACATAAACACCTGCAATGCACAGAGGGATCATCCATTGCTTAGGTAAAGGTAAACAAGTGCAATATACAGAGGGATCATCCATTCAATAGGTAAGGTCAATACCTACAATGCCTAGAGGGATCTTCCATTCCTTAGGTAAATGTCAACACCTGACTGGCCCAGAGGGATCATCCATAACTTATGTAAAGTTAACACCTGCATTTCACACAGGGAAGATCCATTCCTTTGGTAAAGGTAGAAACCTGCATTGAACACAGGGATCTTCTATTCCTTAGGTAATAGTAAACACCTGCAGTGCACAGAGGGCTCATCCATTCCTTACGTAATCGTCAACACGTGCGTTGAACAGAGGGATCTTCCATTCCTTAGGAAATTGTAAACCCCTACAATGCACAGAGGGATCATTCATTCTTAAGGCAAATATAAACACCTTGAAATGCACAGAGGGATCATTCATTGCTTAGGTAATGGTAAACACCTGCAATGCACAGAGGAATCATCCAGTCCTTAGGTAATGGAAAACGCCTGTATTGCAGAGAGTGATCATCCATTCTTTAAGTAAAGGAAGAATCCTGCGTTGAACAGAGGGATCAACGATTCCTTAGGGAACAGTTAACACCTGCACTGCACAGAGGCCTAATCCATTCCTTAGATAATGGTCAACATCTGCATTGAACAGAGGGATCTTCCATTCCTTAGGAAATTTTAAACACCTACAAGGCACAGAGGGATCACTCATTCCTAAGGCAAATATAAACAACTACAATGCACGGAGGAATCATCCATTGCTTAGGTAAAGGTAAACACATGCAATACACAGAGGAATCATCCATTCCTTAGGTAAAGGTCAACATCTACAATGCACAGAGGGATCATTCATTCCTAAGGCAAATATAATCACCTACCATGGACAGAGGGATCATCCATTGCTTAGGTAAGGGTCAACACCTACATTGCACAGAGTGATCATCATTCCTTAGGTAAGGGTCAACACCTGACTAGCCTAGAAGGATCATCCACACTTTATGTAAAGGTAAACACCTGCATTGCACACAGGGAACATCCATTCCTTAGGTAATTGTAAACACCTGCAATGCACCGAGGGATCATCCGGTCCTTATGTCAAGCTAAAAACCTGCATTGCACAGAGGGCTCATCCATTCTTAGGTAATGGTCAACATCCACATTGAACAGAATGATCTTCCATTCCTTAGGAAATTGTAAACACCTACAATGCACAGAGGGATCATTCATTCCTAAGGCAAATATAAACACCTGCAATGTACACAGGGATCATCCATTGCTTAAGTAAAAGAAAACACCTGCAATGCACAAAGGGATCATCCAGTCCTTAGGTAAGGGTAAATGCCTGCATTGCAGAGAGGGATCATCCATTCTTTAAGTAAAGGAAGAATCCTGCGTTGAACAGAGGGATCATCGATTCCTTAGGGAACAGTTAAATCCCGCACTGCACAGAGGACTCATCCATCCCTTAGGTAATGGTAAACACCTGCATTGAACAGAGGCATCATCCATTCCTTAGGAAATTGTAAACACCTACAAAACACAGAGGGATCATTCATTCCTAAGGCAAATATTAACACCTGCAATGCACAGAGGGATCATCCATTCCTTAGGTAAAGGTCAACACCTACAATGCACAGAGGGATCATTCATTCCTAAGGCAAATATAAACACCTGCAATGCATAGAGGGATCATCCCTTGCTTAGGTAAAGGAAAACACCTACATTGCACAGAGGGATCATCAATTCCTTAGGTAAAGGTCAACACCTGAATGGCCCAGAAGGATCATCCGTACCTTATGTAAAGGTAAACACCTGCATTGCACAAAGGGAACATCCATTCCTTAGGTAATTGTAAACACCTGCGATGCACTGAGGGATCATTCATTCCTAAGGCAAATATAAACACCTGCACTGCACAGAGGGCTCATCCATTCCTTACTTAATGGTCAACACCTGCATTGAACATAGGGATCTTACATTCCTTAGGAAATTGTAAACACCTACAATGCACACAGGGATCATTCATTCCTGAGGCATATATAAACAACAGCAATGCACAGAGGGATCATTCATTGCTTAGGTAATGGTAAACACCTGGAATGCACATAGGGATCATTCAGTCCTTAGGTAATGTTAAACTCCTGCATTGCAGAGAGGGATCATCCATTCTTTAAGTAAAGGAAGAAACCTGCGTTGAACAGAGGGATCATCGATTCCTTAGGGAACAGTTAACACTTGCACTGCACAGAGGGCTCATCCATCCCTTAGGTAATGGTCAACACCTGCATTGAACAGAGGGATCTTCCATTCCTTAGGAAATTGTAAACACATACAATGCACAGAGGGATCATTCACTCCTAAGGCAAATATAAACACGTGCAATGCACAGAGGGATCATCCATTGCTTAGGTAAAGGTAAACACGTGCAATACACAGAGGAATCATCCATTCCTTAGGTAAAGGTCAACACCTACATTGCAGAGAGCGATCATTCATTCCTTAGGTAATTGTAAACACCTGCAAATCAAAGAGGGATCATCCAGTCCTTAGGTAATGGGAAACGCCTGCATTGCAGAGAGGGATCATCCATTCCTTAGGTAAAGGTTAACACGTGACTGGCCCAGAGGGATCATCCATACCTTATGTAAAGGTAAACACCTGCATTGCACAAAGGGAACATCCATTCATTAGGTAATTGTAAACACCTGCGATGAACTGAGGGATCATTCAATCCTAAGGCAAATATAAACACCTGCAATGCACAGAGGGATCATCCATTGCTTAGGTAAAGGTAAACACGTGCAATACACAGAGGAATCATCCATTCCTTAGGTAAAGGTCTTCACCTACATTGCACAGAGGGATCATTCATTCCTTAGGTAATTGTAAACACCTGCAAATCAAAGAGGGATCATCCAGTCCTTAGGTAATGGGAAACACCTGCATTGCAGAGAGGGTTCATCCATTCCTTAGGTAAAGGTTAACACCTGACTGGCCCCGAGGGATCCTCCATACCTTATGTAAATTTAAACACCTGCATTGCACAAAGGGAATATCCATTCCTTAGGTAATTGTAAACACCTGCGATGCACTGAGGGATCATTCATTCCTAAGGCAAATATAAACACCTGCAATGCACAGAGGTATCATCCATTGCTTAGGTAAAGGTAAACACGTGCAATACACAGAGGAATAATCCATTCCTTAGTTAAAGGTCAACACCTACATTGCACAGAGCGATCATTCATTCCTTAGGTAATTGTAAACACCTGCAAATCAAAGAGGGATCATCCAGTCCTTAGCTAATGGGAAACATCTGCATTTCAGAGAGGGATCATCCATTCCTTAGGTAAAGGTTAACACCTGACTGGCCCAGAGGGATCATCCATACCTTATGTAAAGGTAAACACCTGCATTGCACACAGTGAACATCCATTCCTTAGGTAATTGTAAACACCTGTAATGCACAGATGGATCATCCATTCCTAAGGTAAAAGTAAACAACTACAATGCAAAGAGGGATCATCCATTCCTTAGGTCAAGCTAAAAACCTGCATTGCACGGAGGAATCATCCATTCCTTAAGTAACTGTAAACTGCTGCATTGAACAGAGGGATAATCTATTCCTTAGGTAAAGATCAACACCTGCATTGCACAGAGGGATAATCCATACCGTAGATGATGGTAAACACCTGCATTACACAGAGGGATCTTCCAGTCCTTCAGTAAAGGTCAACACTTGCCTGGCCAAGAGGGATCATCCATTCCTTAATTCCTTAAGGTAAACACCTGCATTGCACAAAGGGAACATCCATTCCTTAGGTAATTGTAAACACCTGCAATGCACAGAGTGATCATCCATTCCTTAGGTCAAGCTAAAAACCTGCATTGCACGGAGGGATCATCCATTCCTTAAGTAACTGTAAACTGCTGCATTGCACAGAGGGATCATCCATACCGTAGATAACGGTAAACACCTGCATTACACAGAGGGATCATCCAGTCCTTCGGTAAAGGTCAACACTTGCCTGGCCAAGAGGGATCATCCATTCCTTATGTAAAGGTAAACACCTGCATTGCACACAGAGAACATCCATTCCCTTTTTTTAAAGCTAAACACATGCATTTAACAGGGTTATCTTTCATTCCTTATGTAATAGTAAATGTCTGCAATGCACACAGGGATTATCCATTCCTAAGACAAATATAAATGCCTGCAATGCCGTGGGGTCAACCATTCCTTAGGTAATGGTTAAGACCTGCATTAAACAGAGGGATTTACCATATCTTTGTTAACGATAAACACCTGTGTTGAAGAGAGGGATCATCTATTCCTTAGGTAAAGATCAACACCTACATTTCCAAGATGGATTACCGATTCCTTAAGTGAAGTTCAAAATCTACATTACACAGAAGGTCATCCATTCCTTAGCTAATGCACAACACCTGCTATGCACAGAGGGATCTTCCATTAATTCGGTAAATAAAAACACCTCCTTTGCACAAAGGAATCATCCTATCCATAGGTAAATGTAAACACCATCATTGAACATAGGCATCTTCAATTCCTTAGGTAATAATAAACATCTGCAACGCATAGAGGGATCATCCCATTTCTTACATAAAAGTAAACACCTGCAATGAACAGAGGGATCATCCATTCCTTAGGTAAAGGTCAACACATACATTGCACAGAGGGATCATCCATTCCTTAGGTAAAGGTCAACATCTGACTGGCAGTGAAAGTTCATCAATACCTTATGTAAAGGTAAACACCTGCATTGCACACATCGAACTTCCATTCCTTAGGTAATTGTAAACTCCTGCAATGCACAGAGGAATCATCCGTTGCTTAGGTAAAGATAAACACGTGCAATACACAGAGGGATCATCCATTCCTTAGGTAAAGGTCAACACCTACAATGCACAGAGGGATAATTCATTCCTAAGGCAAATTTAAACACCTGCAATGCACAGTAGGATCATCCATTCCTTAGGTAATGGTAAACACCTGCAATGCACAGAGGGATCAACAAGTCCTTAGGGAAAGGTCAACACCTACAATGCACAGAGGGATCATTCGTTCCTAAGGGAAATATAAACACCTGCAATGCACCAAGGGATCATCCATTGCTTAGGTAATGGTAAACACCTGCAATGCACAGAGGGATCATCCATTCCTTAGGTAAAGGTAAAAACGTGCAATACACAGATGGATCATGCATTTCTTAGGTAATGGTCATCACCTACATTGCACACAGGGATCATCCATTCCTTAGGTAAGATCAATAACTGACTGGCCCAGAGGGATCATCCACACCTTATGTAAAGGTAACATCTGCATTTCACACAGGGAAGATCTATTCCTTTGTTAAAGGTAAAATCCTGCATTTAACAGAGGGATCTTCCATTCCTTAGGTAATAGTAAACACCTGCAATGCACAGAGGGATCATCCATTCCTTAGGTAAAGGTCAACAAATACATTGCACAGAGGGATCATCCATTCCTTAGGTAAAGGTCAACATCTGACTGGCAGAGAAAGTTCATCAATACCTTATGTAAAGGTAAACACCTGCATTGCACACATGGAACTTCCATTCCTTAGGTAATTGTAAACTCCTGCAATGCACAGAGGAATCATCCGTTGCTTAGGTAAAGGTAAACACGTGCAATACACAGAGGGATCATCCATTCCTTAGTTAAAGGTAAACACCTACAATGCACAGAGGGATCATTCATTCCTAAGGCAAATATAAACACCTGCAATGCACAGTAGGATCATCCATTCCTTAGGTAATGGTAAACACCTGCAATGCACAGAGGGATCAACAAGTCCTTAGGTAAAGGTCAACACCTACAATGCACAGAGGGATCATTCGTTCCTAAGGGAAATATAAACACCTGCAATGCACAGTAGGATCATCCATTCCTTAGGTAATGGTAAACACCTCCAATGCACAGAGGGATCATCCAGTCCTTAGGTAACGGTAAACGCCTGCATTGCAGATAGGAATCATTCATTCTTTAAGTAAAGGAAGAATACTGCGTTGAACAGTGGGATCATCGATTCCTTAGGGAACAGTTAACCCCTACACTGCACAGAGGGCTCATCCATTCCTTACTTAATGGTCAACACCTGCATTGAACAGAGGGATCTTCCATTCCTTAGGAAATTGTAAACACCTACAATGCACAGAGGGATCATTCATTCCTAAGGCAATTATAAACACCAGCAATGCACAGAGGGATCATCCATTCCTTAGGTAAAGGTCAACACCTACATTGCACAGAGGGATCATCCATTCCTTAGGTAAAGGTCAACACCTGACTGGCCCAGAAGGATCATCCATACCTTATGTACAGGTAAACAACTGCATTGCACACAGGGAACATCCATTCATTAGGTAACTTTAAACACCTGCAATACACAGAGGGATCTTGATTCCTCAGGTAAATGTAAACACCTACAATGCACACAGGGATCATCTATTCCTTACGTAAGTGTATACACCTGCATTGCACAGGGGGTCATCCATTACTTAAGTGAAGGTAGAAAACTGCATTGAACAGAGGGATCATCCTTTTCAAGGTAAAGGTACACACCTGTGTTCAACAGAGGGATCATCGATTACTTAGGGAACAGTTAACACCTGCCTTGCACAGAGGGCTCATACATTCCTTAGGAAATTGTAAACACCTACAATGCACAGAGGGATCATTCATTGCTAAGGCTAATATAAACACCTGCGATCCACAGAGGGATCATCCATTGCTTAGGTAAAGGTAAACACGTGCAATACCCAGAGAGATCATCCATTCCTTAGGTTAAGGTCAACACCTTCGTTGCACAGAGGGTTCATCCATTCCTTAGGTAAAGGTCAACACTTGACTGCCCCAGAAGGATCATTCATACCTTATGTAAAGGAAAAACCTGCATTTCACAAAGTGAAGATCCAATCCTTTGGTAAAGGTAAAAACCTGGATTGAAGATAGGGTCTTCCATACTTTAGGAAATTGTAAACACCTACAAAGCACACAGGGATCATTCATTCCTAAGGAAAAGGTAAACACCTGCAATGCACAGAGTGATCATCCTTTGCTTAGGTAAAGGTAAACACGTCTAATACACAGAGGGATCATCCATTCCTTAGGGAACAGTTAACCTCTGCACTGCACAGAGTGCTCAGCCATTCCTTAGGTGATGGTCAACTCCTGCATTGAACAGAGGGATCTTCCATTCCTTAGGAAATTGTAAACACCTACAACGCACAGAGGGATCATTTATTCCTAAGGCAAATATAAACACCTTCAACGCACAAAGGGATCATCCATTCCTTAAGTGAAGGTAGAAACCTGCATTGAACAGAGGGATCACCCTTTTCAAGGTAAAGTTACACACCTGCGTTGAACAGAGGGATCATCGATTCCTTAGGGAAGAGGTAACACCTGCACTGCGCAGAGGGCTCATCCATTCCTAAGGTAATGGTCAACAACTGCATTGAACAGATGGATCTTCCATTCCTTAGGTA
Organism: Orientallactaga sibirica; assembly: GCA_036365145.1. Lineage (NCBI taxonomy): Eukaryota > Metazoa > Chordata > Mammalia > Rodentia > Dipodidae > Orientallactaga > Orientallactaga sibirica. Next base: position 347,728 of record JAEOAD010001320.1, read on the forward strand.
ATTGTCAACACCTGCATTGATCAGAGGGATCTTCTATTCCTTAGGAAATTGTAAACATCTGCATTGAACAGAAGGAACTTCCATTCCTTAGGAAATTGTAAACAACTACAATGCACAGAGGGATCATCCATTGCTTAGGTAAAGGAAAACACGTGCAATACACAGGGGGCTCATCCATTCCTTAGGTAATGGTCAACACCTGCATTTAACAGAGGGAATTTCCGTTCGTAGGAAATTGTAAACACCTACAATGCACAGAGGGATCATTCATTCCTAAGGCAAATATAAACAGCAGCAATGCACATAGGGATCACCCGTTGCTTAGGTAAAGGTAAACACGTGCAATACACAGAGGGATCATCCATTGCTTACGTAAAGGTAAACACGTGCAATACACAGAGGGATCATCCATTCCTTAGGTAAAGGTCAACACCTACAATGCACAGAGGGATCATCCATACCTTATGTAATGGTAAACACCTGCATTGAACACAGGGAACATACATTCCTTAGGTAATTGTAAACAACTGCGATGCACTGATGGATCATCCATTCCTAAGGTAAATGTAAACACCTACAATGCACAGAGGGATCATCTATTCCTTAGGTAAGTGTATACACCTGCATTGCACAGGGGGATCATCCATTCCTTAAGTGAAGGTAGAAACCTGCATTGAACAGAGGGATCATCCTTTTCAAGGTAAAGGTACACACCTGTGTGGAACAGGGGGATCATCGATTCCTTAGGGAACAGTTAACACCTGAACTGCACAGAGGGCTCATCCATTCCTTAGGTAATAGTCAACACGTGCATTGAACAGAGGGATCTTCGATTCCTTAGGAAATTGTAAACACCTACAATGCACAGATGGATCTTTCATTCCTAAGGCAAATATAAACACCTGCCATGCACAGAGGATCATCCATTGGTTAGGTAAAGGTAAACACGTGCAATACACAGAGGGATCATCCATTCCTTTGGTAAAGGTCAACACCTACAATGCACAGAGGGATCATTCATTCCTAAGGCAAATATAAACACCTCCATTGCACAGAGGAATCATCCTTTCCTTAGGTAAAGGTAAACACCAGCATTGATTATAGGCATCTTGCATTAGTTAGGTAATAGAAACACCTGCAATGCAGAGAGGATCATCTCATTTCTTACATAAACGTAAACACCTGCAAAGAACAAGGTATCATCCATTTCTTAGGGAAAGGTATACACCTGAGTTGCACAGATGGATCATCCATCCCCAGGTACAAGGTGAACACGTGCAGTGCACATAAAGATCATACATTCCTTACTTAAACGTCAACACCTGCATTATGCGGAAGGATCAACCATTCCTTAAGTAAAGTAAACACCTGCATTGCACAGCGAGTTTATTCCTTCCTTAGATAAAGGTCAACACCTGCCTGGCCAAGAAGGATCATCCATTCTTATGTAAACATAACACCTGTATTGGATACAGGGTAGATCAATTCCTTTGGTAAAGGTAAACACCTGCAATGCACAGAGGGATCATCCATTCCTAAGGCAAATATAAACACCTGCATTGCACAGAGGATCATCATTTCCTTAGATATGGGTAAACACAGGCAATGCACAGGGGATCATCCATTCCTTATTTAAAGGTCACACCTGCATTGCACATAGGGATCATCCATTCCTTAGGTAAAGGTCAACACTTGCATTGCACAGAGGGATCATGCATTCCTTAGGTATAGGACAAGACCTGTATTGCACAGAGTGATCATCCATTACTTAAGTAAAGATCAACAACTGCATTGAACAGAGGGATCATCCATTCCTTAGGTAAAGGTCAACACCTGCATTGCACAGAGGGATCATCCATTCTTTAAGTAAAGGTCAACACGTGACAGTCCCAGAGGGATCATCCATAACTTATGTAATGGTAAACACCTGTATTGCATTGCACAGGAACATACATTCCTTAGGCAATACTAAACACCTGCAATGTACAGAGGGATCATCAATTCTGAAGGTAAATGTAAACAAGTGCCGATGCACAGAGGATCGGGGTATGCACCTGCATTTCACCGGAGGATCATCCATTCCTTAAGTTAAGGTAGTTACCTGGTTGGAAGAGAGGATCATCCTTCTTTAGGTACAGTTAGAGAGCACGTTGAACACAGGGATCATCCATTCCTTAGATAATGTTAAACACCTGCATTGCACAGAGGGGATCCATTCCTTGGGAAAGGTCAACACCTGCATTGCACAGAGAGATCATAGAATCCTTAAGTAATGATCAACACCTGCATTGAACAGAGTGATCATCCATTCTTTAGGTAAAGGTCAACACCTGCATTGCACAGAGGATCATGCATTCCTTTGGTATAGGACAAGACCTGTATTGCACACAGGGATCATCCATTACTGAAGTAAAGATCAACACCTGCATTGCACAGAGGAATCATCCATTCCTTAGGTAAAGGTCAACATCTGACTGGCCCAGAGGATCATCCATAACTTATGTAAAGGTAAACACCTGCCTTGCACGTGGGAACATCCTTTCCTTAGGTAATGGTAAACCCCTGCAATGCACAGAGGGATCATCAATTCGAAGGTATATGTAAACAACGATTTAAAGAGGGATTGACTATTCCTTAGATAACGGTAAACACCGGCATTGCACAGAAGGATCAACCATTCCAGATAAAGTTCAAACACCTGTATTGAACAGGGAATGATATATTTCTTATGATCTTCCAAAGATCAACAACCTCATTGCACAGAGGGATCATCCATCACTTAGGTAAATGTATACACCTGCATTGTACAGAGGGATCATCCATTGCTTAAGTACAGGTAAACACCTCCAATACACAGAGGATCTCCACATTTATAAATAACACCTGCAATGAACAGAGGGATCATCCATTCCTTAGGTAAGGTCAACACATACATTGAACAGAGGATCATCCATTCCTAAGGTCAACATCTGACTGGCAGGAAAGTTCATCAATAATGTAAAGGTAAACACCTGCATTGCACAGGGAACTTTCATTCCTTAGGTAATTTGTAAACTCCTGCAATGCCACAGAGGAATCATCCGTTGCTTAGGTAAAGATAAACACGTGCAATACACAGAGGATCATCCATTCCTTAGGTAAAGGTCAACACCTACAATGCACAGAGGGAAATTCATTCCTACCAAATTTAAACACCTGCAATGCACAGTAGGATCATCCATTCCTTAGGTAATGGTAAACACCTGCAATGCACAGAGGATCAACAAGTCCTTAGGGGAAAGGTCAACACCTACAATGCACAGAGGGATCATTCCTAAGGGAAATATAAACACCTGCAATGCCAAAGGATCATCCATTGCTTAGGTAATGGTAAACACCTGCAATGCACAGAGGGATCATCCATTCCTTAGGTAAAGGTAAAAACGTGCAATACACAGATGGATCATGCATTTCTTAGGTAATGGTCATCTACACATTGCACACAGGGATCATCCATTCTTAGGTAAGATCAATAAGGCTCCAGAGGGATCATCCACACCTTATGTAAAGGTAACATCTGCATTTCACACAGGGAAGATCTATTCCCTTTGTTAAAGGTAAAATCCTGCATTTAACAGAGGATCTTCCATTCCTTAGGTAATAGTAAACACCTGCAATGAACAGAGGATCATCCATTCCTTAGGTAAAAGGTCAACAAATACATTGCACAGAGGATCATCCATTCCTTAGGTAAAGGTCAACATCTGACTGGCAGAAAGTTCATCAATACCTTATGTAAAGTAAACACCTGCATTGCACACATGGAACTTCCATTCCTTAGGTAATTGTAAACTCCTGCAATGCACAGAGGAATCATCCGTTGCTTAGGTAAAGGTAAAACGTGCAATACACAGAGGGATCATCCATTCCCTTAGTTAAAGGTAAACACCTACAATGCACAGAGGGATCATTCATTCCTAAGGCAAATATAAACACCTGCAATGCACAGTAGGATCATCCATTCCTTAGGTAATTGTAAACACCTGCAATGCACAGAGGGATCAACAAGTCTTAGGGTAAAGGTCAACACTTACAATGCACAGAGGATCATTCGTTCCTAAGGGAAATATAAACACCTGCAATGCACAGTAGGATCATCCATTCCTTAGGTAATGGTAAACACCTCAATGCACAGAGGATCATCCAGTCCTTAGGTAACGGTAAACGCCTGCATTGCAGATAGGAATCATTCATTCTTTAAGTAAAGGAAGAAACTGCGTTGAACAGTGGGATCATCGATTCCTTAGGAAACGAGATTAACCCTACACACTGCACAGAGGCTCATCCATTCCTTACTTAATGGTCAACACCTGCATTGAACAGAGGGATCTTCCATTCCTTAGGAAATTGTAAACACCTACAATGCACAGAGGGATCATTCATTCCTAAGGCAATTATAAACACCAGCAATGCACAGAGGATCATCCATTCCTTAGGTAAAGGTCAACACCACATTGCACAGAGGATCATCCATTCCTAAGATAAAGGTCAACACCTGACTGGCCCAGAAGGATCATCCATACCTTATGTACAGGTAAACAACTGCATTGCACACAGGGAACATCCATTCATTAGGTAACTTTAAACACCTGCAATACACAGAGGATCTTGATTCCTCAGGTAAATGTAAACACCTACAATGCACACAGGGATCATCTATTCTCAGGTAAGTGTATACACCTGCATTGCACAGGGGTCATCCATTACTTAAGTGAAGGTAGAAAAACTGCATTGAACAGAGGGATCATCCTTTTCAAGGTAAAGGTACACACCTGTGTTCAACAGAGGATCATCGATTACTTAGGAACAGTTAACACCTGCCTTGCACAGATTCCATTCCTTAGGTAAAGGTAAACACCTACAATGCACAGAGGGATCATTCATTGCTAAGGCTAATAAAAACACCTGCGATCCACAGAGGGATCATCCATTGCTTAGGTAAAGGTAAACACGTGCAATACCCAGAGAGATCATCCATTCCTTAGGTTAAGTCAACACCTTCGTTGCACAGAGGTTCATCCATTCCTTAGGTAAAGGTCAACACTTGACTGCCCCAGAAGGATCATTCATACCTTATGTAAATCTAAAAACCTGCCATTTCACAAAGTGAAGATCCAATCCTTTTGTAAAGGTAAAAACCTGGATTGAAGATAGGGTCTTCCATACTTTGGGAAATTGTAAACACCTACAAAGCACACAGGGATCATTCATTCCTAAGGAAAAGGTAAACACCTGCAATGCACAGAGTGATCATCCTTTGGCAGGTAAAGGTAAACACGTCTAATACACAGAGGGATCATCCATTCCTTAGGGAACAGTTAACCTCTGCACTGCACAGAGTGCTCAGCCATTCCTTAGGTGATGGTCAACTCCTGCATTGAACAGAGGGATCTTCCATTCCTTAGGAAATTGTAAACACCTACAACGCACAGAGGGATCATTTTATTCCTAAGGCAAATATAAACACCTTCAACGCACAAAGGGATCATCCATTCCTTAAGTGAAGGTAGAAACCTGCACATTGAACAGAGGATCACCTTTTTTCAAGGTAAAGTTACACACCTACGTTGAACAGAGGGATCATCGATTCCTTAGGAAGAGGTAACACCTGCACTGCGCAGAGGGCTCATCCATTCCTAAGGTAATGGTCAACAACTGCATTGAACAGATGGATCTTCCATTCCTTAGGGTATTGTCAACACCTGCATTGATCAGAGGGATCTTCTATTCCTTAGGAAATTGTAAACATCTGCATTGAACAGAAGGAACTTCCATTCCTTAGAAATTGTAAACAACTACAATGCACAGAGGGATCATCCATTGCTTAGGTAAAGAAAACACGTGCAATACACAGGGGCTCATCCATTCCTTAGGTAATGGTCAACACCTGCATTTAACAGAGGGAATTTCCGTTCGTAGGAAATTGTAAACACCTACAATGCACAGAGGGATCATTCATTCCTAAGGCAAATATAAACAGCAGCAATGCACATAGGGATCACCCGTTGCTTAGGTAAAGGTAAACACGTGCAATACACAGAGGGATCATCCATTGCTTACGTAAAGGTAAACACGTGCAATACACAGAGGATCATCCATTCCTTAGGTAAGTCAACACCTACAATGCACAGAGGGATCATCCATACCTTATGTAATGGTAAACACCTGCATTGAACACAGGGAACATACATTCCTTAGGTAATTGTAAACAACTGCGATGCACTGATGGATCATCCATTCCTAAGGTAAATGTAAACACCTACAATGCACAGAGGGATCATCTATTCCTTAGGTAAGTGTATACACCTGCATTGCACAGGGGGATCATCCATTCCTTAAGTGAAGGTAGAAACCTGCATTGAACAGAGGGATCATCCTTTTCAAGGTAAAGGTACACACCTGTGTGGAACAGGGGATCATCGATTCCTAGGGGAACAGTTAACACCTGAACTGCACAGAGGGCTCATCCATTCCTTAGGTAATAGTCAACACGTGCATTGAACAGAGGGATCTTCGATTCCTTAGGAAATTGTAAACACCTACAATGCACAGATGGATCTTTCATTCCTAAGGCAAATATAAACACCTGCCATGCACAGAGGGATCATCCATTGGTTAGGTAAAGGTAAACACGTGCAATACACAGAGGGATCATCCATTCCTTTGGTAAAGGTCAACACCTACAATGCACAGAGGGATCATTCATTCCTAAGGCAAATATAAACACCTCCATTGCACAGAGGAATCATCCTTTCCTTAGGTAAAGGTAAACACCAGCATTGATTATAGGCATCTTGCATTAGTTAGGTAATAAGAAACACCTGCAATGCAGAGAGGGATCATCTCATTTCTTACATAAACGTAAACACCTGCAAAGAACAAAGGTATCATCCATTTCTTAGGGAAAGGTATACACCTGAGTTGCACAGATGGATCATCCATCCCATAGGTACAAGGTGAACACGTGCAGTGCACATAAAGATCATACATTCCTTACTTAAACGTCAACACCTGCATTGTACGGAAGGATCAACCATTCCTTAAGTAAAGTAAACACCTGCATTGCACAGCGAGTTTATTCCTTCCTTAGATAAAGGTCAACACCTGCCTGGCCAAGAAGGATCATCCATTCCTTATGTAAACATAACACCTGTATTGGATACAGGGTAGATCAATTCCTTTGGTAAAGGTAAACACCTGCAATGCACAGAGGGATCATCCATTCCTAAGGCAAATATAAACACCTGCATTGCACAGAGGGATCATCATTTCCTTAGATATGGGTAAACACAGGCAATGCACAGGGGGATCATCCATTCCTTATTTAAAGGTCAACACCTGCATTGCACATAGGGATCATCCATTCCTTAGGTAAAGGTCAACACTTGCATTGCACAGAGGGATCATGCATTCCTTAGGTATAGGACAAGACCTGTATTGCACAGAGTGATCATCCATTACTTAAGTAAAGATCAACAACTGCATTGAACAGAGGGATCATCCATTCCTTAGGTAAAGGTCAACACCTGCATTGCACAGAGGGATCATCCATTCTTTAAGTAAAGGTCAACACGTGACAGTCCCAGAGGGATCATCCATAACTTATGTAATGGTAAACACCTGTATTGCATTGCACACAGGGAACATACATTCCTTAGGCAATACTAAACACCTGCAATGTACAGAGGGATCATCAATTCTGAAGGTAAATGTAAACAAGTACGATGCACAGAGGGATCGACTATTCCTTAGGTAAGGGTATGCACCTGCATTTCACCGGAGGATCATCCATTCCTTAAGTTAAGGTAGTTACCTGGTTGGAAGAGAGGGATCATCCTTCTTTAGGTACAGTTAGAGAGCTGCGTTGAACACAGGGATCATCCATTCCTTAGATAATGTTAAACACCTGCATTGCACAGAGGGATCCATTCCTTAGGGAAAGGTCAACACCTGCATTGCACAGAGAGATCATAGAATCCTTAAGTAATGATCAACACCTGCATTGAACAGAGTGATCATCCATTCTTTAGGTAAAGGTCAACACCTGCATTGCACAGAGGGATCATGCATTCCTTTGGTATAGGACAAGACCTGTATTGCACAGAGGGATCATCCATTACTGAAGTAAAGATCAACACCTGCATTGCACAGAGGAATCATCCATTCCTTAGGTAAAGGTCAACATCTGACTGGCCCAGAGGGATCATCCATAACTTATGTAAAGGTAAACACCTGCCTTGCACACAGGGAACATCCTTTCCTTAGGTAATAGTAAACCCCTGCAATGCACAGAGGGATCATCAATTCCGAAGGTATATGTTAACACCTACGATTTAAAGAGGGATTGACTATTCCTTAGATAACGGTAAACACCGGCATTGCACAGAAGGATCAACCATTCCTTAGATAACAGTAAACACCTGTATTGAACAGGGGAATGATATATTTCTTATGTAAAGATCAACAACTTCATTGCACAGAGGGATCATCCATCACTTAGGTAACTGTATACACCTGCATTGTACAGAGGGATCATCCATTGCTTAAGTACAGGTAAACACCTCCAATACACAGAGGGATCATCCATTCCGTAGGTAAGCGTAAACACCTGATTTGTACTGAGTGATCATCCATTCCTTAGGTTAAGGTAAACACCTGCATTGAACAGAGGGATCATCCATTCCTTAGATAACGGTAAACATCTGCATTGAAAAGGGGAATCATCTATTTCTCAGGTAACTGTAAACACCTGCATTGCACAGAGGGATCATTCATTCCTTAGGTAAAGGTAAACACCTGCACTGCACAGAATGATCATCTATGCCTTAGGTAACTGTTAACACCTGCTAGACCAGAGGGATCATCCATTCCTTATGTAAAGTAAAACACGTGTTTTGCACACAGGGAACAACCATTCCACTGGTAAAGGTAAACACATGCACTGAACAGAGGGATCATCCATTCCTTAGGTAATAGTAAACACCTGCAATGCACAGAGTGGTTATCCATTCCTTAGGTAATGGTAGAAACCTGTGCAGAACAGAGGGATCATCCTTCTTTGACAAAGGTAAACAACTGCGTTGAAAAAAGATGTCATCCACTCCTTAGATAACGGTAAACACCTGCATTGCACATAGGGATCATCCCATTCCTTAGGTAAAGGGAAACACCTGCATTGCACAGAGGGATCATCCATTCTTTTTTATTTTTATTTTTTTCCTTTTTTAATTTATATTATTCTGATTTTACATTCATAGTATTGGTTCCGTTGTCCTCATCCCTGTCCTCCCACTTTCAAAGGGACCCTCATCAATGGGGAATGTGGGTCGCGTATTTTGAGGTTAGTAAAGAGTTCTGTGGTGTATGCTCCAGTATCTGTGCATAATGCCCGAACTTGTGACTCTAACAATCTTCCCGACACCTCTTTCCGCGAGTTTCCCTGATACCAGCTTTGAACAGGAGAGTCATCTATTTCTTAGGAAAAGTTCAAAATGTGCATTGCACAAGAGTTCATCAATTCCGTAGGTAAAGTTCAACACCTGCCTTGCCAATAAGGATCATCCATTACTTATGTGAAGATAACTCCCGCATTGCACACAGGGAAGATCCATTCCTTTGGTAAAGGTAAACACCTGCATTGAAAGAGCGATCTTCCATTCCTAAGGTAAAAGTAAACGCCTGCAATGCACAGAGGGATCATCGATTCCTAAGGCAAATATAAACACCTGCAATGCACAGAGGGGTCATCAATTCCTTAGATAAAGGAAAACTTGTGCAGTGCACAGAGGGATCATCCATTCCTTAGGTAAAGATCAACACCTGCCTGGCCCAGAGGGATCATCCATACCTTATGTAAAGGTAAACACCTGCATTGCACACACGGAACATCCATTCCTTAGGTAATACTAAACACCTGCAATCCACAGTGGGATCATCCATTCCTAAGGTAAATGTAAACACCTACAATGCACAGAGGGATCATCTATTCTTTAGGTAAGGGTATACACCTGCATTGCACATGGGGATCATCCATTCCCTAAGTAAAGATAGAAAGCTGTGTTGAACAGAGTGATCATCCTTTTTAAGGTAAAGGTAGACACCTGGGTTGAACAGAAGGATCATCAATACTTAGGCACACTAAACACCTGCATTGCACTGAGGGATCATCCATTCCTTAGGTAATGGTAAACACGTACAGTGATCAGAGGGATCATCCATTCCTTAGATAATGGTAAACACCTGCCCTGAATAGAGGGATCATCCATTCCTTACGTAACTGTAAACACCTGCATTGAACAGAGGGATCATCCATTCCTAAGATAAAGGTAAACACAAGCATTGAAAAGAGAGATCATCCATTCCTAAGATAACGGTAAACACCTGCATTGAACAGAGTGATCATCTATTCCTTAGATAAAGATCAACACTTGCATTGCAGAGAGGGACCATGCATTACTTAGGGAAAAGGTATACCGCTGCATTTCACAGAGGGATCATCCATTCCTCAGGTAATGGTAAACACTTTGTTTCACAGAGGGATCATCCATTCCTTAGGTAAAGGTCAACACCTGCCTGGCCCAGAGGGATCATCCATTCCTTAAGTAATGATCACACCTGCATTGAACAGAGGTATCATCTATTCCTTAGGTAATGGTCAACACCTGCAATGCACAGAGGGATCATCCATTCCTTAGGTAAAGGTCAATACCTGCCTGGCCCAGAGGGATCATCCATTGGTTATGTAAGGTCAATAACTGCATTGCACACAGAGAACATCAATTCCTTTTGTAAAGGTAAACACCTGCATTGAACATAGGAAATTTCATTCCTTAGATAATAGTAAAAACCTGCAATGCACACAGGAATTATCCATTCTAAGACAAATATAAACACCTGCAATGCAGAGAGGGATCATCCATCTTAGGTAAATCTAAAAACCTGCATTGCACATAGGGATCATCCATTCTTTATGTAACTGTAAACACCTGCATTGAACAGAGGGATCATCCAATCCTTAGGTCAATGTAAACACTTGCCTTGCACAGAGGGATCATCCATTCCTTAGGTAAATGTTAACACCTGCATTGTACAGAGGGATCATCCAAACCTTAGGTAATTTCAACACCTGCATTGAACAGATGTGTCATTCATTCCTTAGGTAAAGTTCAATGCCTGCCTGTCCAAGAGGGATCATCCCTTCATTATGGAAAGCTAAACCGTTGTATTGCACACAGTGAACACCATTTCCTTTGGTAAAGGTAAACACCTGCATTGAACAGAGGGATCTTCCATCCTTTACGTAATAGTAAACACCTGCAACGCACAGAGGGATCATCCATTCCTAAAGTAAATGTAAACACCTGCAATGCACAGAGTGATCATGCATTCCTTAGGTAATGGCAAAAACCTACATTGAACAGAGATAATACATTCCTTATGTGAAGTTAAACACCTACATGGAACACAGGGAATATCCATTACTTTGGTAAAAGGTAAACACCTGCATACAGACGGATCATCCGTTCCTTAGGTAAAGGTAAACACCTGAAATGCATAGAGCGATCTCCATTCTTTAGGTAATTGTGAAAAACCTACATTGAACAGAGATCATCCAACCTTAGATAACGGTAAACACCTACATTAAAAAGAGATCATCTATTGCTTAAGTAAAGATCAACACCTGCATTGCACAGAGGATCTTTCATTTCTTAGGTAAAGGTCAACACCTGCATTGCACAGATTGATCATCCAATCATTACGTAAAGAACAACACCTGCATTGCACACAGGGAAAAGCATTCCTTTGGTAATGTTAAACACCTGCATTGAATGAAGGTATCTTCCATTATTTGGGAATAGTAAACACCTGCAATGCATAGAAGGATCATTCATTCCTAATGTAAAGGTAAACACCGGCAATGCACAGAGAGATCATCATTCATTAGGTAAGTTAAACACCTGCATTGCACAGAGGGATCATCCATTCCTTAGGTAATTGTAAACACCGTCAATGAACAGAGGGAACATACATTCCTTAGATAAAAGTAAACACCGTCATTGAACAGAGGATCATCCATTTCTTAGGGAAAGGTAACACCACCATTGAACAGAGGTGTCATGTATTCCTTAGGTAAAGTTCAACATATGCATTGCACAGAGGGATCATCAATTCCTTAGGAAAAGGTCAACATGTGAATTGTACAGAGGATCACCCATTCCTTAGGTATAGGATAACACCTGCATTGCATAGAGGCATCATCCGTTCCTTAAGTAATGATCAACACCTGCATTGAACAGAGGATCATCCATGCCAGGTAAATGTCAACACCTGCATGACACAGACGGATCATCCATTCCTTAGGTATAGGACAACACCTGCATTGCAAAGAGGATCATCCAATACTTAAGTAAAGATCAACACCTGAATTGAACAGAGGATCATCCATTCCTTAGATAAAGGTCAACACCTGCATTGCACAGAGTGATCATCCATACCTTAGGTAAAGGTAAACACCTGACTGGCCCAGAATGATCATCCATACCTTATGTAAAGGTAATCACCTGCATCTTACACAGAGAACATCCATAATAGTAAACACCTGCAATGCACAGAGGGATCATCAATTTCTAATGTAAATGTAAACACCTACAATGCACAGAGGATCGTCTATTCTTTAGGTAATGGTATACACCTTCATTGCACTGGGGATCATCCATTCCCTAAAGTAAAGGTAGAAACCTGCGTTGAACAGAGGATCATCCTTTTTAAGGTAAAGGTAGACACCTGGGTTGAACAGAAGGATCATCAATACTTAGGCACACTAAACACCTGCATTGCACTGAGGATCATCCATTCCTTAGGTAATGGTAAACACCTACAGTGATCAGAGGATCATCCATTCCTTAGATAATGGTAAACACCTGCCCTGAATAGAGGATCATCCATTCCTTACGTAACTGTAAACACCTGCATTGAACAGAGGGATCATCCATTCCTAAGATAAAGGTAAACACAAGCATTGAAAAGAGATCATCCATTCCTAAGATAACTTGGTAAACACCTGCATTGAACAGAGTGATCATCTATTCCTTAGATAAAGATCAACACTTGCATTGCAGAGAGGGATCATGCATTACTTAGGAAAAGGTAAACCGCTGCATTTCACAGAGGATCATCCATTCCTCAGGTAATGGTAAACACTTTGTTTCACAGAGGGATCATCCATTCCTTAGGTAAAGGTCAACACCTGCCTGGCCCAGAGGGATCATCCATTCCTTAAGTAATGATCACACCTGCATTGAACAGAGGTATCATCTATTCCTTAGGTAATGGTCAACACCTGCAATGCACAGAGGGATCATCCATTCCTTAGGTAAAGGTCAATACCTGCCTGGCCCAGAGGGATCATCCATTGGTTATGTAAAGGTCAATAACTGCATTGCACACAGAGAACATCAATTCCTTTTGTAAAGGTAAACACCTGCATTGAACATAGGGAAATTTCATTCCTTAGATAATAGTAAAAACCTGCAATGCACACAGGAATTATCCATTCCTAAGACAAATATAAACACCTGCAATGCAGAGAGGGATCATCCATTCCTTAGGTAAATCTAAAAACCTGCATTGCACATAGGGATCATCCATTCTTTATGTAACTGTAAACACCTGCATTGAACAGAGGATCATCCAATCCTTAGGTCAATGTAAACACTTACCCTTGCACAGAGGATCATCCATTCCTTAGGTAAATGTTAACACCTGCATTGTACAGAGGATCATCCAAACCTTAGGTAATTTCAACACCTGCATTGAACAGATGTGTCATTCATTCCTTAGGTAAAGTTCAATGCCTGCCTGTCCAAGAGGGATCATCCCTTCATTATGGAAAGCTAAACCGTTGTATTGCACACAGTGAACACCATTTCCTTTGGTAAAGGTAAACACCTGCATTGAACAGAGGGATCTTCCATCCTTTACGTAATAGTAAACACCTGCAACGCACAGAGGGATCATCCATTCCTAAAGTAAATGTAAACACCTGCAATGCACAGAGTGATCATGCATTCCTTAGGTAATGGCAAAAACCTACATTGAACAGAGATAATACATTCCTTATGTGAAGTTAAACACCTACATGGAACACAGGGAATGTCCATTACTTTGGTAAAGGTAAACACCTGCATTGTACAGACGGATCATCCGTTCCTTAGGTAAAGGTAAACACCTGAAATGCATAGAGCGATCTCCATTCTTTAGGTAATTGTAAAAACCTACATTGAACAGAGATCATCCATTCCTTAGATAACGGTAAACACCTACATTAAAAAGAGATCATCTATTGCTTAAGTAAAGATCAACACCTGCATTGCACAGAGGGATCTTTCATTTCTTAGGTAAAGGTCAACACCTGCATTGCACAGATTGATCATCCAATCATTACGTAAAGAACAACACCTGCATTGCACACAGGGAACAAGCATTCCTTTGGTAATGTTAAACACCTGCATTGAATGAAGGTATCTTCCATTATTTGGGAATAGTAAACACCTGCAATGCATAGAAGGATCATTCATTCCTAATGTAAAGGTAAACACCGGCAATGCACAGAGAGATCATCATTCATTAGGTAAGTTAAACACCTGCATTGCACAGAGGGATCATCCATTCCTTAGGTAATTGTAAACACCGTCAATGAACAGAGGGAACATACATTCCTTAGATAAAAGTAAACACCGTCATTGAACAGAGGGATCATCCATTTCTTAGGGAAAGGTAAACACCTGCATTGAACAGAGGTGTCATGTATTCCTTAGGTAAAGTTCAACATATGCATTGCACAGAGGGATCATCAATTCCTTAGGAAAAGGTCAACATGTGAATTGTACAGAGGGATCACCCATTCCTTAGGTATAGGATAACACCTGCATTGCATAGAGGCATCATCCGTTCCTTAAGTAATGATCAACACCTGCATTGAACAGAGGGATCATCCATGCCTTAGGTAAATGTCAACACCTGCATGACACAGACGGATCATCCATTCCTTAGGTATAGGACAACACCTGCATTGCAAAGAGGGATCATCCAATACTTAAGTAAAGATCAACACCTGAATTGAACAGAGGGATCATCCATTCCTTAGATAAAGGTCAACACCTGCATTGCACAGAGTGATCATCCATACCTTAGGTAAAGGTAAACACCTGACTGGCCCAGAATGATCATCCATACCTTATGTAAAGGTAATCACCTGCATCTTACACAGAGAACATCCATTATTTAAACAATAGTAAACACCTGCAATGCACAGAGGGATCATCAATTCCGAATGTCAATGTAAACACCTACAATGCACAGAGGGATCGTCTATTCCTTAGGTAAGGGTATACACCTGCATTGCACTGGGGTTCATCCATTCCTTAAATAAACGTAGAAACTGTTTGTGAAGAGAGGGATCATCCTTCTTTAGGTAAACGTGGACACCTGCGTTGAACAGAGGGATTATCATTTCCTTAGGTAACATTAACACCTACATTGCACAGAGGGATCATCGATTACTTAGGTAATGGTAAACACCTGCAGTGCTTAGAGGGATCATAAATTACTTAGATAACGATAAACAACTGCATTGAACAGACGGATCATCCATACCTTAGGTAACTGTAAACAACTGCATTGAACAGACGAAACATCCATTCCTATGATAATGGAAAACACCTGCATTGAAGAGAGGGATCATCTATTCCTTAGGTAAAGATCAACACCTACATTGCACAGAGGATCATCCATTCTTTAGGTAAAGGTAAACACCTGCATTGCACAGAGGGATCATCCATTCTTTAGGCAACTGTAAACACCTGCACTGCACAGAGGGCTCATCCATTCCCTAGGTAATGGTAAACACCTGCGTTGAACAGAGGGATCTTCCATTCCTTAGGGAAGAGTTAACACCTGCACTGCACAGAGGGCTCATCCATTCCTTAGGTAATGGTCAACACGTGCAATACACAGGGGGCTCATCCATTCCTTAGGTAATGGTCAACACCTGCATTAAACAGAGGCATCTTCTATTCCTTAGGAAATTGTAAACAACTACAATGCACAGAGGGATCATCCATTGCATAGGTAAAGGTAAACACGTGCAATACACAAAGGGATCATCGATTCCTTAGGTAAAGGTAAACACCTACAATGAACAGAGGGCTCATCCATTCCTTAGGTAATGGTGAGCACCTGCATTGAACAGAGAGATCTTCCATTCCTTAGGAAATTGTAAACACATACAATGCACAGAGGGATCATTCATTCCTAAGGCAAATATAAACACCTGCAATGCACAGAGGGATCATCCATTCCTTACGTAAAGGTCAACACCTACAATGCACAGAGGGATCATTCATTCCTAAGGCAAATATAAACACCTGTAATACACAGAGGGATCATCCATTGCTTAGGGAATGGTCAACACCTGCATTGAACAGAGGGATCTTCCATTCCTTAGGAAATTGTAATCACCTACAATGCACAGAGGGATCATTCATTCCTAAGGCAAATATAAACACCTGCAATGCACAGAGGGATCATCCATTGTCTAGGTAAAGGTCAACACCTGACTGGCCCAGAAGGGTCATCCATAACTTATGTAAAGATAAACACCTCCATTGCAAACAGGGAACATCCATTCCTTAGGAAATTGCAAACACCTGCAATGCACAGAGGGATCATCCATTCCTAAGGTAAATGTAAACACCTACACTGCACAGAGGGATCATCTATTCCTTAGGTAAGTGTATACACCTGCATTGCACAGGGGGATCATCCATTCATCAAGTAAAGGTAGAAACCTGCATTGAACAGAGGGATCATCCTTTTCAAGGAAAAGGTACACACCTGCGTTGAACATAGGGATCATCGATTCCTTAGGGAACAGTTAACACCTGCACTGCACAGAGGGCTCATCTATTCCTTAGGTAATGGTCAACACCTGCATTGAACAGAGGGATCTTCCATTCCTTAGGAAATTGTAAACACCTACAATACACAGAGGGATCATTCATTCCTAAGGCAAATATAAACACCTGCAATGCACAGAGGGATCATCCATTGCTTAGGTAATGGTCAACACCTGCATTGAACAGAGGGATCTTCCATTCCTTAGGAAATTGTAAACACCTACAATGCACAGAGGGATCATTCATTCCTAAGGCAAATATAAACAACTGCAATGCAAAGAGGGATCATCTTTTCCTTAAGTGAAGGTAGAAACCTGCATTGAACAGAGGGATCATCCTTCTCAAGTTAAGGGTACACACCTGGGTTGAACAGAGGGATCATCGATTCCTTAGGGAATAGTTAACACCTGCACTTCACAGAAGGTTCATCCATTCCTTAGGTAATGGTCAACACCTGCATTGAACCGAGGGATCTTCCATTCCTTAGGAAATTGTAAACACCTACAATGCACAGAGGGATCATTCATTCCTAAGGCAAACATAAACACCTGCAATGCACAGAGGGATCATCCATTGCTTAGGTAAAGGTAAACACGTGCAATACACAGAGGGATCATCCATTACTTAGGTAAAGTTCAACACCTACATTGCACAGAGGGATCATCCATTCCTAAGGCAAATATACACACCTGCAATGGACAGAGTGATCATCCTTTGCTTAGGTAAAGGTAAACACGTGCAATACACAGAGGGAACATACATGCCTTAGGTAAAGGTCAACACCTAAATTGCACAGAGTGCTCATCCAATTCTTAGGTAATGGTCAACACCTGCATTGAACAGAGGGATCTTCCATTCCTTAGGAAATTGTAAAAACCTACAATGCACAGATGGATCAATCATTACTAAGGCAAATATAAACACCTGCAATGCACAGAGGGATTATCAATTCCTTAGGTAAAGGTCAACACCTACAATGCACAGAGGGATCATTCGTTCCTAAGGCAAATATAAACACCTGCATTGCACAGAGCGATCATCCATTGCTTAGGTAAATATAAACACGTGCAATACACAGAGGAATCTTCCATTTCGTAGGAAATTGTAAACACCTACAATGTACCGAGGGATCATACATTCCTAATGCAAATATAATCACCTGCAATGCACAGAGGAATCATCCAGTCCTTATGTAATGGTAAACGCCTGCATTGCAGAGAGGGATCATCCATTCTTTAAGTAAAGGAAGAATACTGCGTTTAACAGAGGGATCATCGATTCCTTAGGGAAAAGTTAACACCTGCACTGCACAGAGGGATCATCCATTCCTTAGGTAATGGTCAACACCTGCATTGAACAGAGGAATCTTCCATTCCTTAGGAAATTGTAAACACCTACAATGCACAGAGGGATCATTCATTCCTAAGGCAAATATAAACACCTGCTATGCACAGAGGGATCATCCATTGCTTAGGTAAAGGTCAACACCTACAGTGTACAGAGGGATCATTCATTGCTTAGGAAAATGTAAACACGTGCAATACACAGAGGGATCATCCATTCCTTAGGTAATGGTCAACACCTACAATGCACTGAGGGATCATCCATTGATTAGGTAAAGGTAAACACGCGCAATACACAGAGGGATCATCCATTCCTTTGGTAAAGGTCAACACCTACATTGCACAGAAGGATCATCAATTGCTTAGGTAAAGGTCAACACCGGACTGGCCCAGAAGGATCATCCATACCTAAAGTAAAGGTGAACATCTGCACTGCACAGATGGCTTATCCATTCCTTAGGTAATGGTCAACACCTGCATTGAACAGAGGGATCTTCCATTCCTTAGGAAATTGTAAACACCTACAATGCACAGATGGATCATTCATTCCTAAGGCAAATATAAACACCTGCAATGCACAGAGGGATCATCCATTGCTTAGGTAAAGGTAAACACGTGCAATACACAGAGGGATCATCAATTCCTTAGGTAAATATCAACACCTACATTGCACAGAGCGATCATTCATTCCTTAGTTAAAGGTCAACACCTGACTGGCCCAGAGGGATCATCCATACGTTATGTAAAGGTAACACCTGAATTTCACACAGTGAAGATCCATTGCTATTAAAGGTAAAAATCTGCATTGAACAGAGGGATCTTCCATTCCGTAGGTAATTAAAAACACCTGCAATACACAGAGGGATCATCCATTCCTTAGGTAATGGTAAACACCTGCAATGCACAGAGGGATAAACCAAACCTTAGGTAATGGTAAACACCTGCATTGCAGAGAGAGATCATCCATTCTTAAATAAAGGAAGAATCCTGCGTTGAACAGAGGGGTCATCGATTCCTTAGGGACCAGTTAACACCTGCACTGCAAAGAGGGCTCATCCATTCCTTAGGTAATGGTCAACACCTGCATTGAACAGAGGGATCTTCCATTCCTTAGGAAATTGTAAACACCTACAATGCACAGAGGGATCATCCATTGCTTAGGTAATGGTAAACACCTGCAATGCAGAGAGGAATCATCCATTCCTTAGGTAAAGGTAAACACCTGACTGACCCAAAGGGATCATCCATAACATATGCAAAGGTAACACCTGCATTTCACACAGGGAAGATCCATTCCTTAGGTAATTCTAAACACCTGCAATGCACAGATGGATCATTCATTACTAAGGCAAATATAAACACCTGCAATGCACAGCGGGATTATCCATTCCTTAGGTAAAGGTCAACACCTACAATGCACAGAGGGATCATTCATTCCTAAGGCAAATATAAACACCTGCATTGCACAGAGGGATCGTCCATTGCTTAGGTAAAGATCAACACCTGACTGGCCCAGAGGGATGATCCATAACATATGCAAAGGGTAACACCTGCATTTCACACAGGGAAGATCCATTCCTTTGGTAAAGGTAAAAACCTGCATTGAACAGAGGGATCTTCCATTTCGTAGGTAATTAAAAACACCTGCAATACACAGAGGGATCATCCATTCCTTGGTAATGGTAAACACCTGCAATGCACAGAGGGATCTTCCAGTCCTTAGGTAATGTTAAATGCCTGCATTGCAGAGAGGGATCATCCATTCTTTAAGTAAAGGAAGAATCCTGCGTTGAACAGAGGGATCATTGATTCCTTAGGAACAGTTTACACCTGCACTGCACAGAGGGATCATCCATTCCTCATTTAATGGTTAACACCTGCATTGAACACAGGGATCTTCCATTCCTTAGGAAATTGTAAACACCTACAATGTACAGACGGATCATTCATTCCTAATGCAAATATAAACACCTGCAATGCACAGAGGGATCATCCAATGCTTAGGTAAAGGTAAACACGTGCAATACACAGAGGGATCATCCATACGTTATGTAAAGGTAACAACTGAATTTCACACAGGGAAGATCCATTCCTTTGGTAAATGTAAAAACCTGAATTGAACAGAGGGACCTTCCATTCCTTAGGTAATAGTCAACACCTGAAATGCACAGAGGGATCATCCATTCCTTAGGTAATGGTAAACACCTGCAATACATAGAGGGATCATCCAGTCCTTAGGTAATGGTGAATGCCTGCATTGCAGAGAGGGAACATCCATTCTTTAAGGAAAGGAAGAATCCTGCTTTGAACAGAGGGATCATCAAGTCCTTAGGGAACAGATATAACCTGCACTGCATAGAGCGCTCATCCATTCCTTAGGTAATGGTCAACACCTGCATAGAACAGAGGGATCTTCCATTCCTTAGGAAATTGTAAACACCTACAATGCACAGAGGGATCATTCATTCCTAAGGCAAATATAAACACCTACAATGCACAGAGGGATCATCCATTGCTTAGGTAATGGTAAACACCTGCAATGCACAGAGGAATCATCCATTCCTTAGGTAAAGGTCAACACCTGCATTGAACAGAGGGCTCATCCATAACTTTGGTAATGGTCAACACCTGCATTGAACAGAGGGATCTTCCATTCCTTAGGAAATTGTAAACACCTAAAATGCACAGAGGGATCATTCATTCGTAAGGCAAATCTACACACCTGCAATGCATATAGCTATCATCCATTGCTTAGGTAAAGGTAAACACCTAATTTGCACAGACGGATCATTCATTCCTTAGGTAATGGTAAACACCTGCAATGCACAGAGGGATCATCAAGCCCTTAGGTAATGGTAAACACCTGCATTTCAGAGAGGGATCATCCATTCCTTAGGTAAAGGTCAACCCCTTCATTACTCAGAGGGATAATCCATTCCTTAGGTAAAGGTCAACACCTACATTGCACAGAGAGATCATCCATTCTTTAAGTAAAGGAAGAATCCTGCGTTGGACAGAGGGATCATCGTTTCGTTAGGGAACAGGTAACAACTGCACTGCACAGAGGGCTCATCCATTCCTTAGGTAATGGTCAAGACCTGCATTGAACAGAGGGATCTTCCATTCCCTAGGAAATTGTAAACACCTACAATGCACAGAGGGATCTTTCATTCCTAAGGCAAATATACACACCTGCAATGCACAGAGGGATCATCCATTCCTTAGGTAAACGTCAACACCTACCATGCACAGAGGGATCATTCATTCCTAAGACAAATATAAACACCTGCAATGCACAGAGGGATCATCCATTGCTTAGGTAAATGGAAACACGTGCAATACACAGAAGGATCATCCAATCCTTAGGTAATGGTAAACGCCTACATTGCAGAGAGGGATCATCCATTCTTTAAGTAAAGGAAGAATCCTGTGTTGAACAGAGGGTTCATCGATTACTTAGGGAAGAGTTAACACCTGCCCTGCACAGAGGGCTCCTCCATTCCTTAGGTAATGGTCAACACATGCATTGAACAGAGGTATCTTCCATTCCTTAGGAAATTGTAAACACCTACAGTGCAAAGAGGGATCATTCATTCCTAATGCAAATATAAACACCTGTAATGCACAGAGGGATCATCCATTGCCTAGGTAATGGTAAACACCTGCAATGCACAGAGGGATCATCCAGTCCTTATGTATTGGTAAACGCCTGCATTGCAGAGAGGGATCATCCATTCTTTAAGTAAAGGAAGAATCCTGCGTTGAATATAGGGATCATCGATTCCTTAGGGAACAGTTAACACCTGCAATGCACAGAGGGCTCATCCATTCCTTAGGTAATGGTCAACAACTGCATTGAACAGAGGGATCTTCCATTCCTTAGGAAATTGTAAACACCTACAAAAAACAGAGGGATCAGTCATTCCAAAGGTAAATATAAACACCTGCAATGCACAGAGGGATCATCCATTGCTTAGGTAAATGGAAACACGTGCAATACACAGAAGGATCGTCCAATCCTTAGGTAATGGTAAAGGCCTACATTGCAGAGAGGGATGATCCATTCTTTAAGTAAAGGAAGAATCCTCTGTTGAACAGAGGGATCATCGATTCCTTAGGGAACAGTTAACACATGCACTGCACAGAGGGCTCCCACATGGTCATGGTCAACACGTGCATTGAACAGAGGTATCTCCCATTCCTTACTATATTGTAAACACCTACAATGCACAGAGGGATCATTCATTCCTAATGCAAATATAAACACCTGCAATGCACAGAGGGATCATCCATTCCTTAGGTAAAGGACAACACCTACATTGCACAGAAGGATCATCCATTCCTTAGGTAAAGGTCAACACCTGACTGGGCCAGAAGGATCATCCATAACTTATGTAAAGGTAAACACCTGCATTGCACACAGGGAACATCCATTCCTTAAGTAATTGTAAACACCTGCAATGCACAGAGGGATCATCCATTCCTAAGGTAAATGTAAACACCTACAGTGCACAGAGGGATCATCTGTTCCTTAGGTAAGTGTATACACCTGCATTTCACAGGGGGATCATCCATTCCTTAAGTGAAGGTAGAAACCTGCACTGAATAGAGGGATCATCCTTTTCAAAGTAAAGGTACACACCTGCGTTGAACAGAGGGATCATCGATTCTTTAGGGAACAGTTAACACCTGCATTGCACAGAGGTCTCATCCATTTCTTAGGTAATGGTCAACACCTGCATTGAACAGAGGGCTCATCCATTCCTTAGGTAATGGTCAACATCTGCATTGAACAGTGAGATCTTCCATTCCTTAGGAAATTGTAAACACCTACAATGCATAGAGGTATCATTCATTCCTAAGGCAAATATAAACACCTGCAATGCACAGAGGGATCATCCATGCTTAGGTAAAGGTAAACACGTGCAATACACAGAGGGATCATCCATTCCTTAGCTAAAGGTCAACACCTACATTGCACAGAGGGATCATCCATTCCTTAGGTAAAGGTCAACACCTGACTGGCCCAGAGGGATCATCCATAACTTATGTAAAGGTAACACCTGCATTTCACACAGGGAAGATCAATTCTTTTGGTAAAGGTAAAAACCTGCATTGAACAGAGGGATCTTCCATTCCTTAGGTAATAGTAAACAACTGCAAGGCACAGAGGGATCATCC
This sequence comes from Orientallactaga sibirica, assembly GCA_036365145.1. NCBI lineage: Eukaryota > Metazoa > Chordata > Mammalia > Rodentia > Dipodidae > Orientallactaga > Orientallactaga sibirica. The sequence goes on from JAEOAD010001320.1 coordinate 371,246, forward strand.
ATTGCTTAGGTAAAGTTAAACACGTGCAATACACAGAGGGATCATCCATTCCTTAGGTAAAGGTCAACACCTACAATGCACAGAGGGATCATTCATTCCTAAGGCAAATATAAACACCTGCAATGCACAGAGGGATCATCCATTGCTTAGGTAAAGTTGAAAATGTGTAATACACAGAAGGATCATCCTTTCCTCAGGTAAAGGTCAACACCTACACAGCACAGAAGGATCATACATTCCTAAGGCAAATATAAACATCTGCAATTCACAGAGGGATCATCCATTGCTTAGGTAAATGTAAACACCTGCAATACACAGAGGGATCATCCATTCCTTAGGTAACTGTATACACCTGCATTGCACAGGGGGATCATCCATTCCTTAACTGAAGGTAGAAACCTAAATTGAACAGAGGGATCAATCTTTGCAAGGTAAATATACACAACTGCGTTGAACAAAGGGATCATCGATTCCTTAGGGAACAGTTAACACCTGCATTGAACAGACGGATCTTCCATTCCTTAGGAATTTGTAAACACCTAAAATGCACAGAGGGATCATTCATTCCTAAGGCAAACATAAACACCTAAAATGCACGGAGGGATCATCCATTGCTTAGGTAATGGTAAACACCTGCAATGCACACAGAGATCATCCATTCCTTAGGTAAAGGTAAACACGTGCAATACACAGAGGGATCATCCATTCATTAGCTAAAGGTCAACGCCTAAATTGCACAGAGGGATCATCCATTCCTTAGGTAAAGGTCAACACCTGACTAACCCAGAAGGATCATCCATGCCTTATGTAACGGTAACACCTACATTTCACACAGGGAAGATCCATTCCTTTGGTAAATGTAAAAACCGGCATTGAAGAGAAGGATCTTCCATTCCTTAGGTAATAGTAAACACCTGCAATGCACAGAGGGATCATGCATTCCTGAGGTAATGGTAAACACCTGCAATGCACAGAGGGATCATCCAGTCCTTAGGTAATGGTAAACGCCTGCATTGCACAGAGGGATCATCCATTCTTTAACTAAACGAAGAATCCTGCGTAGAACAGAGGGTTCATCGATTCCTTAGGGAACAGTTAACACCTGTACTTCACAGAGGGCTCATCCATTCCTTAGGAAATGGTCAACACCTGCATTGAACAGAGGGATCTTCCATTCCTTAGGAAATTGTAAACACCTACAATGCACAGAGGGATCATTCATTCCTAAGGCAAATATAAACACCTACAAGGCACAGAGGGATCATCCATTGGTTAGGTAAAGGTAAACACGTGCAATAAACAGAGGGATCATCCATTCCTTAGGTAAAGGACAACACCTGACTGGCCTAGAAGGATCATCCATACCTTATGTAAATGTAAACACGTGCAATACACAGAGGGATCATCCATTCCTAAGGTAAAGGTCAACAACAACATTGCACAGAAGGATCATCCATTCCTAATGTAAATGTATACACCTACAATGCCCAGCGGGATCATCTATTACTTAGGTAAGTGTATACACCTGCATTGCAGAGGGGGATCATCCATTCCTTAAGTAAAGGTAGAAACCTGCTTTGAACAGAGGGATCATCCTTTTCAAGGTAAAGGTACACACCTGAGTTGAACAGAGGGATCATCGATTGCTTAGGGAACAGTTAACACCTGCACTGCACAAAGGGCTCATACATTCCTTAGTTAATGGTCAACACCTGCATTGAACAGAGGGATCTTCCATTCCTTAGGAAAATGTAAACACCTACAATGCACAGAGGGATCACTTATTCCTATGGCAAAGATAAACACCTGCAATGAACAGAGGGATCATCCATTGCTTAGGCAAAGGTAAACACGTGCAATACACAGAGGGATCCTCCATTCCTTAAGTGAAGGTAGAAACCTGCATTGAACAGAGGGATCATCCTTTTCAAGGTTAAGGTACACATCTGCGTTGAACAGAGGGATCATCGATTCCATAGGGAACAGTTAACACCTGCACTGCACAGAGGGCTCATCCATTACTTAGGTAATGGTCAACACCTGCATTGGACAGAGGGATCTTCAATTCCTTATGAAATTGTAAACACCTACAATGCACAGAGCGACCATTCATTACTAAGGGAAATATAAACACCTGCAATGCACAGAGGGATCATCAATTGCTTAGGTAAAGGGAAACACGTGCAATACACAGTGGGATCATCCATTCCTTAGGTAAATGGCAACATGTACATTGCACAGAGGGATCATCCATTCCTAGGTAAGGTGAAAAATTGGATCATCCAGTCCTTAGGTAATGTACATTGCAGAGAGGGATCATCCATTCTTAAAGGTAATGGTAAACACCTGAAGAATGCACATTGGGATCATCCAGTCCTTAGGTAATGGTTAACACCTGCATTGCAGAGAGGGATCATCCATTCTTTATCCCTGCGTTAATTGGGAACACCTACAATGCACAGAGGGATCATTCATTCCTAAGGAAATATGAAGAGTTAACACCTGCACTGCACAGAGGGATCATCCATTCCTTAGGTAATGGTTAACACCTGCATTGACCAGAGGGATTTTCCATTCCTTAGGAAATTGTGAACACCTACAATGCACAGATGGATCATTCATTCCTAAGGGAAATATGAACACCTGCAATGCACAGAGGGATCATCCATTCCTTAAGTGAAGGAAGAAACCTGCATTGAACAGAGGGATCATCCTTTTCAAGGTCAAGGTACACACCTGATTTGAACAGTGGGATCATCGATTCCTTAGGGAACAGTTAACACCAGCGCTGCACAGAGGGCTCATCCATTCCTTAGGTAATGGTCAACACCTGCATTGAACAGAGGGATCATCCATTCCTTAGGAAATTGTAAAGAGGGATCATCCACTCCTTAGGTGAATGTCAACACCTGACTGGCCGAGAGGCATCATCCATACCTTATGTAAAGGTAAAACCTGCATTTCACACAGGGAAGAACCACTCCTTTGGTAAAGGTAAAAACCTGCATTGACCAGAGGGATCTTCCATTCCTTATGTAATATTAAACACCTGAAATGCACAGAGGGATCATCCATTGCTTAGGTAAAGGTAAACACGTGCAATACACAGAGGGCTCATCCATTCCTTACATAATGGTCAACACCTGCATTGAACAGAGGGATCTGCCATTCCTCAGGTAATGGTAAACACCTGCAATGCACAGAGGGATCATCCAGTCCTTAGGTAATGGTAAACGCCTGCATTGCAGAGAGGGATCATCCATTCTTTAAGTAAATGAAGAATCCTGCGTTGAACAGAGGGATCATCAATTGCTTAGGGAACAGTTAACACCTGCACTGCACAGAGTGCTCATCCATGCCTTAAGTAATGGTCAACACCTGAATTGAACAGAGGGATCTTCCATTCCTTTAGGAAATAGTAAACACCTACAATGCACAGAGGGATCATTCATTCCTAAGGCAAATATAAACACCTGCAATGCACAGAGGGATCATCCATTGCTTAGGTAAAGGTAAACACGTGCAATACACAGAGGGATCATCCATTCCCTAGGTGAAAGTCAACACCTAACTGGCCCAGAAGGATCAATCATACCTTATGTAAAGGTAAACACCCGCATTGCACACAGGGAACATTCATTCCTTAGGTAATTGTAAACACCTGCAATTCACAGTGGGATCATCCCTTCCTAAGGTAAATGTAAACACCTACAATGCACAGAGGGATCATCTATTCCTTAGGTATGTGTATACACCTGCATTGCACAGGGGGATCATCATTCCTTAAGTGAAGGTAGAAACCTGCATTGAATAGAGGGATCATCCTTTTCAAGGTAAAGGTACACACCTGCGTTGAACAGAGGGATCATCGATTCCTTAGGGAACAGTTAACACCTGCACTGCACAGAGGGCTCATCCATTCCTTAGGTAATGGTAAACACCTGCATTGAACAGAGAAATCTTCCATTCCTTAGGAAATTGTAAACACCTAAAATGCACAGAGGGATCATTCATTCCTATGGCAAATATAAACACCTGCAATGCACAGAGGGATCATCCAGTCCTTAGGTAATGGTAAACGCCTACGTTGCAGAGAGGGATCATCCATTTTTTAAATAAAGGAAGAATCCTGCGTTGAACAGAAGGATCACCGATTCCTTAGGGAACAGTTAACACCTGCAATGCACAGAGGGCTCATCCATTCCTCCGGTAATGGTCAACACCTGCATTGAACAGAGGGCCCATCGATTCTTTAGGTAATGATCAACACCAGCATTGAATAGAGGGATCTTCCATTCCTTAGGAAATTGTAAACACCTACAATGCACAGAGGTATCCTTCATTCCTAAGGCAAATAAAACACCTGAAAGAGACAGAGGGATCATCCATTGCTTAGGTAATGGTAAACACCTGTAATGCACAGAGGGATCATCCAGTCCTTAGGTAATGGTAAAAGCCTGCATTGCAGAATGGGATCATCCATTCTTTTTTTTTAATTTGTATTGACTTTTAATCTTACATACCAAAAAACCCCCACCTGATATTTCCCTCCCCTCCCCCATTCCACTTTAGAACTCCGGTCTCCATCATATCCCCTCCCTTTTTCCATTAGACTCTCTCCTAATTTGATGACATCATCTTTCTCTTCTATTTTGAGGGTCTTTCAAAGGTATTGCTAGGCACTGCAAGATCATGGATATCGAGGCCAATTTCTGTCTGGGCAGCTGCATAGTAAGAGGTCATATCCTTCCTTTGGCTCTTCCATTCTATCCGCCCCCTCTTCCACAATGGTCCCTGAGCCACTGGAGGATGTGACAGAGGTGTTTCAGTGCTAGGCACTCCTCCATCCCTTCTTCTCAGCACTATGTTGCCTTTTGTGTCATCCCAGTGGTCATCACCATCTGAAAAGAGAAGCTTCTCTAGCCAGAAGTGAGAATCGCATTAATATGTGGACATGAACATTTAGTGTAGTGTCCCCAGGGCAGCTTGGTTGGAATAATATATACCTTTAGTCAGACATGAGCAGGCTTATACCCCCAAGGCTCATGACCTCACCTACCATAGACTTTTACTTAGGTTTTTCAGTACCGGGTATGTATTCCCTCCCGTAGAGAGGGCCTTCAGTCCAATTATGGAGCACTTGGTTACCCCAAGAGTAGACACGCCACTATTGCACCCGTTCAGTCATTGGGCCTGTCTGGCCAAGCTTGAATATTCAGCATCCACTATTTTCACTGTTGATGGCTTCTGTATCCCATACGCTGCGTGCAGTGCAGCTTTTTCCAGCTTTCAGTTGGCTGGTCTACAGGGAGAAGGTTTTCTGCTCAGCACCAGCTTGCTTTCTCAGTGTCTTTGCCTCTCAGGCATGAGATGTCTTCAGCAATAGGGTCTTACTATCTATTTCTCTAGGGAAACCAAGGGCTTTGGCAAAAGCCTTAATGTTTTTGAGGCTACCGGGACCTCCTTGGCCAACATCTCACTGGAAGGAGTTCCATCCCAGGTACTGAAAATTTTCTAGTAACAGTCTACATCTTCTAGACGTGCCCTTATTCAAAAAAGTAATTTTACATATGTCTTATTGATAATATCTTGAGTTTAGATTGTCCCTCCCCCTGCCCTTTTTGTATGCATTCTTTTCCCATGGCCTCGCTTAGGCCATTCCCCTCCCTGTATTCAGTTCTTCTACTTATATATGTGTATTACCATACACTTAAGTCCTTCCCTTTCTTCCCTCCCTTATAGCCTTTTACCCGCTTACTGGTTTCTGGTACCTATTTTTGGTTCCAGTTCATACACAAGTCTATACATTGGTAGCTAGGATCCACATATGAGAGAGAACATGTGACGATTGGCTTTCTGAGCCTGGGTTACCTCACTAAGTATAATCCTTTCCAGATCCATCCATTTCCCTGCAAATTTCATAATTTCATTTTTCTTTACTGCTGAATAGAACTCCATTGTGTAAATGTACCACAACTTTATTATCCACTCATCTGTGGACGGACATCTAGGCTGCTTCCATTTCCTAGCTATTGTGAATAGAGCAGCAATAAACATGGTTTTGCAAGTATCTCTAAGGAAGTGAGAAGAGTCCTCTGGATATATGCCTAGGAGTGCTATAGCTGGATCATATGGTAAATCTATTTCTAGCTGTCTCAAGAACCTCCACACTGATTTCCACAGTGGCTGGACCAGCTTACATTCCCACCAACAGTGTAGAAGTGTTCCTGTTGTTCCACATCCACGCCAACATTTATTGTCATTTGTTTTCTTGATGGCAGCCATTCTGACAGCAGTGATATGGAATCTCAACGTGGTTTTAATTTGCATTTCCCTGATGGCTAAGGATGTAGAACTTTTTTTAGATGTTTATATGCCATTTGTATTTCATCTTCCATGAATTCTCTATTTAGTTCCGTAGCCCATTTTTTAACTGGGTTGTTTGAATTCTTGTTATTCTGTTTTTTGAGTTCTTTGTATATTCTGGATATTAATCCTCTGTCAGATGAATAACTGGCAAAGATTTTCTCCCATTCTGTAGGTTGTCTTTTTGCTCTATTCACAGTGTCCTTTGCTGTACAAAAGCTTTGTAATTTTATAAGGTCCCAGTGGTTGATTAGTGCTTTTATTCTCTGAGCAATTGGAGTTATATTCAGAAAGTCCTTGCCTATTCCAATATTTTGAAGAGTTTCCCCTACTTTTTCCTCTAGCATTTTCAGAGTTTCAGGTCTGATATTAAGGTCCCTGATCCATTTGGACTTGATTCTTGTGCAAGGAGAGAGACAAGGATCTATGTTTATCCTTTTACAAACAGATGTCCAATTTTCCCAGCAACACTTGTTAAAGAGGCTATCTTTTCTCCAATGAGTATTTTTGGCGTTTTTGTCAAAAATCAGGTGGCTGTAGCTGTCTGGATTAATATTTGGGTCTTCTATTCTGTTCCATTGATCTACCTATCTGTCCTTGTGCCAGTACCATGTTGTTTTTGTTACTATGGCTTTGTAGTATAACTTAAAATCGGGTATGGTTATACCACCTGCCTGATTTTTGTTATGCAAAATTGTTTTGGCTATGCGAGGTTTTTTGTGTTTCCAGATGAATTTTAGTATTGTTTTTTCTATTTCTGTGAAGAATGCTATTGGGATTTTTTTTTAATATTTATTGACAACAAAACATACTTACATACCAAAGGTGTGTATTTTTCCCTCCCCTCCCCCCCTTCCCCTTTAGAACTCCACTCTCCATCATATCCCCTCCCTCTCTCCATTAGTCTCTTTTTTTAATATGATGTCATCCTCTTTTACTTCTACTATGAGGGTCTTGCGGAGGTATTGCTAGGCACAGCAAGGTCATGGATATCAAGGCCAATTTCTGTCTGGGCAGTTGCATTGTAGGGAGTCGTACCCTTCCTTTGGCTCTTCCATTCTATCCGCCCCCACTTCCGCAATGATCCCTGAGCCTTGGAGGGTGTGACAGAGATGTTTCAGTGCTGGGCACTTCTCCATCCCTTCTTCTCAGCACTATGTTGCCTTTTGGATCATCCCAGTGGTCATCGCCATCTGAAAAGAGAAGCTTCTCTAACCAGAAGTGAGAGTAGCATTAATATGTGAATATGAGCATTAAGTGTAGTATTTTCCGGGCAGCTTGGTGGGAATAGTATATACATTTAGATAAGGGCATGCTTTATACCCCTAAGGCTTATGACCTTACCTACCATAGACTTTGCTTAGGTTTTTCAGTACCAGGTATGTATTCCCTCCCGTAGAGAGGGCCTTCAGTCCAATTATAGAGCAGTTGGTTACCCCAAGAGTAGACATGCCACTATTGCACCCGTTCAGTCTTTGGGCCTGTCTGGCCAAATTTGAATATTCAGCGTCCACTGTTTTCACTGCTGATGACTTCTGTCTCCCATACTCTGCATGCAGTGCAGCTTTTTCCAGCTTTCAGTTGGCTGGTCTACAGGGAGAAGGTTTTCTGCTCAGCACCAGCTTGCTTTCTCAGTGACCTTGCCTCTCAGGCAAGAGATGTCTTCAGCAATAGGGTCTTACTATCTGTTTCTCAGGGGAAACCAAGGGCTTTGGCAAAAGCCTTTAATGTTTTGGAGGCTACCGGGACCTCCTTGGCCAACAACTCACTGGAAGGTATCCCATCCCAGGTACTGAAAATTTTCTAGTAACAGTCTACAGCTTCTAGATGTACCATTATTCAAAAAGTAGTTTTACATAAGTCTTATTCACAATCTTTTGAAATTAGATTGACCCTCCCCTTGCCCTTCTTTTATGCATTCTCTACCCATGGCCTTGGTTAGGCCATTCCCCTCCTTGTAATCAGTCCTTCCACTTACATATGTGCAATACCATACACTTCAGTCCTTCCCTTTCCTCCATCCCTTATAGCCTTTTACCAGCTTACTGGTTTCTGGTACCAATTTTTGGTTCCAGTTCACACACAAGTCTGTCTATTTGTAGCTAGGATCCACATATGAGAGAGAACATGTGACGTTTGGCTTTCTGAGCCTGGGTTACCTCACTTAGTATAATCCTTTCCAGATCCATCCATTTCCTGCAAATTTCATAATTTCATTTTTCTTTACCGCTGAGTAGAACTCCATTGTGTAAATGTACCACATCTTTATTATCCATTCATTTGTGGTGGGACATCTAGGCTGCTTCCATTTCCTAGCTATTGTGAATAGAGCGGCAATAAACATGGTTTTGCAAGTATCTCTAAGGAAGTGAGAAGAGTCTTCTGGATATATGCCTAGGAGTGCTATAGCTGGATCATATGGTAAATCTATTTCTAGCTGTCTCAAAAACCTCCACACTGATTTCCACAATGGTTGGACCAGGTTACATTCCCACCAACAGTGTAGAAGTGTTCCTGTTTTTCCGCATCCACGCCAACACTTATTGTCATTTGTTTTCTTGATGGAAGCCATTCTGACAGGAGTGAAATGGAATCTCAAAGTGGTTTTAATTTGCATTTCTCTGATGGCTAAGGATGTGGAACTTTTTTTCAGATGTTTATATGCCATCTGAATTTCATCTTCTGTGAATTCTCTATTTAGTTCCATAGCCCATTTTTTAACTGGGTTGTTTGAATTCTTATTATTCTGTTTTTTGAGTTCTTTGTATATTCTGGATATTAATCCTCTGTCAGATGTATAGCTGGCAAAGATTTTCTCCCATTCTGTAGGTTGTCTTTTTGCTCTACTCACAGTGTCCTTTGCTGTACAAAAGCTTTGTAATTTCATAAGGTCCCATTGGTTGATTAGTGATTTTATTCGCTGAGCAATTGGGGTTATATTCAGAAAGTCCTTACCTATGCCAATATGTTGAAGGGTTTCCCCTACTTTTTCCTCTAGCAGGTTCAGAGTTTCAGGTCTGATATCAAGGTCCCTGATCCATTTGGATTTGACTCTTGTGCATGGAGAAAGACAAGGATCTATGTTTATCCTTTTACATACCGATGTCCAGTTTTCCCAACACCACTTGTTAAAGAGGCTATCTTTTCTCCAATTAATATTTTTGGCATTTTTGTCAAAAATCAGGTGGCTGTAGCTGCTTGGATTAATATTTGGGTCTTCTATTCTGTTCCATTGATCTACCTGTCTGTCCTTGTGCCAGTACCATGCTGTTTTTTTTACTATGGCTTTGTAATATAACTTAAAATCGGGTATGGTTATACCACCTGCCTGATTTTTGTTTCGCAAAATTGTTTTGGCTATTCGAGGTTTTTTGTGTTTCCAGATGAATTTTAGGATTGTTTTTTTTATTTCCGTGAAGAAAGCTATTGGGATTTTAATAGGGATCGCATTAAATGTATAGATTGCTTTTGGTAAGATTGACATTTTCACAATATTGATTCTTCCAATCCAGGAGCATGGGATGTCTTTCCATTTCCTTGTGTCTTCTGTAATTTGTCGCTCGAGTTTTTTAAAGTTCTCATTGTAGAGATCCTTCACTTCCTTGGTTAAGTTTATTCCAAGGTATTTTATTTTTTGAGGCAATTGTGAATGGGAGAGATTCCTGATTTCATCCTCTGCACGTTTGTTGTTAGTATATAGAAAAGCTACTGATTTCTGTGTGTTTATTTTGTATCCTGCTACATTGCTAAAAGTGTTTATCAGCTCTAACAGTTTGCAGGTAGAGACTTTAGGGTCTGTTAGGTATAGAATCATATCGTCTGCAAATAATGATAATTTGATCTCTTCCCTTCCGATTTGTATCCCCTTTATGAGTGTCTCTTGCCTTATTGCTGTGGCTAAGACTTCCAGTACTATATTAAATAGTAGTGGGGAAAGTGGACACCCTTGTCTTGTTCCTGAATTTAGAGGAAAAGCTTCAAGTTTTTCCCCATTTAGTATTATGTTGGCTGTAGGTTTGTCATAAATAGCTTTTATTATGTTGAGATATGCTCCTTCTATTCCCAGTTTCTGTAATACTTTCACCATGAAGGGGTGTTGGATTTTGTCAAATGCCTTTTCTGCATCTATTGAGATGACCATATGATTTTTGTCCTTCAGACCATTTATATGGTGTATTACATTTATGGATTTGCGTATGTTGAACCATCCCTGCATCTCTGGGATAAAGCCTACTTGGTCAGGGTGAATAATCTTTCTGATAAATTCTTGTATTCTGTTTGCCAGTATTTTGTTGAGAATTTTTGCATCCATGTTCATGAGGGAGATTGGTCTATAATTTTCTTTTTTTTTGATCTGTCTTTGTCCGGTTTGGGTATCAGGGTGATGCTGGCTTCATAGAAGGATTTTGGTAGAGTTCCTTCCTTTTCTTTTTATGGAAAAGTTTGAGAAGCATTGGCGTTAGATCCTCCAGGAATGTCTGGTAAAATTCAGCAGTGAATCCATCTGGGCCTGGGCTTTTTTAGTTGGGAGACTTTATAACTGCTTGAATCTCTGTGGTTGTTATAGTTCTATTTAAATGGTTTATCTCTTCTTGATTTAATTTTGGTAGGTCATATGAATCAAGGAATTCATCCATTTCTTTCAGGTTTTCAAACTTAGAGGCATATATATTCTTAAAGTATGTCCGTATGATTTTCTGAATTTCTTTGGTATCTGTTGTGATGTTGCCTTTTTCATCTCTAATTTTATCAATTTTTGTCTCTTCTCTCTTTCTTTTGGTCAGATTTGCTAAGGGTTTGTCAATCTTGTTTATCCTTTCAAAGAACCAACTCTTTGTTTCATTGATTTTTTTGATTGTTTTTTTGGTTTCCATTTCATTAATTTCTGCCCTAACCTTTATTATTTCTTCCGTCTACTAATTTTGGTTTGCCTTGTTCTTCTTTTTCCAAGGCCTTAAGGTGAAGCATTAAATTGTTTAGTTGTGAACTCTCCAATTTCTTAATATATGCACTTAGGGCTATAAATTTCCCTCGTAGGACTGCCTTCATTGTGTCCCAAAGGTTTTGGTATGTTGTATTCTCATCATCATTTGATTCTGTGAATTTCTTGATTTCCTTTTTAATTTCTTCAATGACCCATACATCATTCAATAAAGTGCTGTTTAGTCTCCATGAGTTTCTGTATGCTCTGTATATTTTTCTTGTTGTTGATTTGCAGTTTAATCCCATTGTGGTCAGACAATGTACAAGGGATTATTTCAATTTTCCTGTATTTGTTAAGATTTGATTTGTGTCCTAGTATATGGTCTATTTTAGAAAATGTCCCGTGTGCTGCTGAGAAAAATGTATATTCTGCAGCATTTGGATGGAATGTTCTGTATATATCTGTTAGGTCCATTTGTTCCATGGTATCATTTAATGCAGATGTCTCTCTGTTTATTTTTTGCTGGGTAGACCTGTCAAGTGATGAGAGTGGGGTATTGAAGTCACCCACTACTATTGTGTTAGGTGTTATCTCTGACCTTAAGTCCGATAGTGTTTGTTTGATGTAATTGGGGGCCCCCATGTTGGGAGCATAAATGTTTAGGATTGTGATATCCTCCTGTTGGAGTGTTCCTTTAATCAGTATAAAGTGACCTGCTTTATCTCTCCTCACTAATGTTGGTTTGAATTCTATCCTGTCAGAAATTAGAATGGCAACCCCTGCTTGTTTTCTAGGTCCTTTTGCTTGATATATCTTTTTCCAGCCTTTCACCTTAAGAATGTTTCTATCTTTTAATCGGATGTGAGTTTCCTGAAGGCAACAGATGGTAGGATCCTGCTTTTTAATCCAGTCTGCAAGTCTATGTCTTTTGATTGGGGCATTGAGGTCATTGATATTAGGAGTTATTATTGAAATATATGTATTTGATCTGTCCATTTTTCTTGTTTTGTAGTTCTTCCTGGTTTTCGTTTTACTCACTTGTTCTAACTGTTGAATATGATTTCTTTTTCCTATTTCCTGCTGTGTGTGTTTTGCTTTTTCTTCAGCATGAATGATTCCTGCAAGTATTTTCTGTAGAGCTGGTTTAGTTGTCATAAATTCCTTAGCCTGTCTTTGTTGTGGAATGTCCTTATTTCTCCATCAATTTGGATAGAAAGCTTTGCAGGATAAAGTAATCTTGGTTGACAGTTTTTATCTTTCAGAACTTGGAATACATCACTCCATGCCCTCCTGGCTTTTGGGGTTTGTGTTGAGTAATCTGCTGTGACCCTGATGGGTTTCCCCTTAAATGTCATTTGCTTTTTCTCTCTAACTGCTTTCAGTATACTTTCTTTGGTTTGTGTATTTAGTAGTTTAATTATAACATGGCGAGAAGAGGATCTTTCTAGGTTTTGTCTGTTTGGTGTTCTAAATGCTTCTTGTATCTGCATTGGCATTTCTTTCCCAATTTGGGGAAAATTTTCTTCTATGATTTTATGGAAAACACCTACTAAGCCTCTGGATTGAAATTCTTCCCCTTCTGCTATACCTTGAATTCTTATGTTTGATCTTTTCATAGTGTCCCTCATGTCTTGGAGTTCCCATTCATACCTTTCTATTAGCTTGTCTTTCTCTTTGTTGGACTGTGATAGATCTGCCACCTGGTCTTCTAGTTTAGATATTCTGTCCTCTCCTTCATCCATTCTACTAGTGAGACTTTCCACAGAGTTTTTTATTTCACTGACTGTGTTCTTCAGGGTTAAGATTTCAGCCTGGTTTTTCTTCAGTAGTTCTATTTCCTTGTTCATGTCCTCTAATGACCTTTTTATTTCATTAAACTGTTTCTCTGTAATCTCCTTCAACAGTTTCTTTTCTTCTCTAATTCCTTTGTTTTCTTCTCAGATTGCTTTCATTTCTTCTTTCATTTCTTTGAGCATCGATATCATCATTCCCTTGAAATCTTTGTCAGGAATTTCATCTAAAACAGTCTCATTGTTGGACCTATCTGATGGATTTGCAATTTTTGGTGGGATTGCATTGTCTTGATTCTTTGTGTTTCTTGTATTATAATGTAGTGACTTTTGCATCCTGGATTGCTTTGATGCTTAGGTTTCCTATTTATCTTCAGTGTTCTTAGGTGTTGTGATCCACCTTTATATTATTTTAGGATATGAGTTTAAGGTGTCAAGTGAAGCCCTTGTACTTAAGTAGAAGTACTCCTATCTGTTGAGTTTGCTTGTTAAGCAATTATTGTAGTGGACTGGTGGAACAATTTCGAGGCAAGTTCCAAACTTCAACAGAGCAAAATACACATTCAATTGACATGAACACAGAGTATACAAGTGTGAGAATTGAGACAACCAGTCCTATAGGGTTAAAATCCCTAAGGGCATGTGATGGTCCACTCCCTTAGTCCTGTGAGCTTGGGAATCAGACCCTGTCCTCAATAATAACTGAAGCAAAAGATAAAGGCCCTTTAAATCTATAAGTAGTACAGATAGCAATATTCAACCCCTCACATTCAGCTTATTTGAAAATGGTAAAGCCACCCACAAATATGTAATACAAACCCTGCCTTGACCTGGAAAGAGTGGTTAGCACTTCCAATGCAGGCCTTTGTTATCTTTTGGTGTGGCTTTTAAACTCACCAATGCTGGGTGCCCACCTCGTTACCTGGGCTGTGGAGCTTGGGTCAGGTCAGCTGGGGCCGGTGTTGACGATGTGGTTCAAATTTGCCACTGGTTGTTGTTCGATTCTACCAATTCCCTGGGGAACTGACGATTGGGGGATGGGCGAGTTCAGGAAGCCTGCAGCAACTCACGGTGTGTGTCTCTTTCAGTAGCTCCGCAGATTGTTCTTTGATTTCTGGGCTCTGTGAGGAGACTGATGAGGTTGAAAAGTCCCTTTTTTTGTTTGTTTGTACGGGCGGCATTTACAGCGGAAGCTCAGCGGGGCTTAGCTGATCTGGTAGGCAGCTTTGGTTCGAGGGTTGGAGTCTTGGCGCCAATCCGTTCGGGAGCCGGCTGAGTGAAGTGGAGTTGCTGGGTTGCTCTTGGGGTGGAGCGAAGCCGCTGGGAGCCCACGGATGGAGAGCCTGCGGATGGGGAGCCCGCAGATGGGGAGCCCGCGGCTGGGGAGTCCACGGCAGGGGAGTCTGCGGCTGGGGAGCCCGCGGCGGCATTGGGGAGCGAGCTGCCGGGGGCCGTACTCTCCACAGTGGGTTTCTGGCTGTCTTTTGCTTTTCTGCTATTTCCCGGAGAAAATATTCTGCTCTCTTCCTCAGATGAGTGTAGTTTTTCTTGATTCTCTGCCTGATCCGGTTTGGCGTGGCTCCTATGCCGCCATCTTACCCGGAACCCCCCATTCTTTAAGTAAAGGAGGTATCCTGCATTGAACAGAGGGATAATCGATTCCTTAGGGAACAGTTAACACCTGCACTGCACAGAGGGCTCATTCATTCCTTAGGTAATGGTCAACACCTGCAATGAACCGAGGGATCTTCCATTGCTTAGGAAATTGTAAATACCTACAGTGCACAGAGGGATCATTCATTCCTAAGGCAAACATAAACACCTGCAATTGACAGAGGGATCATCCATTGCTTAGGTCAAGGTAAACACGTGCAATACACAGAGGGATCATCCATTCCTTAGAAAAGGTCAACATCCATTCCACAGGTAAAGGTCAACACCGGACTGGCCCGGAAGGATCATCCATACCTTATGTAAAGGTAAATACCTGCACTGCACAGAGGGCTCATCCATTCCTTACGTAATGGTCAACACATGCATTTAACAAAGGGATCTTCCATTCCTTAGGAAATTGTAAACACCTGCAATGCACAGAGGTATCATCCAGTCCTTAGGTAATGGTAAATGCCTGCATTGCAGAGAGGGATCATCCATTCTTTAAGTAAAGGAAGAATCCATCCTTGAACAGAGGGATCACCGATTCCTTAGGGAACATTTAACACCTGCACTGCACAGAGGGCTCATCCATTCCTTAGGTAATGGTCAACACCTGCATTGAACAGAGGGATCTTCCATTCCTTTGGAAATTGTAAACACCTACAATGCACAGAGGGATCATTCATTCCTAAGGCAAATATAAACACCTGCAATGCGCACAGGGATCATCCATTGTTTAGGTAAAGGTAAACACGTGCAATACACAGAGTGATCATCCATTCCTTAAGCAAAGTTCAACACCTACAATGCACAGAGGGGTCATTCATTCCTTAGGCAAAAATAAACACCTGCCATGCACAGAGGGATCACCCATTCCTTAGGTAAAGGTAAACACGTGCAATACACAGAGGGATCATCCATTCCTTAGGAAAAGGTCAACACCTACAATTCACAGAGGGATCATTCATTCCGAGGGCAAATATAAACACCTGCAATGCACAGAGGGATCATCCATTCCTTAGGTAAATGTCAACACCTACATTGCACATAGGGATCATGAATTCCTTAGGTAAAGGTCACCACCGGACTGGCCCAGAAGGATCATCCATACCTTATGTAAAGGTAAACACCCCCACAGCACAGAGGGCTCATCCCTTCCTTAGGTAATGGTCAACACCTGCATTGAACAGAGGGATCTTCCATTCCTTAGGAAATTGTAAACACCTACAATGCACAGAGGGATCATTCATTCCTAAGGCAAATATAAACACCTGCAATGCACAGAGGGATAATCCATTGCTTAGGTAAAGGTAAACACCTGCAATACACAGAGGGATCA
This sequence comes from Orientallactaga sibirica, assembly GCA_036365145.1. NCBI lineage: Eukaryota > Metazoa > Chordata > Mammalia > Rodentia > Dipodidae > Orientallactaga > Orientallactaga sibirica. Next base: position 387,321 of record JAEOAD010001320.1, read on the forward strand.
TCTAATCCTTAGGTAAAGGTAAACACATACAATGCACAGAGGGATCATTCATTCGTTAGGCAAATATAAACACCTGCGATGCACAGAGGGATCATCCATTCTTTAGGTAAAGGTAAACACATGCAATACACAGAGGGATCATCCATTCCTTAAGTAAAGGTCAACACCTACAAGGCTCAGAGTTATCATCTATTGCTTAGGTAAGTGTATACACCTGCATTGCACAGGGGGATCATCCATTCTTTAAGTGAAGGTAGAAACCTGCACTGAACAGAGGGATCATCCTTTTTTAAGGTAAGGGTACACACCTGCGGTGAACAGAGGCATCATCTATTCCTTAGGGATCAGTTAACACCTGCACTGCACAGAGGGCTCATCCATTCCTTAGGTAATGATCAATACCTGCATTGAAAAGAGGGATCTTCCATTCCTTAAGAAATTGTAAACACCTCCAATGCACAGAGGGATCATTCATTCCTAAGGCAAATATAACACCTTCAATGCACAGAGGGATCATCCATTGCTTAGGTAATGATAAACACCTGCAATACACAGAGGGATCATCAAGTCCTTAGGTAATGGTAAACGCCTGCATTCCAGAAAGGGATCATCCATTCTTTAAGGAAGGGAAGAATCCTGCGTTGAATAGAGGGATCATCGATTCCTTAGGGAACAGTGAACACCTGCACTGCACAGAGGGCTCATCCATTCCTTAGGTAATTGTCAACACCTGAATTGAACAGAGGGAACTTCCATTCCTTAGGAAATTGTAAACACCTACAGTGCACAGAGGGATCATTCATTCCTAAGGCAAATATAAACACCTGCAATGTAAATAGGGATCATCCATTCATTAGATAAAGGTCAACACCTACAATGCACAGAGGGATCATACATTGCTTAGGTAAAGGTAAACACGTGCAATACACAGAGGGATCAGACATTCCTTAGGTAAAGGTCAACACCTACAATGCACAGAGGGATCATTCATTCCAAAGGCAAATAAAAACACCTGCAATGCACAGAGGGATGATCCATTGCTTGGGTAAAAGTAAACACGTGCAATACACAGAGGGATAATCCATTCTTAGGTAAAGGTCAACAACTACATTGCACAGAGGGATCATGCATTCCTTAGGTAAAGGTCAACACCTGACTGGCCCAGAAGGATCATCCATACTTTACGTAAAAGTAAACACCTGCATTTCACAAAGGGAACATCCATTCCTTAGGTAATTGTAAACACCTGCAATGCACAGTGGGGTCATGCAGTCCTTAGGTAATGGTAAACGCGTGCATTGCAGAGAAGGATCATCCATTACTTAAGTAAAGGAAGAACCTGCGTTGAACAGAGGGATCATAGATTCCTTAGGGAACAGTTAACACCTGCACTGCACAGAGGGCTCATCCATTTCTAAGGTAAGGGTCCACACCTGCATTGAACAGAGGGATCTTCGATTCCTTAGGAAATTGTAAACACCTACAATGCACAGAGGGATCATTCATTCCTAAGGCAAATATAAACACCTGCAATGCACAGAAGGATCATCCATTGCTTAGGTAAAGGTCACCACCTACAATGCACACAGGGATCATTCATTCCGAAGGCAAATATAAACACCTGCAATGCAAGGAGTGATCATCCATTGCTTAGGTAAACGTGAACACGAGCAATACACAGAGGGATCATCCATTCCTTAGGTAAAGGTCAAAACCTACATTGCACAGAGGGATCATCCATTCCTTAGGTAAAGGTCAACACCTGACAGGCCCTGAAGGATCATCCATACATTATGTAAAGGTAAACACCTGCATTGCACACAGGGAAGATCCATTCCTTAGGTAATTGTAAACACCTGCAATGCAGAGAGGGATCATCTATTCCTAAGGTAAATGTAAACACCTACAATGCTCAGAGGGATCATCTATTCCTTAGGTAAGTGTATAAACCTGCACTGCACAGAGGGCTCATCCATTCCTTAGGTAATGGTCAACACCTGCATTGAACAGAGGGTTCTTCCATTACTTAGGAATTTGTAAACACCTACAATGCACAGAGGGATCATTCATTCCTAAGGCAAATATAAATACCGTCAATGCACAGAGGGATCAACCACTGCTTAGGTAAAGGTAAACAAGTGCAATACACAGGGGGACCATCCATTCATTAGGTAAAGTTCAACACGTGCAATACACAGAGGGATCATCTATTCCTTAGGTAAAGGTCAAAACCTACAATGCCCAGAGGGATCATTCATTCCTAAGGAAAATATAAACACCTGCACTGCACAGAGGTATCATCCATTCCTTAGGTAAAGGTCAACACCTGACTGGCCCAGAAGGATCATCCATACCTTGTGTAAAGATAAACACCTGCATTGCACACAGGGAACATCCATTCCCTAGGTAACTGTAAACACCTGCAATGCACAGATGGATCATCAATTGCTTAGGTAAGGCAAACACGTGCAATACACAGAGGGATCATCCATTCCTTAGGTAATGGTCAACACCAGCATTGAATAGAGGGATCTTCCATTCCTTAGGGAATTGTAAACACCTACAATGCACAGAGGGATCATTCATTCCTAAGACAAATATAAACACCTGCAATGCACAGAGGGATCATCCATTGTTTAGGTAATGGTAAACACATGCAATACACAGTGGGATCATCCATTCCTTAGGTAAAGGTAAACACCTACATTGCACAGAAGATTATCCATTCCTTAGGTAAAGGTCAACACTTTACTGGCCCAGAAGGATCATCCATACCTTATTTAAAAGTAAACACCAGCATTGCACACAGGGAACACCCATTCCTTAGGTAATTGTAAACACCTTCAATGCACAGGGGGATCATTAATTCCTAAGGTAAATGTAAACACCTACAATGCACAGAGGGATCACCTATTCCTTAGGTAAGTGTATACACCTGCATTGCACAGGGGGATCATCAATTCCTTAAGTGAAGGTAGAAACCTGCATTGAACAGAGGGATCATCCTTTTCAAGGTAAAGGTACACTCCTCCGTTGAAGAGAGGGATCATCGATTCCTTAGGGAACAGTTAACAACTGTACTGCACAGAGGGCTCATCCATTCGTTAGGTAATGGTCAACACCTGCAATGAACAGAGGGATCTTCCATTCCTTAGGAAATTGTAAACACCTACAATGCACATAGGGATCATTCATTCCTAAGTCAAATATAAACACCTGCAATGGACAGAGGGATTATCCATTGCTTAGATAAAGGTAAACACGTACAATACACAGAGGGATCATCCATTCCTTAGGTAAAGGTGAACACCTGACTGGCCCAGAGGGATCATCCATACCTTTCGTAAAGTTAACTTCTGCATTTCACACAGGGAAGATCTATTCCTTTGGTAAATGTAAAAACCTCCATTGAACAGCGGGATTTTCCATTCCTTAGGTAATAGTGAACGCCTGCAATGCACAGAGGGATCATCCATTCCTTAGGTAATGGTAAACACCTGCAATGCACAGAGGGATCATCCATTCCCTAGGTAATGGTAAATGCCTGCATTTCAGACAGGGATCATCCATTTTTAAGTAAAGGAAGAATCCTGCATTGAACAGAGCGATCATCGATTCATTAGGGAACATCTAAAACCTGCACTGCACAGAGGGCTAATCCATTCCTTAGGTAATGTTAAACACCTGCATTGAACAGAGGGATCTTCCATTCCTAAGGAAATTGTGAACACCTGCAATGCACAGAGGGATCATTCATTCCTAAGGCAAATATAAACACCTGCAATGCACAGAGGGATCATCCATTCCTTAGGTAAAGGTCACCACCCACAATGCACAGAGGTATCATCCATTCCTTCGGGAAAGGTCAACACCTACATTGCACAGAAGGATCATGTATTCCTTAGGTAATTGTAAACACCTGCAATGCAGAGAGGGATCATCCAGTCCTTAGGTATTCGTAATCGCTGGAATTTCAGAGAGGGATCATCAATTCCTTAGGTAAAGGTTAACACCTGACTGGCCCAGAGGGATCATCCATACCTTATGTAAAGGTAAACACCTGCATTGCACACAGGGAACATCCATTCCTTAGGTAATTGTAAACACCTGCAATGGACAGAGGGATCATCCAATCCTAAGGTAAATGCAAACACCTACAATGCAAAGAGGGATCATCCATTCCTTAGGTCAAGCTAAAAACCTGCATTGCACGGAGGGATTATCCATTCCTTAAGTAAGTGTAAACAGCTGCATTGAACAGAGGGATCATCTATTCCTTAGGTAAAGATCAACACCTGCATTGCACAGAGGGATAATCCATACCATAGATAATGGTAAACACCTGCATTGCACAGAGGGATCATCCAGTCCTTCCGTAAAGGTCAACACTTGCCTGGGCAAGAGCGATCATCCATTCCTTATGTAAAGGTAAACACCTGCATTGCAGACAGAGAACATCCATTCCCTCTTTTTAAACGTAAACACATGCATTTAACAGGGTTATCTTTCATTCCTTAGGTAATAGTAAATGTCTGCAATGCACAGAGGGATTATGCATTCCTAAGACAAATATAAACGCCTGCAATGCACGGGGGTGAACAGTTCCTTAGGTAAAGCTACAAACCTGCATTACAGAGAGAGATTATCCATTCCTTAGGTTAAGGTAAACACCTGTATTGCACAGATGGATCATCCATTCCTTAGGTAATGGTAAAGACCTGCATTGAACAGAGGGATTTACCATTCCTTAGTTAACGGTAAAAACCTGTGTTGAAGACAGGGATCATCTATTCCTTAGATAAAGATCAACACCTACATTTCACAGAGGGATCACAGATTCCTTAAGTGAAGTTCAAAATCTACATTACACAGAAGGTCATCCATTCCTTACCTAATGGACAACACCTGCAATGCACAGAGGGATCTTCCATTAATTCCATAAATATAAACACCTCCTTTGCACAGAGGAATCACACTTTCCATAGGTAAAGGTAAACACCAGCATTGACCATAGGCATCTTCAAATCCTTAGGTAATAATAAACATCTGCAATGCATAGAGGGATCATCCCATTTCTTACATAAACGTAAACACCTGCAATGAACAGAGGGATCATCCATTCCTTAGGTAAAGGTCAACACATACATTGCACAGAGGGATCATCCACTCCTTAGGTAACGGTCAACACCTGACTGGCCCAGAAAGATCATCAATACCTTATGTAAAGGTAAAGATCTGCATTGCACACAAGGAACATCCATTCCTTAGGTAATTGTAAACACCTACAATGCACAGAGTGATCATCTATTCCTTAGGTAAGTGTATACACCTGCATTATACAGGGGGATCATCCATTCCTTAAGTGAAGGTAGAAACCTGCATTGAACAGAGGGATCTTCCATTCTTTAGGAAATTGTAAACACCTAAAATGCACAGAGGGATCATTCATTCCTAAGGCAAATATAAACACCTGCAATGCACAGAGAGATCATCCATTCCTTAAGTGAAGGTAGAAATCTGCATTGAACAGAGGGATCATCCATTTCAAGGGAAAGGTACACACCTGCGTTGAACAGAGGGATCATCGATTCCTTAGGAAACAGTTAACACCTGCACTACAAGCGGGCTCATCCATTCCTTAGGTATTGTTCAACACCTGCATTGAACAGAGGGTTCTTCCATATCTTAGGAACTTGTAAACACCTACAATGCACAGAGGGATCATTCATTCCTAAGGCAAAAAGAAAGACCTCCAATGCACTAAAGGATCATCCATTGCTTAGGTAAAGGTAAACACGTGCAATACACAGAGGGATCATCCATTCCTGAGGTAAAGGTTAACACCTACAATGCACAGAGGGATCATTCATTCCTAAGGCAAATATAAACAACTGCAATGCACAGAGGGATCATCCATTGCTTAGGTAAAGGTAAACACGTGCAATACACAGAGAAATCCTCCATTCCTTAGGTAAAGGTCAACACCAACAATGAACAGAGGGATTACTCATTCCTAAGGCAAATATAAACACCTGCAATGCACAGAGGGATCATCCATTGCTTAGGTAAAGATAACACGTGCAATACACAGAGGGATCATCCATTCCTTAGGTAAAGGTCAACACCTACAATGCACAGACGGATCACTCATTCCTAAGGCAAATATATGCACCTGCAATGCACAGAGAGATCATCCATTCCTTAAGTGAAGGTAGAAACCTGCATTGAACAGAGGGATCATCCATTTCAAGGGAAAGGTACACACCTGCGTTGAACAGAGGGATCATTGATTCCTTAGGAAACAGTTAACACCTGCACTACAAGCGGGCTCATCCATTCCTTAGGTATTCTTCAACACCTGCATTGAACAGAGGGTTCTTCCATATCTTAGGAACTTGTAAACACCTACAATGCACAGAGGGATCATTCATTCCTAAGGCAAAAAGAAACACCTCCAATGCAGTAAAGGATCATCCATTGCTTAGGTAAAGGTAAACACGTGCAATACACAGAGGGATCATCCATTCCTGAGGTAAAGGTTAACACCTACAATGCACAGAGAGGATCATTCATTCCTAAGGCAAATATAAACAACTGCAATGCACAGAGGATCATCCATTGCTTAGGTAAAGATAACACGTGCAATACAGAGAGGGATCATCCATTCCTTAGGTAAAGGTCAACACCTACAATGCACAGAGGGATCACTCATTCCGAAGGCAAATATAAACACCTGTCATGCACAGAGGGATCATCCATTGCTTAGGTAAAGTAAACACGTGCAATACACAGAGGGATCATCCATTCCTTAGGTAAAGGTCAACACCTACATTGCACAGAGGGATCATCCATTCCTTAGGTAAAGGTCAACACCTGACTGGCCCAGAAGGATCATCCACACCTTATGTAAAGGCAAACACCTGCATTCAACAGAGGGAACATCCATTCCTTTGGTAAAGGTAAAAACCTGCATTGAACAGAGGGATCTTCCATTCCTTAGGTAATAGTAAACACCTGCAATGCACAGAGGGCTCATCCATTCCTTAGGTAATGGTCAACACCTGTATTGCACAGAGGGATCTTCCCTTCCTTAGGAAATTGTAAACACCCCGAACGCACAGAGGGATCATTCATTCCTAAGGCAAATATAAACACCTGTAATGCACACAGGGATCATCCATTCTTTAGGTAATGGTAAACACCTTCAATGCACAGAGGAATCATCCAGTCCTTAGGTAATGGTAAACGCCTGCATTGCAGAGAGTGATCATCCATTCTTTAAGGAAAGGAAGAATCCTGCGTTGAACAGAGGGATCACCAATTCCTTAGGGAACAGTTGTCACCTGCACTGCACAGAGCTAATCCATTCCTTAGGTAATGATCAACACCTGCATTGAACAAAGGGATCTTCCTTTCCTTAGGAAATTGTAAACACCTACAATGCACAGAGGGATCATTCATTCCTAAGGCAAATATAAACAACTGCAATGCACACAGGGATCATCCATTGCTTAGGTAAAGGTAAACACGTGCAATACACAGAGGAATCATCCATTCCTTTAGTAAAGGTCAACACCTACAATGCACAGAGGGATTTTTCATTCCTAAGGTAAATATAAACACCTGCAATGCACAGAGGGATCATCCATTGCTTAGGTAAAGATAACACGTGCAATACACAGAGGGATCATCCATTCCTTAGGTAAAGTTCAACATTTACAACGCACAGAGGCATCACTCATTCCTAAGGCAAATATAAACACCTGTCATGCAAAGAGGGATCATCCATTGTTTAGGTAAAGGTAAACACGTGCAATACACAGAGGGATCATCCATTCCTTAGGTAAAGGTCAACACCTGACTGGCCCAGAAGGATCATCCACACCTTATGTAAAGGTAAACACCTGCATTGCACACAGGGAACATCCATTCCTTAGGTAATTGTAAACACCTGCAATGCACAGAGGGATCATCCAGACCTTAGGTCAAGCTAAAAACCTGCATTGCACATAGGGATCATCAATTCCTTAAGTAACTGTAAACAGCTGCATTGAACAGAGGGATAATCCATTCCGTAGATAATGGTAAACACCTGCATTGCACAGAGGGATCATCCAATCCTTCGGTAAAAGTCAACGCTTGCCTGGCCAAGAGGGATCATCCATTCCTTATGTAAAGGTAAACACCTGCATTGCACAAAGAGAACATCCATTCCCTTTTTTAAGGAAAACACATGCATTTAAAAAGTTATCTTTCATTCCTTAGGTAATAGTAAATGTCTGAAATTCACAGAGGGATTATCCATTCCTAAGACAAATATAAATGCCTGCAATGCCCGGGGGTCAAACGTTCCTTAGGTAAAGCTACAAACCTGCATTGCAGAGAGGGATAATCTATTCCTTAGGTAAAGGTAAACACCTGCTTTGCACAGATAGATCATCCATTCCTTAGGTAATGGTAAAGACCTGCATTGAACAGAGGATTTACCATTCCTTAGTTATCGATAAACACCTGCGTTGAAGAGAGTCATCATCTATTCCATAGGTAAAGATCAACACCTACATTTCACAGAGGATCACCCATTCCTTAAGTGAAGTTCAAAATCTACATTACACAGAAGGTCATCCATTCCTTAGCTAATGGACAACACCTGCAATGCACAGAGCGATCTTCCATTAAATCGGTAAGTATAAACACCTCCATTACACAGAGGAATCATCATTTCCATAGGTAAAGGTAAACACCAGCATTGAACATAGGCATCTTCCATTCCTTAGGTAATAATAAACATTTGCAATGCATAGAGGGATCATCCCATTTCTTATATAAACGTAAACACCTGCAATGAACAGATGTATCATCCATTCCATAGGGAAAGGTAATCACTTAGGTTGCACAGACGGGTCATCCATTCCATAGGTACAAGGTGAACACGTGCATTGAACACAGGGATCATCCATTCCTTATGAAAAGGTAAACACCTGCATTTTACATAGGGATCAACCATTCCTTAGGTAAAGGTAAACAACTGCCTTGCACAGAGAGTTCACCCATTCCGTATGTAATTGTCAACACCTGCCTGTCCAAGAAAATTCATCCATTCCTTATGTGAAGGTAACACCTGCTTTGCACACAGGGAAGATCCATTCCTTTGGTAAAGGTAAACATCTTCATTGAACAGAGTGACCTTCCATTCCTTAGGAAATAGTAAACACCTGCAATGCACAGAGGGATCATCCATTGCTTAGGTAAAGGTCAACACCTGACTGGCCCAGAGGGATCATCCATACCTTATGTAAACGTAACACCTGCATTTCACACAGGGAAGATCCATTCCTTTGGTAAAGGTAAAATCCTGCATTGAACAGAGGGATCTTCCATTCCTTAGGTAATAGTAAACACCTGCAATGCACAGAGGGATCATCCATTCCTAAGGTAAATGTAAACACCTACAATGCACAGAGGGATCATCTATTCCTTAGGTAATATATACACCTGCATTGCACAGGGGGATCATCCATTCCTTAAGTGAAGGTAGAAACCTGCATTGAATACAGGGGTCATCCTTTTCAAGGTAAAGGTACACACCTGCGTTGAACAGAAGGATCATCGATTACTTAGGGAACAGTTAACACCTGCATTGGACAGAGGGCTCATCCATTCCTTAGGTAAAGGTCAACACCTGCATTGAACAGAGGGATAGTCCATTCCTTAGGAAATTGTAAACACCTGCAATGCACAGAGGGTTCATTCATTCTTAAGGCAAATATAAACACCTACAATGCACAGAGTGATCATCCATTGCTTAGGTAAAGGTAAACACGTGCAATACACAGAGGGATCATCCATTCCTTAGGTAAAGGTCAACACCTACAATGCACAGAGGGATCATTCATTCCTAAGGCAAATGTAAACACCTGCAATGCACAGAGGGATCATCCATTGCTTAGGTAATGGTAAACACCTGCAATGCACAGAGGGATCATCCATTGCTTAGGTAAAGATAACACGTGCAATACACAGAGGGATCATCCATTCCTTAGGTAAAGGTCAACACCTACAATGAACAGAGGGATCACTCATTCCTAAGGCAAATATATACACCTGTCATGCACAGAGGGATCATCCATTGTTTAGGTAAAGGTAAACACGTGCAATACACAGAGGGATCATCCATTCCTTAGGTAAAGGTCAACACCTACATTGCACAGAGGGATCATCCATTCCTTAGGTAAAGGTCAACACCTGACTGGCCCAGAATGATCATCCACACCTTATGTAAAGGTAAACACTTGCATTGAACACAGGGAACATCCATTCCTTAGGTAATTGTAAACACCTACAATGCACAGAGGGATAATCCAGTCCTTAGGTCAAGCTAAAAACCTGCATTGGACAGAGGGATCATCCATTCCTTAAGTAACTGTAAACAGCTGCATTGAACAGAGGGATCATCTATTCCTTAGGTAAAGATCAACACCTGCATTGCACAGAGGGATAATCCATTCCGTAGATAATGGTAAACACCTGCATTGCACAGAGGGATCATCCAATCCTTCGGTAAAAGTCAACGCTTGCCTGGCCAAGTGGGATCATCCATTCCTTATGTAAAGGTAAACACCTGCATTGCACAAAGAGAACATCCATTCCCTTTTTTAAGGTAAACACATGCATTTAACAGAGTTATCTTTCATTCCTTAGGTAATAGTAAATGTCTGCAATGCACAGAGGGATTATTCATTCCTAAGACAAATATAAATGCCTGCAATGCCCGGGAGTCAACCGTTCCTTAGGTAAAGCTAAAACCTGCATTGCAGAGAGGGATAATCCATTCCTTAGGTAATTGTAAAGACCTGCATTGAACAGAGGGATCTTCCATTCCTAAGGAAATTGTGAACACCTGCAATGCACAGAGGGATCATTCATTCCTAAGGCAAATATAAACACCTGCAATGCACAGAGGGATCATCCATTCCTTAGGTAAAGGTCACCACCCACAATGCACAGAGGTATCATCCATTCCTTCGGGAAAGGTCAACACCTACATTGCACAGAAGGATCATGTATTCCTTAGGTAATTGTAAACACCTGCAATGCAGAGAGGGATCATCCAGTCCTTAGGTATTCGTAATCGCTGGAATTTCGGAGAGGGATCATCAATTCCTTAGGTAAAGGTTAACACCTGACTGGCCCAGAGGGATCATCCATACCTTATGTAAAGGTAAACACCTGCATTGCACACAGGGAACATCCATTCCTTAGGTAATTGTAAACACCTGCAATGGACAGAGGGATCATCCAATCCTAAGGTAAATGCAAACACCTACAATGCAAAGAGGGATCATCCATTCCTTAGGTCAAGCTAAAAACCTGCATTGCACGGAGGGATTATCCATTCCTTAAGTAAGTGTAAACAGCTGCATTGAACAGAGGGATCATCTATTCCTTAGGTAAAGATCAACACCTGCATTGCACAGAGGGATAATCCATACCATAGATAATGGTAAACACCTGCATTGCACAGAGGGCTCATCCATTTCTAAGGTAAGGGTCCACACCTGCATTGAACAGAGGGATCTTCGATTCCTTAGGAAATTGTAAACACCTACAATGCACAGAGGGATCATTCATTCCTAAGGCAAATATAAACACCTGCAATGCACAGAAGGATCATCCATTGCTTAGGTAAAGGTCACCACCTACAATGCACACAGGGATCATTCATTCCGAAGGCAAATATAAACACCTGCAATGCAAGGAGTGATCATCCATTGCTTAGGTAAATGTGAACACGAGCAATACACAGAGGGATCATCCATTCCTTAGGTAAAGGTCAAAACCTACATTGCACAGAGGATCATCCATTCCTCAGGTAAAGGTCAACACCTGACAGGCCCTGAAGGATCATCCATACATTATGTAAAGGTAAACACCTGCATTGCACACAGGAAGATCCATTCCTTAGGTATTGTTAAACACCTGCAATGCAGAGAGGGATCATCTATTCCTAAGGTAAATGTAAACACCTACAATGCTCAGAGGATCATCTATTCCTTAGGTAAGTGTATAAACCTGCACTGCACAGAGGGCTCATCCATTCCTTAGGTAATGGTCAACACCTGCATTGAACAGAGGGTTCTTCCATTACTTAGGAAGTTGTAAACACCTACAATGCACAGAGGATCATTCATTCCTAAGGCAAATATAAATACCTGTCAATGCACAGAGGATCAACCATTGCTTAGGTAAAGGTAAACAAGTGCAATACACAGGGGACCATCCATTCATTAGGTAAAGTTCAACACGTGCAATACACAGAGGGATCATCTATTCCTTAGGTAAAGGTCAAAACCTACAATGCCCAGAGGATCATTCATTCCTAAGGAAAATATAAACACCTGCACTGCACAGAGGTATCATCCATTCCTTAGGTAAAGGTCAACACCTGACTGGCCCAGAAGGATCATCCATACCTTGTGTAAAGATAAACACCTGCATTGCACACAGGGAACATCCATTCCCTAGGTAACTGTAAACACCTGCAATGCACAGATGGATCATCAATTGCTTAGGTAAGGCAAACACGTGCAATACACAGAGGATCATCCATTCCTTAGGTAATGGTCAACACCAGCATTGAATAGAGGATCTTCCATTCCTTAGGGAATTGTAAACACCTTCAATGCACAGAGGGATCATTCATTCCTAAGTCAAATATAAACACCTGCAATGCACAGAGGATCATCCATTGTTTAGGTAATGGTAAACACATGCAATACACAGTGGGATCATCCATTCCTTAGGTAAAAGGTAAACACCTACATTGCACAGAAGATTATCCATTCCTTAGGTAAAGGTCAACACTTTACTGGCCCAGAAGGATCATCCATACCTTATTTAAAAGTAAACACCAGCATTGCACACAGGGACATCCATTCCTTAGGTAATTGTAAACACCTTCAATGCACAGGGGATCATTAATTCCCTAAGGTAAATGTAAACACCTACAATGCACAGAGGATCACCTATTCCTTAGGTAAGTGTATACACCTGCATTGCACAGGGGATCATCAATTCCTTAAGTGAAGGTAGAAACCTGCATTGAACAGAGGATCATCCTTTTCAAGGTAAAGGTAAACTCCTCCGTTGAAGAGAGGATCATCGATTCCTTGGGAACAGTTAACAACTGTACTGCACAGAGGCTCATCCATTCGTTAGGTAATGGTCAACACCTGCAATGAACAGAGGATCTTCCATTCCTTGGAAATTGTAAACACCTACAATGCACATAGGGATCATTCATTCCCTAAGTCAAATATAAACACCTGCAATGGACAGAGGGATTATCCATTGCTTAGATAAAAAATAAACACGTACAATACACAGAGGGATCATCCATTCCTTAGGTAAAGGTGAACACCTGACTGGCCCAGAGGGATCATCCATACCTTTCGTAAAGTTAACTTCTGCATTTCACACAGGGAAGATCTATTCCTTTGGTAAATGTAAAAACCTCCATTGAACAGCGGGATTTTCCATTCCTTAGGTAATAGTGAACGCCTGCAATGCACAGAGGATCATCCATTCCTTAGGTAATGGTAAACACCTGCAATGCACAGAGGGATCATCCATTCCCTAGGTAATGGTAAATGCCTGCATTTCAGACAGGGATCATCCATTTTTAAGTAAAGGAAGAATCCTGCATTGAACAGAGCGATCATCGATTCATTGGGAACATCTAAAACCTGCACTGCACAGAGGCTAATCCATTCCTTAGGTAATGTTAAACACCTGCATTGAACAGAGGATCTTCCATTCCTAAGGAAATTGTGAACACCTGCAATGCACAGAGGGATCATTCATTTCCTAAGGCAAATATAAACACCTGCAATGCACAGAGGGATCATCCATTCCTTTAGGTAAAGGTCACCACCCACAATGCACAGAGGTATCATCCATTCCTTCAGGAAAGGTCAACACCTACCTGCATTGCACAGAAGGATCATGTATTCCTTAGGTAATTGTAAACACCTGCAATGCAGAGAGGATCATCCAGTCCTTAGGTATTCAATAATCGCTGGAATTTCAGAGAGGGATCATCAATTCCTTAGGTAAAGGTTAACACCTGACTGGCCCAGAGGATCATCCATACCTTATGTAAAGGTAAACACCTGCATTGCACACAGGAACATCCATTCCTTAGGTAATTGTAAACACCTGCAATGGACAGAGGGATCATCCAATCCTAAGGTAAATGCAAACACCTACAATGCAAAGAGGGATCATCCATTCCTTAGGCCAAGCTAAAAACCTGCATTGCACGGAGGGATTATCCATTCCTTAAGTAAGTGTAAACAGCTGCATTGAACAGAGGGATCATCTATTCCTTAGGTAAAGATCAACACCTGCATTGCACAGAGGGATAATCCATACCATAGATAATGGTAAACACCTGCATTGCACAGAGGGATCATCCAGTCCTTCCGTAAAGGTCAACACTTGCCTGGGCAGAGCGATCATCCATTCCTTATGTAAAGGTAAACACATAAATGATCTGCTGCATTGCAGACAGAGAACATCCATTCCCTCTTTTAAACGTAAACACATGCATTTAACAGGGTTATCTTTCATTCCTTAGGTAATAGTAAATGTCTGCAATGCACAGAGGATTATGCATTCCTAAGACAAATATAAACGCCTGCAATGCACGGGGTGAACAGTTCCTTAGGTAAAGCTACAAACCTGCATTACAGAGAGATTATCCATTCCTTAGGTTAAGGTAAACACCTGTATTGCACAGATGGATCATCCATTCCTTAGGTAATGGTAAAGACCTGCATTGAACAGAGGATTACCATTCCTTAGTTAACAGTAAAAACCTGTGTTGAAGACAGGGATCATCTATTCCTTAGATAAAGATCAACACCTACATTTCACAGAGGGATCACAGATTCCTTAAGTGAAGTTCAAAATCTACATTACACAGAAGGTCATCCATTCCTTAGCTAATGGACAACACCTGCAATGCACAGAGGGATCTTCCATTAATTCCATAAATATAAACACCTCCTTTGCACAGAGGAATCACACTTTCCATAGGTAAAGGTAAACACCAGCATTGACCATAGGCATCTTCAAATCCTTAGGTAATAATAAACATCTGCAATGCATAGAGGGATCATCCCATTTCTTACATAAACGTAAACACCTGCAATGAACAGAGGGATCATCCATTCCTTAGGTAAAGGTCAACACATACATTGCACAGAGGGATCATCCACTCCTTAGTAACAGTCAACACCTGACTGGCCCAGAAAGATCATCAATACCTTATGTAAAGGTAAAGATCTGCATTGCACACAAGGAACATCCATTCCTTAGGTAATTGTAAACACCTACAATGCACAGAGTGATCATCTATTCCTTAGGTAAGTGTATACACCTGCATTATACAGGGGATCATCCATTCCTTAAGTGAAGGTAGAAACCTGCATTGAACAGAGGGATCTTCCATTCTTTAGGAAATTGTAAACACCTAAAATGCACAGAGGGATCATTCATTCCTAAGGCAAATATAAACACCTGCAATGCACAGAGAGATCATCCATTCCTTAAGTGAAGGTAGAAATCTGCATTGAACAGAGGGATCATCCATTTCAAGGAAAGGTACACACCTGCGTTGAACAGAGGGATCATCCATTCCTTAGGAAACAGTTAACACCTGCACTACAAGCGGGCTCATCCATTCCTTAGGTATTGTTCAACACCTGCATTGAACAGAGGTTCTTCCATATCTTAGGAACTTGTAAACACCTACAATGCACAGAGGATCATTCATTCCTAAGGCAAAAGAAAGACCTCCAATGCACTAAAGGATCATCCATTGCTTAGGTAAAGGTAAACACGTGCAATACACAGAGGATCATCCATTCCTGAGGTAAAGGTTAACACCTACAATGCACAGAGGGATCATTCATTCCTAAGGCAAATATAAACAACTGCAATGCACAGAGGATCATCCATTGCTTAGGTAAAGGTAAACACGTGCAATACACAGAAATCCTCCATTCCTTAGGTAAAGGTCAACACCAACAATGAACAGAGGGATTACTCATTCCTAAGGCAAATATAAACACCTGCAATGCACAGAGGATCATCCATTGCTTAGGTAAAGATAACACGTGCAATACACAGAGGATCATCCATTCCTTAGGTAAAGGTCAACACCTACAATGCACAGACGGATCACTCATTCCTAAGGCAAATATATGCACCTGCAATGCACAGAGAGATCATCCATTCCTTAAGTGAAGGTAGAAACCTGCATTGAACAGAGGGATCATCCATTTCAAGGTAACTGTAAACACCTGCGTTGAACAGAGGATCATTGATTCCTTAGGAAACAGTTAACACCTGCACTACAAGCGGGCTCATCCATTCCTTAGGTATTCTTCAACACCTGCATTGAACAGAGGTTCTTCCATATCTTAGGAACTTGTAAACACCTACAATGCACGGAGGATCATTCATTCCTAAGTCAAAAAGAAACACCTCCAATGCACTAAAGGATCATCCATTGTTTAGGTAAAGGTAAACACGTGCAATACACAGAGGGATCATCCATTCCTGAGGTAAAGGTTAAACACCTACAATGCACAGAGGGATCATTCATTCCTAAGGCAAATATAAACAACTGCAATGCACAGAGGATCATCCATTGCTTAGGTAAAGATAACACCAGCATTACAGAGAGGGATCATCCATTCCTTAGGTAAAGGTCAACACCTTACAATGCACAGGGATCACTCATTCCTAAGGCAAATATAAACACCTGTCATGCACAGAGGATCATCCATTCCTTAGGTAAAGTAAACACGTGCAATACACAGAGGATCATCCATTCCTTAGGTAAAGGTCAACACCTACATTGAACAGAGGATCATCCATTCAAGGTAAAGGTCAACACCTGACTGGCCCAGAAGGATCATCCACACCTTATGTAAAGGCAAACACCTGCATTCAACAGAGGGAACATCCATTCCTTTGGTAAAGGTAAAAACCTGCATTGAACAGAGGGATCTTCCATTCCTTAGGTAATAGTAAACACCTACAATGCACAGAGGGCTCATCCATTCCTTAGGTAATGGTCAACACCTGCAATGGACAGAGGGATCTTCCATTCCTTAGGAAATTGTAAACACAATACACAGAGGGATCATTCATTCCTAAGGCAAATATAAACACCTGTAATGCACAGAGGATCATCCATTCTTTAGGTAATGGTAAACACCTTCAATGCACAGAGGAATCATCCAGTCCTTAGGTAATGGTAAAACCTGCATTGAACAAGTGATCATCCATTCTTTAAGGAAAGGAAGAATCCTGCGTTGAACAGAGGATCACCAATTCCTTAGGGAACAGTTGTCACCTGCACTGCACAGAGCTAATCCATTCCTTAGGTAATGATCAACACCTGCATTGAACAAAGGGATCTTCCATTTCCTTAAGAAATTGTAAACACCTACAATGCACAGAGGGATCATTCATTCCTAAGGCAAATATAAACAACTGCAATGCACAGAGGGATCATCCATTCCTTAGGTAATGTTAAACACCTGCAATACACAGAGGAATCATCCATTCCTTTAGTAAAGGTCAACACCTACAATGCACAGAGGATTTTTCATTCCTAAGGTAAATATAAACACCTGCAATGCACAGAGGGATCATCCATTCCTTAGGTAAAGATAACACGTGCAATACACAGAGGATCATCCATTCCTTAGGTAAAGTTCAACATTTACATTGCACAGAGGCATCACTCATTCCTAAGGTAATTATAAACACCTGCAATGCAGAGAGGATCATCCATTGTTTAGGTAAAGGTAAACACTGCAATTACACAGAGGATCATCCATTCCTTAGGTAAAGGTCAACACCTGACTGGCCCAGAAGGATCATCCACACCTTATGTAAAGGTAAACACCTGCATTGCACACAGGAACATCCATTCCTTAGGTAATTGTAAACACCTGCAAGGGCAACTAAGGTAAATGCAAACATCATGCCAGGATCATCCATTCCTTAGGCCAAGCTAAAAACCTGCATTGCACGGAGGATTATCCATTCCTTAAGTAAGTGTGTAAACAGCTGCATTGAACAGAGGGATAATCCATTCCTTAGGTAAAGATCAACACCTGCATTGCACAGAGGGATAATCCATACCATAGATAATAAACACCTGCATTGCACAGAGGATCATCCAAAAGTCAACACTTGCCTGGGCAAGAGGGATCATCCATTCCTTATGTAAAGGTAAACACCTGCATTGCAGAAAGAGAACATCCATTCCTCTTTTTAAGGAAAACACATGCATTTAAAGGGTTATCTTTCATTCCTTAGGTAATAGTAAATGTCTGCAATTCACAGAGGATTATCCATTCCTAAGACAAATATAAATGCCTGCAATGCCCGGGGTCAAACAGTTCCTTAGGTAAAGCTACAAACCTGCATTACAGAGAGGATTATCCATTCCTTAGGTTAAAGGTAAACACCTGCTTTGCACAGATGGATCATCCATTCCTTAGGTAATGGTAAAGACCTGCATTGAACAGAGGATTTACCATTCCTTAGTTATCAGTAAAAACCTGTGTTGAAGACAGGGATCATCTATTCCTTAGATAAAGATCAACACCTACATTTCACAGAGGATCACAGATTCCTTAAGTGAAGTTCAAAATCTACATTACACAGAAGGTCATCCATTCCTTAGCTAATGGACAACACCTGCAATGCACAGAGGATCTTCCATTAATTCCATAAATATAAACACCTCCTTTGCACAGAGGAATCACACTTTCCATAGGTAAAGGTAAACACCAGCATTGACCATAGGCATCTTCAAATCCTTAGGTAATAATAAACATCTGCAATGCATAGAGGATCATCCCATTTCTTACATAAACGTAAACACCTGCAATGAACAGATGGATCATCCATTCCATAGGTAAAGGTCAACACATACATTGCACAGAGGGATCATCCATTCCTTAGGTAAAGGTCAACACCTGACTGGCCCAGAAAGATCATCAATACCTTATGTAAAGGTAAAGATCTGCATTGCACACAGGGAACATCCATTCCTTAGGTAATTGTAAACACCTACAATGCACAGAGTGATCATCTATTCCTTAGGTAAGTGTATACACCTGCATTATACAGGGGATCATCCATTCCTTAAGTGAAGGTAGAAACCTGCATTGAACAGAGGGATCTTCCATTCTTTAGGAAATTGTAAACACCTAAAATGCACAGAGGATCATTCATTCCTAAGGCAAATATAAACACCTGCAATGCACAGAGAGATCATCCATTCCTTAAGTGAAGGTAGAAATCTGCATTGAACAGAGGATCATCCATTTCAAGGGAAAGGTACACACCTGCGTTGAACAGAGGATCATCGATTCCTAGGAAACAGTTAACACCTGCACTACAAGCGGGCTCATCCATTCCTTAGGTATTGTTCAACACCTGCATTGAACAGAGGGTTCTTCCATATCTTAGGAACTTGTAAACACCTACAATGCACAGAGGGATCATTCATTCCTAAGGCAAAAAGAAAGACCTCCAATGCACTAAAGGATCATCCATTGCTTAGGTAAAGGTAAACACGTGCAATACACAGAGGGATCATCCATTCCTGAGGTAAAGGTTAACACCTACAATGCACAGAGGGATCATTCATTCCTAAGGCAAATATAAACAACTGCAATGCACAGAGGGATCATCCATTGCTTAGGTAAAGGTAAACACGTGCAATACACAGAGAAATCCTCCATTCCTTAGGTAAAGGTCAACACCAACAATGAACAGAGGGATTACTCATTCCTAAGGCAAATATAAACACCTGCAATGCACAGAGGGATCATCCATTGCTTAGGTAAAGATAACACGTGCAATACACAGAGGGATCATCCATTCCTTAGGTAAAGGTCAACACCTACAATGCACAGACGGATCACTCATTCCTAAGGCAAATATATGCACCTGCAATGCACAGAGAGATCATCCATTCCTTAAGTGAAGGTAGAAACCTGCATTGAACAGAGGGATCATCCATTTCAAGGGAAAGGTACACACCTGCGTTGAACAGAGGGATCATTGATTCCTTAGGAAACAGTTAACACCTGCACTACAAGCGGGCTCATCCATTCCTTAGGTATTCTTCAACACCTGCATTGAACAGAGGGTTCTTCCATATCTTAGGAACTTGTAAACACCTACAATGCACGGAGGGATCATTCATTCCTAAGGCAAAAAGAAACACCTCCAATGCACTAAAGGATCATCCATTGCTTAGGTAAAGGTAAACACGTGCAATACACAGAGGGATCATCCATTCCTGAGGTAAAGGTTAACACCTACAATGCACAGAGGGATCATTCATTCCTAAGGCAAATATAAACAACTGCAATGCACAGAGGGATCATCCATTGCTTAGGTAAAGATAACACGTGCAATACAGAGAGGGATCATCCATTCCTTAGGTAAAGGTCAACACCTACAATGCACAGAGGGATCACTCATTCCGAAGGCAAATATAAACACCTGTCATGCACAGAGGGATCATCCATTGCTTAGGTAAAGTAAACACGTGCAATACACAGAGGGATCATCCATTCCTTAGGTAAAGGTCAACACCTACATTGCACAGAGGGATCATCCATTCCTTAGGTAAAGGTCAACACCTGACTGGCCCAGAAGGATCATCCACACCTTATGTAAAGGCAAACACCTGCATTCAACAGAGGGAACATCCATTCCTTTGGTAAAGGTAAAAACCTGCATTGAACAGAGGGATCTTCCATTCCTTAGGTAATAGTAAACACCTGCAATGCACAGAGGGCTCATCCATTCCTTAGGTAATGGTCAACACCTGTATTGCACAGAGGGATCTTCCCTTCCTTAGGAAATTGTAAACACCCCGAACGCACAGAGGATCATTCATTCCTAAGGCAAATATAAACACCTGTAATGCACACAGGGATCATCCATTCTTTAGGTAATGGTAAACACCTTCAATGCACAGAGGAATCATCCAGTCCTTAGGTAATGGTAAACGCCTGCATTGCAGAGAGTGATCATCCATTCTTTAAGGAAAGGAAGAATCCTGCGTTGAACAGAGGGATCACCAATTCCTTAGGGAACAGTTGTCACCTGCACTGCACAGAGCTAATCCATTCCTTAGGTAATGATCAACACCTGCATTGAACAAAGGGATCTTCCTTTCCTTAGGAAATTGTAAACACCTACAATGCACAGAGGATCATTCATTCCTAAGGCAAATATAAACAACTGCAATGCACACAGGGATCATCCATTGCTTAGGTAAAGGTAAACACGTGCAATACACAGAGGAATCATCCATTCCTTTAGTAAAGGTCAACACCTACAATGCACAGAGGGATTTTTCATTCCTAAGGTAAATATAAACACCTGCAATGCACAGAGGGATCATCCATTGCTTAGGTAAAGATAACACGTGCAATACACAGAGGGATCATCCATTCCTTAGGTAAAGTTCAACATTTACAACGCACAGAGGCATCACTCATTCCTAAGGCAAATATAAACACCTGTCATGCAAAGAGGGATCATCCATTGTTTAGGTAAAGGTAAACACGTGCAATACACAGAGGGATCATCCATTCCTTAGGTAAAGGTCAACACCTGACTGGCCCAGAAGGATCATCCACACCTTATGTAAAGGTAAACACCTGCATTGCACACAGGGAACATCCATTCCTTAGGTAATTGTAAACACCTGCAATGCACAGAGGGATCATCCAGACCTTAGGTCAAGCTAAAAACCTGCATTGCACATAGGGATCATCAATTCCTTAAGTAACTGTAAACAGCTGCATTGAACAGAGGGATAATCCATTCCGTAGATAATGGTAAACACCTGCATTGCACAGAGGGATCATCCAATCCTTCGGTAAAAGTCAACGCTTGCCTGGCCAAGAGGGATCATCCATTCCTTATGTAAAGGTAAACACCTGCATTGCACAAAGAGAACATCCATTCCCTTTTTTAAGGAAAACACATGCATTTAAAAAGTTATCTTTCATTCCTTAGGTAATAGTAAATGTCTGAAATTCACAGAGGGATTATCCATTCCTAAGACAAATATAAATGCCTGCAATGCCCGGGGGTCAAACGTTCCTTAGGTAAAGCTACAAACCTGCATTGCAGAGAGGGATAATCTATTCCTTAGGTAAAGGTAAACACCTGCTTTGCACAGATAGATCATCCATTCCTTAGGTAATGGTAAAGACCTGCATTGAACAGAGGGATTTACCATTCCTTAGTTATCGGTAAACACCTGCGTTGAAGAGAGTCATCATCTATTCCATAGGTAAAGATCAACACCTACATTTCACAGAGGGATCACCCATTCCTTAAGTGAAGTTCAAAATCTACATTACACAGAAGGTCATCCATTCCTTAGCTAATGGACAACACCTGCAATGCACAGAGCGATCTTCCATTAAATCGGTAAGTATAAACACCTCCATTACACAGAGGAATCATCATTTCCATAGGTAAAGGTAAACACCAGCATTGAACATAGGCATCTTCCATTCCTTAGGTAATAATAAACATTTGCAATGCATAGAGGGATCATCCCATTTCTTATATAAACGTAAACACCTGCAATGAACAGATGTATCATCCATTCCATAGGGAAAGGTAATCACTTAGGTTGCACAGACGGGTCATCCATTCCATAGGTACAAGGTGAACACGTGCATTGAACACAGGGATCATCCATTCCTTATGAAAAGGTAAACACCTGCATTTTACATAGGGATCAACCATTCCTTAGGTAAAGGTAAACAACTGCCTTGCACAGAGAGTTCACCCATTCCGTATGTAATTGTCAACACCTGCCTGTCCAAGAAAATTCATCCATTCCTTATGTGAAGGTAACACCTGCTTTGCACACAGGGAAGATCCATTCCTTTGGTAAAGGTAAACATCTTCATTGAACAGAGTGACCTTCCATTCCTTAGGAAATAGTAAACACCTGCAATGCACAGAGGGATCATCCATTGCTTAGGTAAAGGTCAACACCTGACTGGCCCAGAGGATCATCCATACCTTATGTAAACGTAACACCTGCATTTCACACAGGGAAGATCCATTCCTTTGGTAAAGGTAAAATCCTGCATTGAACAGAGGGATCTTCCATTCCTTAGGTAATAGTAAACACCTGCAATGCACAGAGGGATCATCCATTCCTAAGGTAAATGTAAACACCTACAATGCACAGAGGGATCATCTATTCCTTAGGTAATATATACACCTGCATTGCACAGGGGGATCATCCATTCCTTAAGTGAAGGTAGAAACCTGCATTGAATACAGGGGTCATCCTTTTCAAGGTAAAGGTACACACCTGCGTTGAACAGAAGGATCATCGATTACTTAGGGAACAGTTAACACCTGCATTGGACAGAGGGCTCATCCATTCCTTAGGTAAAGGTCAACACCTGCATTGAACAGAGGGATAGTCCATTCCTTAGGAAATTGTAAACACCTGCAATGCACAGAGGGTTCATTCATTCTTAAGGCAAATATAAACACCTACAATGCACAGAGTGATCATCCATTGCTTAGGTAAAGGTAAACACGTGCAATACACAGAGGGATCATCCATTCCTTAGGTAAAGGTCAACACCTACAATGCACAGAGGGATCATTCATTCCTAAGGCAAATGTAAACACCTGCAATGCACAGAGGGATCATCCATTGCTTAGGTAATGGTAAACACCTGCAATGCACAGAGGGATCATCCATTGCTTAGGTAAAGATAACACGTGCAATACACAGAGGGATCATCCATTCCTTAGGTAAAGGTCAACACCTACAATGCACAGAGGGATCATTCATTCCTAAGGCAAATATATACACCTGTCATGCACAGAGGGATCATCCATTGTTTAGGTAAAGGTAAACACGTGCAATACACAGAGGGATCATCCATTCCTTAGGTAAAGGTCAACACCTACATTGCACAGAGGGATCATCCATTCCTTAGGTAAAGGTCAACACCTGACTGGCCCAGAATGATCATCCACACCTTATGTAAAGGTAAACACTTGCATTGAACACAGGGAACATCCATTCCTTAGGTAATTGTAAACACCTACAATGCACAGAGGGATAATCCAGTCCTTAGGTCAAGCTAAAAACCTGCATTGGACAGAGGGGTCATCCATTCCTTAAGTAACTGTAAACAGCTGCATTGAACAGAGGGATCATCTATTCCTTAGGTAAAGATCAACACCTGCATTGCACAGAGGGATCATCCAATCCTTCGGTAAAAGTCAACGCTTGCCTGGCCAAGTGGGATCATCCATTCCTTATGTAAAGGTAAACACCTGCATTGCACAAAGAGAACATCCATTCCCTTTTTTAAGGTAAACACATGCATTTAACAGAGTTATCTTTCATTCCTTAGGTAATAGTAAATGTCTGCAATGCACAGAGGGATTATTCATTCCTAAGACAAATATAAATGCCTGCAATGCCCGGGGGTCAACCGTTCCTTAGGTAAAGCTAAAACCTGCATTGCAGAGAGGGATAATCCATTCCTTAGGTAATTGTAAAGACCTGCATTGAACAGAGGGATATACCATTCCTTAGTTATCGGTAAACACCTGCGTTGAAGAGAGTCATCATCTATTCCATAGGTAAAGATCAACACCTCCATTTCACAGAGGGATCACCCATTCCTTAAGTGAAGTTCAAAATCTACATTACACAGAAAGTCATCCATTCCTTAGCTAATGGACAACACCTACAATGCACAGAGGGATCTTCCATTAATTCGGTAAATATAAACACCTCCATTGCACAGAGGAATCATCATTTCCATAGGTAATGGTAAACACCAGCATTGAACATAGGCATCTTCCATTCCTTAGGTAATAATGAACATCTGCAATGCATAGAGGGATCATCCCATTTCTTATATAAACGTAAACACCTGCAATGAACAGAGGTATCATCCATTCCATAGGGAAAGGTAATCACTTGGGTTGCACAGACGGATCATCCATTCCATAGGTACAAGGTGAACACGTGCATTGCACAGAGGGATCATCCATTCCTTATGAAAAGGTGAACACCTGCATTTTACATAGGGATAAACCATTCCTTAGGTAAAGGTAAACAACTGCCTTGCACAGAGAGGTCATCCATTCCTTATGTAATGGTCAACACCTGCCTGTCCAAGAAAGATCATCCATTCCTTATGTGAAGGTAACACCTGCTTTGCACACAGGGAAGATCCATTCCTTGGATAATGGTAAACACCTTCATTGAACAGAGTGACCTTCCATTCCTTAGGAAATAGTAAACACATGCAATGCACAGAGGGATAATCCATTCCTAAGGCAAATGTAAACACCTGCAATACACAAAGGGATCATCCATTGCTTAGGTAAAGGTCAACACCTGACTGGCCCAGAGGGATCATCCATACCTTATGTAAACGTAACACCTGCATTTCACACAGTGAAGATCCATTCCTTTGGTAAAGATAAAATCCTGCAATGCACAGAGGGATCATCCATTCCTAAGGTAAATGTAAACACCTACAATGCACAGAGGGATCATCTATTCCTTAGGTAAGTATATACACGTGCATTGCACAGGGGGATCATCCATTCCTTAAGTGAAGGTAGAAACCTGCATTGAACAAAGGGGTTATCCTTTTCAAGATAAAGGTACACACCTGCGTTGAACAGAAGGATCATCGATTACTTAGGGAGGAGTTACCACCTGCATTGGAAAGAGGGCTCATCCATTCCTTAGGTAAAGGTCAACACCTGCATTGAACAGAGGGATATTCCATTCCTTAGGAAATTGTAAACACCTGCAATGCACAGAGGGATCATTTATTCCTAAGGCAAATATAAACACCTGCAATGCACAGAGTGATCATCCATTGCTTAGGTAAAGGTAAACACGTGCAATAAACAGAGGGATCATCCATTCCTTAGGTAAAGGTCAACACCTACAATGCACAGAGGGATCATTCATTCCTAAGGCAAATATAAACACCTGCAATGCACAGAGGGATCATCCATTGCTTAGGTAATGGTAAACACGTGCAATGCACAGAGGGATAATCCAGTCCTTAGGTAAAGGTCAACACCTACATTGTACAGAGGGATCATTCATTCTTTAGGCAAATATAAACACCTGCAATGCACAGAGGGATCATCCATTGCTTAGGTTAAGGTAAACACGTGCAATACACAGAGGGGTCATCCATTCTTTTGGTAGAGGTAAACACGTACATTGCACAGAGGGATCTTCCATTCCTTAGGTAACAGTAAACACCTGCAATGCACAGAGGGAACATTCATTCCTAAGGCAAATATAAACACCTGCAATGAACAGAGGGATCATCCATTGCTTAGGTAAAGGTCAACACATGACTGGCGCAGAAGGATCATCCATAACGTATGTAAAGGTAAACACCTGCATTGCACACAGGGAACATCCATTCCTTAGGTAATTGTAAACACCTGCAATAGACAGTGGGATCATGCATTCCTAAGGAAAATGTACACACCTACAATGCACAGAGGGATCATCTATTCCTTAGGTAATTATATACACCTGCATTGCACAAGGGGATCATCCATTCCTTAAGTGAAGGTAGAAGCATGCATTGAACAGAGGGATCATCCTTTTCAAGGTAAAGGTACACACCTGCGTTGAACATAGGGATCATCCATTCCTTAGGTAAAGATCAACACCTACAATGCACAGAGTGATTATTCATTCCTAAGGCAAATATAAACACCTGCAATGCACAGAGGGATCATCCATTGCTTAGGTAAAGGTAAACACCTGCAATACACAGAGGGATCATCCATTCTTTGGGTAAAGGTAAACACCTACATTGCACAGAGGAATTATCCATTCCTTAGGTAAAGGTCAACACCTGACTGACCCAGAAGGATCATCCATACCTTATATAACGGTAAACATCTGCGCAATGCACAGAGGGATCATCCAGTCCTTAGGAAATGGTAAATGCCTGCATTGCAGTGAGGGATCATCAATACTTTAAGTAAAGGAAGAATACTGCTTTGAACAGAGGGATCATCGATTCCTTGGGGAACAGATACCACCTGCACTGCACAGGGCTCATCCATTCTTTAGGTAACCGTCAACACCTGCTTTGAACAGAGGGATCTTTCATTCTTTAGGAAATTGTAAACACCTACAATGCACAGAGGGATCGTTCATTCCTAAGGCAAATATAAACACCTGCAATGCACAGAGGGATCATCCATTGCTTAGGTAATGGTAAACACCTGCAATGCATAGAGGGATCATCCAGTCCTTAGGTAATGGTAAACGCCTGCATTGCAGAGAGGGATCATCCATTATTTAAGTAAGGGAAGAATCCTGCGTTGAATAGAGGGATCATCGATTCCTTAGCGAACAGTTAACACCTGCGCTGCACAGAGGGCTCATCCATTCCTTAGGTAATTGTCAACACCTGCACTGAACAGAGCTCTCTTCGATTCCTTAGGAACTTGTAAACACCTACAATGCACAGAGGGATCATTCATTCCTAAGGCAAATATAAACAACAGCACTGAACAGAGGGCTCATCCGTCCTTAGGTAATGGTCAACACCTGCATTGAACAGAGGGATCTTCCTTTCCTTAGGAAATTGTAAACACCTACAATGCACAGAGGGATCATTCATTCCTAAGGCAAATACAAACACCTGCAACACACAGAGGGATCATCAATTCCTTAGGTAAAGGTCAACACCTACAATGAATGGAGGGATCATTCATTCTTAAAGTAAATATAAACACCTGCAATGCACAG
The DNA here is from genome assembly GCA_036365145.1 of Orientallactaga sibirica. Classification (NCBI taxonomy): domain Eukaryota; kingdom Metazoa; phylum Chordata; class Mammalia; order Rodentia; family Dipodidae; genus Orientallactaga; species Orientallactaga sibirica. The sequence continues at coordinate 415,252 of JAEOAD010001320.1, forward strand.
AGGGATCATCCATTGCTCAGGTAATGATAAACACCTGCAATGCCCAGAGGGATCATCCATTCCTTAGGTAAAGTTCAATGCCTACAATGCACAGAGGGATCATTCATTCCTAAGGCAAATATAAACACCTGCAATGTACAGAGGGATCATCCATTGCTTAGGTAATGGTAAACACCTGCAATACCCAGAGGGATCATCCATTCCTTAAGTAAAGGTCAACACCTGCAATGCACAGAGGGATCATCCATTGATTAGTTAATGGTAAACACCTGTAATGCACAGAGGGATCATCCAGTCTTTAGGTATTGGTAAACGCCTGCATTGCAGAGGGGGATCATCCATTCTTTAAGTAAAGGAAGAATCCTGCGTTGAACAGAGCGATCATCGATTCCATAGGGAAGAGTTAACACCTGCAATGAGCAGAGGGCTCATCCATTCCTCCGGTAATGTTCAACACCTGCATTGAACAGAGGGATCTTCCATTCCTTAGGAAATTGTAAACACCCACAATGCACAGAGGGATCATTCATTCTTAAGGCAAATATAAACACCTGCAATGCGCACAGGGATCATCCATTGCTTAGGTAAAGGTAATCACGTGCAATACACACAGGTATCATCCATTCCTTAAGTAAAGGTCAACACCTACAATGCACAGAGGGGTCATTCTTTCCTTGGGCAAAAATAAACACCTGCAATGCACAGAGGGATCATCCATTCCTTATGTAAAGGTCAACACCTACAATTCACAGAGGGATCATTCCTTCCGAAGGCAAATATAAACACCTGCAATGCACAGAGGGATCATCCATTGCTTAGGTAAAGGTAAACACGTTCAATACACAGAAGGATCATCCATTCCTTAGGTAAATATCAATACCTACATTGCACATGGGGATCATGAATTCCTTAGGTAAAGGTCACCACCGGTCTGGCCCAGAAGGATCATCCATACCTTATGTAAAGTTAAACACCCACACTGCACAGAGGGATCATCCCTTCCTTAGGTAACAGTCAACACCTGCATTGAACATAGGGATCTTCCATTCCTTAGGAAATTGTAAACACCTACAATGCACACAGGGATCACCCATTGCTTAGGTAATGGTAAACACCTGCAATACACAGAGGGATCATCCAGTCCTTAGGTAATGGTAAACGCCTGCATTCCAGAGAGCGATCATCCATTCTTTATGTAAAGGAAGAATCCGGCGTTGAACATAGGGATCATCGATTCCTTAGGGAACAGTTAAAACATGCAATGCACAGAGGGCACATCCATTCCTTAGGTAATGGTCAACACCTGAATTGAACAGAGGGAACTTCCATTCCTTAGGAAATTTTAAACACCTACAATGCACAGAGGAATCATTCATTCCCAAGGCAAATATAAACACCTGCAATGCACAGAGGGATCATCCATTCCTTAGGTAAAGGTCAACACCTACAATGCACCGAGGAATCATCCATTGCATAGGTAAAGGTAAACACGTGCAATACACAGAGAGATCATCCATTCCTTAGGTAAAGGTCAACACCTACAATGCACAGAGGGATCATTCATTCCTAAGGCAAATAAAAACACCTGCAATGCACTGAGGGATCATCCATTGCTTAGGTAAAGGTCAGCAACTACATTGCACTGAGGGATTAGATATTCCTTAGGTAAAGGTCAACACCTGACTGGCCAGAAGGATCATCCATAACTTATGTAAAGTAAGCAACTGCATTTCACACAGGGAAGATCCATTCCTTAGGTAATGATAAAAACCTGCATTGAACAGAGGGATCTTCCATTCCTTAGGTAACAGTAAACACTTGCAATGCACAGAGGGATCATCCATTCCTTAGGCAAAGGTCAACACCTGACTGGCCCAGAAGTATCATCCATACCTTATGTAAAGGTAAACACCTGCATTGCACAAAGGGAATATATATTCCTTAGGTAATTGTAAACATCTGCAATGCACAGAGGGGTCATCCAGTCCTTAGGTAATCATAAACGCGAGCATTGCAGAGAAGGATCATCCATTCTTTAAATAAAGGAAGAATCCTGCATTGAACAGAGGGATCATCGATTCCTTAGGGAACAGTTAACACCTGCATTGCCCAGAGGGCTCATCCATTTCTTAGATAATGGTCAACACCTGCATTGAACAGAGGGATCTTCCATTCCTTAGGAAAGTGTAAACACATAAAATGCCCAGAGGGATCATTCATTCCTTAGGCAAATATGAACACCTCCAATGCACAGAGGGATCATCCATTGGTTAGGTAAAAGTAAACACGTGTAATACACGTAGGGATCATCCATTCCTTAGGAAAAGGTCAACACCTTACTGGCCCAGAAGGATCATCCATACCTTATGTAAAGGTAAACACCTGCATTGCACACAGGGAACATCCATTCCTTAGGTAATTGTAAACACCTGCAATGTACAGAGGGATCATCCAGTCCTTAGGTAAAGGTAAACATGTGCAATACACAGAGGGATCATCCATTCCTTAGGTAAAGGTCAACACTAACATTGCACAGAGGGCTCATCCATTCCTTAGGTAATGGTCAAAACCTCCATTGAACAGAGGGACCTTCCATTCCTTAGGAAATTGTAAACACCTACAATGCCCAGAGGGATCATTCATTCCTAACGCCAACATACACACCTGCAATGCACAGAGGGATCATCCATTGCTTAGGTAAAGGTAAACACGGGCAATACAAAGAGGGAACATCCATTCCTTAGGTAAAGGTCAAAACCTGCAATGCACCGAGGGATCATTCATTGTTAAGGCATATATAAACACCTGCAATTCACAGAGGGATCATCCATTGCTTAGGCAAATGTGAACACGAGCAATACACAGAGGGATCACCCATTCCTTAGGTAAAGGTCAAAACCTACATTGCACAGAGGGATCATCCATTCCTTAGGTAAAGGTCAACACCTGACAGGCCCTGAAGGATCATCCATACCTTATGTAAAGGTAAACACCTGCATTGCACACAGGGAAGATCCATTCCTTAGGTAATTGTAAACACTTGCAATGCAGAGAGGGATCATCTATTCCTAACGTAAATGTAAACACCTACAATGCACAGAGGGATCATCTATTCCTTAGGTAAGTGTATAAACCTGCATTGCACAGGGGGATCATCCATTCCTTAAGTGAAGGTAGCAAACTGCATTGAACAGAGGGATCTTCCTTTTCAAGGTAAAGGTACACACCTGAGTAGAACAGAGAGATCATCGATTCCTTAGGGAACAGTTAACACATGCACTGCAAAAAGGGCTCATCCACTCATTAGGTATTGGTCAATACCTGCATTGAACAGAGGGATCTTCAATTCCTTAGGAAATTGTAAACACCTACAATGCACAGAGGGATCATTCATTCCTAAGGCAAATTTAAAAACCTGCAATTCACAGAGGGATCATCCATTGCTTAGGTAAAGGTAAACACCTGCACTGCACAGATGGCTCATCCATTCCTAAGGTAATGGTCAACACCTGCATTGAACAGAGGAATCTTCCATTCCTTAGAAAATTGTCAACACCTATAATGCACAGAGGGATCATTCATTCGTAAGGAAAATATAAATTAGGTAAAGGTAAACAAGTGCAATAACCAGAGGGATCATCTATTCCTTAGGTAAAGATCAACACCTACATTGCACAGATATATCATCCATTCCTTAGGTAAAGGTCAACACGTGACTGGCCCAGAGGGATCTTCCATACATTATGTAAAGGTAAACACCTGCATTGAACAGAGGGATCATCCATTCCTTAGGGAACAGTTTACAACTGCAATGCACAGAGGGCTCATCCATTCCTTAGGTAATCGTCAACACATGCATTGAACAGAGAGACTTTCCATTCCTTAGGAAATTGTAAACACCTACAGTGCACAGAGGGATCATTCATTCCTAAGCAAATATAAACACCTGCAATGCACAGAGGGATCATCCATTGCTTAGGTAAAGGTAAATACCTGCAATACACAGAGGTATCATCCATTCCTTAGGTAAAGTCAACACCTACAATGCACAGAGGGATCATTCATACCTAAGGCAAATATAAACACATGCAATGCACAGAGGGATCATCCATTGCTTAGGTAAATGTAAACACGTTCAATACACAGAGGGATCATCCATTCCTTAGGTAATGGTCAACACCTACAATACACAGATGGATCATTCATTCCTAAGGCAAATATAAACACCTGCAATGTACAGAGGGATCATCCATTGCTTAGGTAAAGGTAAACACGTGCAGTTCACAGAGGGATCATACATTCCTTAGTGAAGGTCAACACCTACAATTCACAGAGGGATCATTCATGCCTAAGGCAAATATAAACACCTGCAATGCACAGAGGTATCATCCATTGCTTAGGTAAAGGTAAACAAGTGCAATACACAGAAGGAACATCCATTCCTTAGGTAAAGGTCAAAACCTACATTGCACAGAGGGATCATCCATTCCTGAGTAAAGGTCAACAACTGACTGGCGCAGAAGGATCATCGATACCTCATGTAAAGGTAAACACATGAATTGAACACAGGGAACATCCATTCCTTAGTTAATTGTTAACACCTGCAATGCGCAGAGGCATCATCCAGTCCTTAGGTAATGGTAAAAGCATGTGTTGCACAGAGGTATCATCTATTCTTTATGTAAAGGAAGAATCCTGTGTTGAACAGAGGGATCATCGATTCCTTAGGGAACAGTTAACACCAGCACGGCAGAGAGGGCTCATCCATTCCTTAGATAGTGGTAAACACCAGCATTGAACAGAGGGATCTTCCATTCCTTAGCAAATTGTAAACACCTACAATGCACAGAGGGATCATGCATTCCTAAGGCAAATATAAACATCTGCAATACACAGAGGGATCATCCATTGTTTAGGTAAGGGTAAACACGAGAGATACACAGAGGGATCATCCATTTCTTAGTTAAAGGTCAACACCTGACTGGCCCAGAAGGATCATCAATACCTTATGTAAAGGTAAACACCTGCATTGCACACAGGGAACATTCATTCCTTAGGTAATTGTAAACACCTTCAATGCACAGAGGGATCATCCATTCGTAAGGTAAATGTAAACAACTACAATGCACAGAGGGATCATCCATTCCTTAGGTAAAGGTCAACACCTGCATTGCACACAGGGAACATCCATTCCTTAGGATAATTGTGAACACCTGCAATGCACAGAGGGATAATCCACTGCTTAGGTAAAGGTAAACACATGCGATACACAGAAGGATCATCCATTCCTTATGTAAAGGTCAACACCTACAATGCCCAGAGGGATCATTCATTCCTAAGGCAAATATAAACACCTGCAATGCACAGAGGGATCATCCATTGCTTAGGTAAAGGTAAACACGTACAATAAACAGAGGGATCATCCATTCCTTAGGTAAAAGTCAACACGTACATTGCACAGTGGGATCATCCCTTCTTTAGGTAAAGGCCAACACCTGACTGGCACAGAGGGATCATCCATACGTTATGTAAAGGTAACACCTGCATTTCACACAGGGAAGATCCATTCCTTGGTAAAGGTAAAAACCTCCATTGAACAGAGGGATCTTCCCTTCCTTAGGTAATAGTAAACAACTGCAATGCACAGAGAGATCATCCATTGCTTAAGTAAAGGTAAACACCTGAAATACACAGAGAGATCATACATTCCTTAGGTAGAGGTCAACACCTACAATGCACAGAGGGATCATTCTTTCCTAAGGCAAATATAAACACCTACAATGCACTAGGGATCAACCATTGTTTAGCTAAAGGTAAACACGGGCAATACACAGAGGGATCATCAATTCATTAGGTAATGTCAACACCTACAATGCACAGAGGAATCATTCATTCCTAACACAAATATAAACACGTGCAATACACAGAGGGATCATCCATTCCTTAGGTAAAGGTCAACACCTACAATGCACAGCGGGATCATTCATTCCTAAGGCAAATATAAACACCTGCAATGCACAGAGGGATCATCCATTGATTAGGTAAAGGTAAACACGTGCAATACACAGAGGGATCATCCTTTCCTTAGTTAAAGGTCAACACCTACAATCCACAGAGGGGTCTTTCATTATTAAGGCAAATATACACACCTGCAACGCACAGAAGGGTCATCCATTGCTTTGGTAAAGGTAAACACGTGCAATACACAGAGGGATCATCCATTCCTTAGGTAAAGGTCAACACCTACACTGCACAGAGGGATCATCCATTCCTAAGGCAAATATAAACACCTGCAATGCACAGAGGGATCATCCATTGCTTAGGTAAAGGTAAACACGTGCAATACACATAGGGATCATACTTTCCTTAGTTAAAGGTCACCACCTACAATCCACAGAGGGGTCTTTCATTATTAAGGCAAATAAACACACCTGCAACGCACAGAAGGGTCATCCATTGCTTTGGTAAAGGTAAACACGTGCAATACACAGAGGGATCATACATTCCTTAGGTAAAGGTCAACACCTACACTGCACAGAGGGATCATCCATTTCTTTGGTAAAGGTCAACACCTGACTGGCCCAGAAGGATCATCCATACCTTATGTAAAGGTAAACACCTGCATTGCATACAGGGAACATCCAATCCTTAGGTAATTGTAAACACCTGCAATGCACAGAGGGATCATCCATTCTTAAGTTAAATGTAAACACCTACAATGCACAGAGGGATCATCTATTCCTTATGTAAGTGTATACACCTGCATTGCACAGGGGTATCATCAATTCCTTACGTGAAGGTAGAAACCTGCATTAAACACAGGGATCATGTTTTCAAGGTAAAGGTACACACCTGGGTTGTAGAGAGGGATCATCGATTCCTTAGGGAACAGTTAACACCTGTACTGCACAGAGGGCTCATCCATTCCTTAGGTAATCGTCAACACCTGCATAGAACAGAGGGATCTTCTATTCCTTAGGAAATTGTAAACACCTACAATGCACAGAGGGATTATTCATTCCACAGGGAAATATAATCACCTGCAATGCACAGAGGGATCATCCATTGCTTAGGTAAATTTCAACACGTGCAATACACAGAGGGATCATCCATTCCTTAGGTAAAGGTCAACACCTACATTGCACAGAGTGATCATGCATTCTTTAGGTAAAGGTCAACACCTGCCTGGCCGAGAAGGATCATGCATACCTTATGTAAAGTTAAACACCTGCATTGCACAGAGGGAACATCCATTCCTTAGGTAATTGTAAACACCTGCAATGCACAGAGGAATCATCAATTTCTAAGGTAAATGTAAATACTTACAATGCAGAAAGGGATCATCTATTCCTTAGGTAAGTGTATACACCTGCATTGCACAGGGGGATCATCCATTCCTTAAGTGAAGGTAGAAACGTGCATTGAACAGAGGTATCATCCATTTCAAGGCAAAGGTTCACACCTGCCTTGAACAGAGGGATCATCGATTCCTAAGGGAACAGTTAACACCTGCAGTGCACAGAGGGCTCATCCATTCCTTAGGTAATGGTAAACACCTGCATTGAGCAGAGAGATCTTCCATTCCTTAGCAAATTGTAAACACCTACAATGCATAGTGGGATCATTCATTCCTAAGGCAAATATAAACACCTGCAATACACAGAAGGATCATCCATTACTTAGGTAAAGGTCAACACCTACATTGCACAGAGGTATCATCCATACTTTATGTAAAGGTAACACCTGCATTTCACACAGGGAAGATCCATTCCTTTGGTAAATGTAAAAACATGCAGTGAACAGAGGGATCTTCCATTCCTTAGGAAATTGTAAACACCTACAATGCACAGAGGGATCATTCATTCCTAAGGCAAATGTGAACAATTGCAATGCACAGAGGGATCATCCATTCCTTAGGTAAAGGTCAACACATGACTGGCCCAGAAGCATCATCCATACCTTATGTAAAGATAAACACCTGCTTTGCACACAGGGAAAAACCATTCCTTAGGTAATTGTAAACACCTGCAATGCACAGAGGGATCATCCAGTCCTTAGGTAATGGTAAACGCCTGCATTGCAGAGAGGGATCATCCATTCTTTAAGTAAAGGAAGAATCCTGTGTTGAAGAGAGGGATCATCAATTCCTTAGAGAACAGTTAACACCTGCACTGCACAGAGTGATCATCCATTCCTTAGGTAATGGTCAACACCTGCATTGAACAGAGGTATCTTCCATTCCTTAGGAAATTGTAAACACCTACAATGCACGGAGGGATCATTCATTCCTAAGGCAAATATGAACACCTGCGCTACACAGATGGCTCTTCCATTACTTAGGTAATGGTCAACACCTGCATTGAACACAAGGGATCTTCCATTCCTTAGGAAAGTGTAAACACCTACAATGCACAGAGGGATCATTCATTCCTAAGACAATTATGAACACCTGCAATGCACAGAGGGATCATCCATTCCTTAGGTAATGGTCAACACCTGCATTGAACAGAGGTATCTTCCATTCCTTAGGAAAGTGTAATACCTACAATGCACAGAGGGATCATTCATTCCTAAGACAAATATGAACACCTGCAATGCACAGAGGGATCATCTATTGCTTTGGTTAAGGTAAACACGTGCAATACACAGAGGGTTCATCCATTCGTTTGGTAAAGGTCAACACCTACAATGCACAGAGTGATCATTCATTCCTAAGGCAAATATAAACACCTGCAATGCACAGAGGGATCATCCATTCCTTAGGTAAAGATCAACACCTGATTGGCCCAGAAGGATCATCCATACCTTATGTAAAGGTAAACACCTGCATTGCACACAGGGAACATCCATTCCTTAGGTACTTGTAAACACCTGCAATGCACAGAGGGATCATCCATCCCTTAAGTGAAGAAAGAAACCTGCATTGAACAGAGGGATCATCCTTTTCAAGGTAAAGGTGCACACCTGCGTTGAACAGAGGGATCATTTATTCCTTAGGGAAAAGTTAACACCTGCACTGCACAGAGGGATCATCCATTGCTTAGGTAAAGGTAAACACGTGCAATACACAGAGGGATCATCCATTCCTTAGTTAATGGTCAACAGCTACAATACACAGAGGGATCATCTATTCCTTAGGTAAGTGTATACACCTGCATTGCACAGGGGGATCATCCATTCCTTAAGTGAAGGTAGAAACCTGTATTGAGCAGAGGGATTATCCCTTTCAAGGTAAAGGTATACACCTGCATTGAACAGAGGGATCATCCAGTCCTCAGGCAGTGGTAAACGCCTGCATTCCTAAGGCAAATATAAACAACAGCAATGCAGAGGGATCATCTTTTGCTTAGGTAAAGGTAAACTGCTGCAATACACAGAGGGCTCATCCATTCCTTAGGTAAAGTTCAACAACTACATTGCAAAGAGGGATCATCAATTCCTTAGGTAAAGATCAACACCTGACTGGCCCAGAAGGATCATCCATACCTTATGTAAAGGTACACACCTGCATTCCACACAGGGAACATCAATTCCTTAGGTAATTGTAAACACCTAAAATGCACAAAGGGATCATCCAGTCCTTAGGTCATGGTAAACGCCTGCATTGCAGCGAGGGATCATCCATTCTTTAACTAAAGAAAGAATCCTGCTTTGAACAGAGGGATCATCGATTCCTTAGGGAACATTTAACACCTGCACAGCACGGAGGGCTCATCCATTCCTTAGGTAATGGTCAACACCTGCATTGAAGAGAGGGATCTTCCATTCCTTAGGAAATTGTAAACACCTACAATGCAAAGAGGTATCATTCATTCCTAAGGCAAATATAAACACTGCAATGCACAGAGGGATCATCCATTCCTTAGGAAAAGGTCAACACCTGACTGGACCAGAAGGATCATCCATACTTTATGTAAAGGTAAACACCTGCATTGCACACAGGGAACATCCATTCCTTAGGTAATTGTAAACACCTGCAATGCACAGAGGTATCATCCATTCCTAAGATAAATGTAAACACCTACAATACACATAGGGTTCATCTATTCCTTAGGTAAGTGTATACACCTGCATTGAACAGGGGGATCATCCATTCCTTAAGTTAAGGTAGAAACCTGCATTGAACAGACGGATCATTCTTTTCAAGGTAAAGGTACACACCTACGTTGAACAGAGGTATCATCGATTCCTTAGTGAAGAGTTAACACCTTCACGGCACAGAGGGCTCATCCTTTCCTTAGGTAATGGTCAACACCTACATTGAGCACAGGGATCATTCATTCCTTAGGTAAAGGTCAACACCTGAATTGAACAGAGGGAATATCCATTCCTTAGGTAGAGGTCAACACCTACATTTCACAGAGGGATCATCCATTCCTTAGGCAAAGGTCAACACCTGACAGGCCCAGAGGGATCATCCATACCTTATGTAAAGGTAACCCCTGCATTTCACGCAGGGCAGATCCATTCCTTTGGAAAAGGTATAAACCTGCATTGAACAGAGGGATCTTCCATTCCTTAGGTAATAGTAAACAACTGCAATGCACAGAGTGATCATCCATTCCTTAGGTAATGGTAAACGCCTGCAATGCACAGAGGGATCATCCAGTCCTCAGGTAATGGAAAACGCCTGCATTGCAGAGAGGGATCATCCATGCTTTAAGTAAAGGAAGAATCCTGCATTGAACACAGGGATCATCGATTCCTTAGGGATCAGTTAACACCTGCACTGCACAGAGGGCTCATCCTTTCCCTAGGTAATGGTCAACACGTGCATTGAACAGAGGGATCTTCCATTCATTAGGAAATTGTAAACACCTACAATGCACAGAGGGATCATTCATTCCTAAGGCAAATATAAACACCTGCAATGCACAGAAGGCTCATCCATTCCTTAGGTAATGGTCAACATGTGCATTGAACAGAGGGATCTTTCATTCCTTAGGAAATTGTAAACACCTTCAATGTACAGAGGGATGATTCATTCTTAAGGCAAATATAAACACCTGCAATGCACAGAGGGAACATCCATTGTTTAGGTAATGGTAAACACCTGCAATGCACAGAGGGATCATTCATTCCCAAGGCAAATATGAACACCTGCAATGCACAGAGGGATAATCCAGTCCTTATGTAATGGTAAACGCCTGCATTGCAGAGAGGGATCATCCATTCATTAAGTAAAGGAAGAATCCTGCGTTGAACAGAGGGATCATCGATTCTTTAGGGAACAGTTAACACCTACACTGCACAGAGGGCTCATCCATTCCTTAGGTAATGGTCAAGACCTGCATTGAACAGAGGGATCAACCATTCCTTAGGAAATTGTAAACACCTACAAAGCACAGAGGGATCATTCATTCCTAAGGCAAATATAAACACCTGCAATGCACAGTGGGATCATCCATTCCTTAGGTAAAGGTAAACACGTGCAATACACAGAGGGATCATCCATTCCTTGGGTAAAGGTCAACACCTGACTGGCCCCGAAGTATCATCCATAACTTATGTAACGGGAACACCTGCATTTCACACAGGGAAGATCCATTCCTTTGGTAAAGGTAAAAACCTGCATTGAACAGAGGGATCTTCCATTCCTTAGGTAACAGTAAACATCATCAATGCACAGAGGGATCATCCATTCCTTAGGTAATAGTAAACACCTGCAATGCACAGAGGGATCATCCAGTCCTTCGGTAATGGTTTACGCGTGCATTGCAGAGGGGGATCATCCATTCTTTATGTAAAGGAAGAATCCTGTGTTGAACAGAGGGATCATCGATGCCTTAGGGAACATTTAACACCTGCACTGCACAGAGGGCTCATCCATTCCTTATGTAAAAGTCAACACCTGACTTGCCCGGAAGGATCATCCATACCTTATGTAAAGCTAAACACCTGTATTGCACACAGGGAACATACATTCCTTAGGTAATGGTAAACTTCTGCAATGCACAGAGGGATCATCCATTTCTTAAGTTTAGTTAAAATCCTGCATTTAAAAGAGGGATCATCCTTTTCAAGGTAAACGTACACACCTGCGTTGAACAGAGGGATCATCGATTCCTTAGGGAACAGTTAACACCTGCACTGCACAGAGGGCTCATCCATTCCTTAGGTAATGGTCTACACCTGCATTGAACAGAGGGATCTTCCATTCCTTAGGAAATTGTAAACACCTACAATGCACAGAGGGATCATACATTCCTAAGGCAAATATAAAGACCTGCAATGCACAGAAGGATCATCCAATGCTTAGGTAAAGTTAAACACGTGAAATACACAGAGGGATCATCCATTCCTTAGGTAAACGTCAATACCTACAATGCACAGAGGGATCATTCATTCCTAAGTGAAATATAAAAACCTGAAATACACAGAGGGATCATTCATTGCTTCGGTAAAGGTAAACACGTGCAATACACAGAGAGATCATCCATTCCATAGGAAAAGGTCAACACCTACAATGCACAAAGGAATCATTCATTCCTAAGGGAAATATAAACTCGTGCAATGCACAGAGGGATCATCCATTGCTTAGGTAAAGGTAAACACGTGCAATACACAAAGGGATCATCCATTCCTTAGGTAAAGGTCAACACCTACATTGCCCAGAGGGATCACCCATTCCTTAGGTAAAGGTCATCACCTGACTGGCCCAGAGGGATCATCCATAACTTATGTAAAGTTAACACCTGCATTTCACAAAGGGAAGATCCATTCCTTTGTAAAGGTAAAAACCTGCATTAAACAGAGGGATCTTCCATACTCTAGGTAATAGTAAACACCTTCATTGCAGAGAGGGATCATCCATTCTTTAAGTAAAGGAAGAATCCTGCGTTGAACAGAAGGATCAGAGATTCCTTAGGGAACAGGTTACACCTTCACTGCACAGAGGTTTCATCCATTCCGTAGGTAATGGTCAACACCTGCATTGAAGAGGGATCTTCCATTCCTTAGGAAATTGTAATCACCTACAATGCACAGAGGGACCATTCATTCCTAAGGCAAACATAAACACCTGCAATGCACAGAGGGATCATTCATTCCTTAGGTAAAGGTCAACACCTACATTGCACAGAGGGATCATCCATTCCATAGGTAAAGGTCAACACCTGACTGGCCAAGAAAGATCTTCCATAACTTATGGAAAGGTAAACACCTGCATTGCACACAGGGAACATCCATCCCTTAGGTAATTGTAAACATCTACAATGCACAGTGGGATCATCCATTCCTTATGTAAAGGTCAACACCTGACTGGCCTAGAGGGTCATCCATACCTTTTGTAAACGTAAACACCTGCATTTCACACAGGGAAGATCCATTCCTTAGGTAAAGGTAAAAACCTGCATTGAACAGAGGGATCTTCCATTCCTTAGGTAATAGTAAACACCTGCAATATACCGAGGGATCATCCATTCCTAAGGCAAATATAAACAGCCTCAATGCACAGAGTGATCATCCAGTCCTTATGGAAAGGTCAACACCTACATTGCACAGAGGGATCATTCATTCCTAAGGAAAATATAAACACCTGCAATGCACAGAGGGATCATTCATTCCTAAGGCAAATATAAACACCTGCAATGCACAGATGTCTCATCCATTCCTTAGGTAATGGTCAACACCTGCATTGAACAGAGGGATCTTCCATTCCTAAGGAAATTGTAAACACCTACAATGCACAGAGGGATCATTCATTCCTAAGCAAATATAAACACCGGCAGTGCACAGAGGGATCATCCATTGCTTAGCTAAAGGTCAACTCCTACAATGCACAGAGGGATCATTCATTCCTAAGGCAAATATAAACACCTGCAACGCACAGAGGGATCATCCATTGCTTAGCGAAAGGTAAACACGTGCAATACACAGAGGGATCATCCAGTCCTTAGGTATAGGTCAACACCTACAATGCACAGAGGGATCATTCATTCCTAAGGCAAATATAAAAACCTGAAATGCTCAGAGGAATCATCCATTGCTTACATAAAGGTAAACACGTGCAATACACAGAGGGGTCATCCATTCCTTAGGTAAAGGTAAACACCTACATTGCACAGAGGAATCTTTCATTCCTAAGGCAAATATAAACACCTGCAATGCACCGAGGGATCATCCACTGCTTAGGTAATGTTCAACACCTGCATTGAACAGAGGGATCTTAATTTCCTTAGGAAATTGTAAACACCTACAGTGCACAGAGGGATCATTCATTCCTATTGAAAATATAAACACCTGCAATAAACAAAGGGATCATCCATTCCTAAGGCAAATATAAACACCTGCAATGAACAGAGGGATAATCCATTCCTTAAGTGAAGATAGAAACCTGCATTGAACAGAGGGATCATCCTTTTCAAGGTAAAGGTACACACCTGCCTTGAACAGAGGTATCATCGATTCCTTAGGGAACAGTTAACACCTGCACTGCACAGGGGGCTCATCCATTCCTTAGGTAATGGTCAACAACTGCATTGAACAGAGGTATCTTCCATTCCTTAGGAAATTGTAAACATCTACAATGCATAGAGGGATCATTCATTCCTAAGGCTAATATAAACACCTGCAATGCACAGAGGGATTTTCCATTGGTTAGGTAAAGGTAAACACGTGCAATACACAGAGGGATCATCCATTCCATAGGTAAAGGTCAACACCTACACTGCATAGAGGGATCATCCATTCCTTAGGTAATGGTCCTCACCTGCATTGAACAGAGGGATCTTCCATTCCTTAGGAAATTGTAAACACCTACAATGCACAGAGGGATCATACATTCCCAAGGCAAATATAAACTCCTGCAATGCACAGAAGGATCTTACCTCGCTTAGGTAAAGGTAAACACGTGCAATATACAGAGGGATTATCCATTCCTTGGGTAAAGGTCAACAGCTGCATTGCACAGAGGGATCATCCATTCCTTAGGTAAAGGTCAACACCTGACTGGCCCAGAGGGATCATCCATACCTTACGTAAAGGTAACACGTGCATTTCACACAGGGAAGATCCATTCCTTTGGTAAAGGTAAAAACCTGCATTGAACAGAGGGATCTTCCATTCCTTAGGTAATAGTAAACAACTGCAATGCACAGAGGGATCATCCATTCCTTTGGTAATGGTAAACACCGGCAATGCACAGAGGGATCATCCAGTCCTTATGTAATGGTAAACGTCTGCATTGCAGAGAGGGATTGTGGTAATTTGAATATATATCCCCCAATATATTCATTGTTTTAATACGTATAGTTTGCATCTGCAATCACCTTGCTAGAGGCAATTTCACTGGGGGCAGGTCTTAAGATGTTAATGGGTAGGTTTGAGATTCCATGTTAAAGATATACAAATGTGCCCAGCAGGTGTTTCTAAAGTGTGCTGTGTGACCATTTGGCTGTAGTTTTGCTCTGTTTGCTGTGGGGGCTGGTTGCCTTTTTCTCTCTTTGCTTGGCCCTGTGAAGACCAAGCTGCTTTTCCTGCCTTTATGGAACTTCCCCTGTATCTGTAAGTTTCAATAAATAATATCCATTCCTCCATAACTGTGTCTGGTCTGGAAGTTCATCTCATCGAACCTGAAGCTGTCTGCGACAGGGATCATCCATTCTTTAAGTAAAGGAAGAATCCTTCGTTGAACAGAGGGATCATGGATTCCTTAGGGAACAGTTAACACCTGCACTGAACAGAGGGCTCATCCATTATTTAGGTAATGGTCAACAGCTGCATTGAACAGAGGGATCTTCCATTCCTTAGGAAATTGTAAACACCTACAATGCACAGAGGGATCATTCATTCCTAAGGCAAATATAAACACCTGCAATGCACAGAGGGCTCATCCATTATTTAGGTAATGGTCAACACCTGCAATGCACAGAGGGATCATTCAGTCCTTAGGTAATGGTAAATGCCTGCATTGCAGAGAGGGATCATCCATTCTTTAAGTAAAGGAAGAATCCTGCGTTGAACAGAGGGATCATCGATTCCTTAGGGAACAGTTAACACCTGCACTGCACAGAGGGCTCATCCATTCCTTAGGTAATGGTCAACACCTGCATTAAACAGAGGGATCTTCCATTCCTTAGGAAATTGTAAACACCTACAATGCACAGAGGGATCATTCATTCCTAAGGCAAATCTAAACACCTGCAATGCACAGAGGGATCATCCATTCCTTAGGTAAAAGTCAACACCTACAATGCACAAAGGGCTAATCCCTTCCTTAGGTTATGGTCAACACCTGCATTGAACAGAGGGATCTTCCATTCCTTAGGAAATTGAAAACACCTACAATGCACAGAGGGATCATTCATTCCTAAGGCAAATATAAACACCTGCAATGCACAGAGGCATCATCCATTCCTTAGGTAATGGGAAAGACCTGCAATGCACAGAGGGATCATCGAGTCCTTAGGTAATGGTAAACGCCTGCGTTGCAGAGAGGGATCATCCATTCTTTAAGTAAAGGAAGAATCCTGCGTTGAACAGAGGGATCATCGATTCCTTAGCGAACAGTTAACACCTGCACTGCACAGAGGGATCATCCATTCTTTAGGTAATGGTCAACACCTGCATTGAACAGAGGGAACTTCCATTCCTTAGGAAATTGTAAACACCTACAATGCACAGAGGGATCATTCATTCCTAAGGCAAATATAAACACCAGCAAAGCACAGAGGGATAATCCATTCCTTAGGTAAATGTCAACACCTACAATGCACAGAGGGCTCATCCATTCCTTAGGTAATGGTCAACACAAGCATTGAACAGAGGGATCTTCCATTCCTTAGGAAATTGTAAACACCTACACTGCACAGAGGCCTCATCCATTCCTTAGGTAATGGTCAACACCTGCATTAAACAGAGGGATCTTCCATTCCTTTGGAGATTGTGGACAAATACAATGCACAGAGGGATCATTCATTCCTAAGGCAAATATAAACACCTGCAATGCAAAGACGGATCATCCATTGCTTAGCTAAAGGAAAATATGTGCAACAAACAGAGGGATCATCCATTCCTTATATAAAGGTCAAAACCCACAATGCACAGAGGGATCATTCATTCCTAAGGCAAATATAAACACCTGCAATGCACAGAGGGATCATCCATTGCTTAGGTAAAGGTAAACACGTGCAATACACAGAGGGATCATCCATTCCCTAGGTAAATGTCAACACCTACAATGCACATGGGGATCATTCATTCCTAAGACAAAGATGAACACCTGCAATGCACACAGGGATCATCCATTGCTTAGGTAAAGGTAAACACGTGCAATACACAGAGGGATCATCCATTCCCTAGGTAAATGTCAACACCTACAATGTACAGAGGGATCATTCATTCCTAAGGCAAATATAAACACCTGCAATGCAAAGACGGATCATCCATTGCTTAGCTAAAGGAAAATATGTGCAACAAACAGAGGGATCATCCATTCCTTATATAAAGGTCAAAACCCACAATGCACAGAGGGATCATTCATTCCTAAGGCAAATATAAACACCTGCAATGCACAGAGGGATCATCCATTGCTTAGGTAAAGGTAAACACATGCAATACACAGAGGGATCATCCATTCCCTAGGTAAATGTCAACACCTACAATGCACAGGGGGATCATTCATTCCTAAGACAAATATAAACACCTGCAATGCACAGAAGGATCATCCATTGCTTAGGTAAAGGTAAACACGTGCAATACACAGAGGGATCATCCATTCCTTAGGTAAAGGTCAACATCTATATTGCACAGAGGGATCATCCATTCCTAAGGTAAAGGTCAACACCTGACTTGCCCAGAGGGATCATCCATATCTTATGCAAAGGTAACACCTGCATTTCACACAAGGAAGATCCATTCCTTTGGTAAAGGTAAATACCTGCATGGAACAGAGGGATCTTCCATTCCTTAGGTAATAGTAAACACCTGCAGTGCACAGAGGGATCATCCAGTCCATAGGTAATGGTAAACACCGGCATTGCCGAGAGGGATCATCCATTCTTTAAGTAAAGGAAGAATCCTGCGTTGCACAGAGGGTTCATCAATTCCTTAGGGAACAGTTAACACCTGCACTGCACAGAGGGCTCATACGTTCCTTACGTAATGGTAAACACATGCATTGAACAGAGGGATCTTCCATTCCTTAGGAAAATGTAAACACCTACAATGCACAGAGGGATCATTCATTCCCAAGTTAAATATAAACACTGCAATGCACACAGGGATCATCCATTGCTTAGGTAAAGATAAACACGTGGAATACACAGAGGGCTCATCCATTCATTAGGTAAAGGTCAACATCTACAATGCACAGAGGGATCATTCATTCCTAAGGCAAATATAAACACCTGCAATGCACAAAGGGATCATCAATTGCTTAGGTAATGGTAAACACGTGCAATACACAGAGGGATCATCCATTCCTTAGGTAAAGGTCAACACCTTACTGGCCCAGAGGGATCATCCAAACATCATGTAAAGGTAACACCTGCATTTCACACAGGGAAGATCCATTCCTTTGGTAAATGTAAAAACCTGCATTGAACAGAGGGATCTTCCAATCCTTAGGTAATAGTAAACACCTGCAATGCACAGAGGGATCATCCATTCCTTAGGTAATGGTGAACACCTGCAATGCACAGAGAGATGATCCAGTCCTTAGGTAATGGTAAACGCCTGCATTGCAGAGAGGGATCATCCATTCTTTAAGTAAACGATGATTCCTGCGTTGAACAGAGGGATCATCGATTCCTGAGCGGACAGTTAACACCTGCACTGCACAGAGGGCTCATCCATTCCTTAGGTAATGTTCAACACCTGCATTGAACAGAGGGATCTTCCATTCCTTAGGAAATTTTAAACACCTACAATACACTGAGGAATCATTCATTCCTAAGGCAAATATAAACACCTGCAATGCACAGAGGGATCATCCATTGCTTAGGTAAAGGAAAACACGTGCAATACACAGAGGGATCATCCATTCCTTACATAAACGTCAACACCTACAATGCACAGAGTGATCATTCATTGCCCAGGCAAATATAAAGACCTGCAATGCACAGAGGGATCATCCATTGCTTAGGTAAAGGTAAACAAGTGCAATATACAGAGGGATCATCCATTCCTTAGGTAAAGTTCACACCTACATTGCACAGAGGGATCATCCATTCTTTAGGTAAAGGTCAACACCTGACTGGCACAGAAGGATCATAAATAACTTAGGTAAAGGTAAACATCTGCATTTCACGCAGGGAAGATCCATTCCTTATGTAAAGGTAAAAATCTGCATTGAACAGAGGGATCATCCATTCCTTAGGTAATAGTAAACACCTGCAACGCACAGAGGGAGCATACATTCCTTAGGTAAAGGTCAACACATGACTGACCCAGAAGGATCATCCATACATTCTGTAAAGGTAAACACCTGCTTTGAACACAGGGAACATACATTCCTTAGGTAATTGTAAACACCTGCAATGCACAGAGGGATCATAGAGTCCTTAGGTAATGTTAAACGCCTTCATTGCAGAGGGCGATCATCCATTCTTTATGTAAAGGAAGAATCCTGCGTTGAACAGAGGGATCATCGATTCCTTAGGGAACAGTTAACACCTGCACTGCACAGAGGGCTCATCCATTCCTTAGGTAATGGTCAACACATGCATTGAACAGAGGAATCTTCCATTCCTTAGGAAATTGTAAACACCTACAATGCACAGAGGGTTCATTCATTCCTAAGGCAAATGTAAATACCTGCAATGCACAGAGGGATCGTCCATTGCTAAGGTAAACGTAAACACGTGCAATACACAGAGGGATCATCCATTCCTTTGGTAAAGGTCAACACCTACATTGCACAGAGGGAACATCCATTCCTTAGGTAAAGGTCAACACCAGACTGGCCCAGAGGGATCATCCATATCTTATGTAAAGTTAACACCTGCATTTCACACAGGGAAGATCCATTCCTTTGGTAAAGGTAAAAACCTGCATTGAACAGAGGGATCTTCCATTCCTTAGGTAATATTAAACACCTGCAATGCACAGAGGGATATCCATTGCTTAGGTAAATGTAAACAGGGGCAATACACAGAGGGATCATACATTCCTTAGGTCAAGGTCAACACCTACAATGCACAGAGGTATCATTCATTCCTAAGGCAAATATAAACACCTGGAATGCACAGAGGGATCATCCATTGCTTCTGTAAAGGTAAACACGTGCAATACACAAAGGGATCATCCATTCCTTAGGTAAAGGTCAACACCTACATTGCAGAGAGGAATCATTCATTCCTAAGGCAAATATAAACACCTGTAATGCACAGAGGGATCATCCATTCCTTACGTGAAGGTGGAAACCTGCATTGAAAACAGGGATCTTCCTTTTCAAGCGAACAGTTAACACCTTCACTGCACAGAGTGCTCATCCATTCCTTAGGTAATGGTCAACACCTGCATTGAACAGAGGGATCTTCCATTACTTAGGAAATTGTAAACACCTGCAAAGCACAGAGGGGCAATTCATTCCTAAGGCAAATATAAACACCTGCAATGCACAGAGGGATCATCCATTCCGTAGGTAAAGGTCCACACCTGACTGGACCAGAAGGATCATCCATAACTTATGTAAAGGTAACACCTCCATTTCACACAGCGAAGATCCATTCCTTTGTAAAAGTAAAAATTGGCATTGAACAGAGGGATCTTCCATTCCATAGGAAATTGTGAACACCTACAATGCTCAGAGGGATCATTCATTAGTAAGACAAATATAAACACCTGCAATGAACAGAGGGATCATCCATTGCTTAGGTAAAGGTAAACACGTGCAATACACAGAGGGTCATCCATTCCTTAGGTAAAAGTCCATACCTACACTGAACAGAGTGATCATTCATTCCTAAGGCAAATATAAACACGTGCAATGCAAAAAGGGATAATCCATTGCTCAGGTAAAGGTAAACACGTGCAATACAAAGAGGGATCATCCATTCCTTAGGTAAAGGTCAACACCTACAATGCACAGAGGGATCATTCTATTCCTTAGGTAAGTGTTTACACCTGCATTGCACAGGGGGATCATCCATTCCTTAAGTGAAGGTAGAAACCTGCATTGAACAGAGGGATCATCCTTTTCAAGGTAAAGGTACACACCTGCTTTGAACAGAGGGATCATCTATTCCTTAGGGAACAGTTAACACCTGCACTGCACAGAGGGCTAATCCATTCCTTAGGTAATGGTCAACACCTGCATTGAACAGAGGGATCATCCAATCCTTAGGAAATTGTAAACACCTACAATGCAGAGAGGGATCATTCATTCCTAAGGCAAATATAAACACCTGCAATGCACAGAGGGATCACCCATTGCTGAGGTAAAGGTAAACACGTACAATACACATAGGGATGATCCATTCCTGAGGTGAAGGTAAACACCTACAATGCACAGAGGGATCATTCATTCCTAAGGCAAATATAAACACCTGCAATTCACACAGTGATCATCCATTCCTTAGCTAAAGGTCAACACCTGACTGGCCCAGAAGGATCATCCATACCTTATGTAAAGGTAAACACCTGCGTTGCACACAGGGAACATCCATTCCTTAGGTAAATTTAAACACCTGCAATGCCCAGAGAGATCATCCATTCCTTAGGTAAGTGTTTACACCTGCATTGCACAGGAGCATCATCCATTCCTTATGTGAAGGTGGAAACTGCATTGAACAGAGGGATCATCCTTTTCAAGGTAAAGGTACCCACCTGCGTTGAACAGAGGGATCATCGATTGCTTAGGGAACATTTAACACCTGCACTGAACAGAGGGCTCATCCATTCCTTAGGTAATGGTCAACACCTGCATTGAACAGAGGGATCTTCCATTCCTTAGGAAAATGTAAACACATACAATGCACAAATGGATCATTCATTCCTAAGGCAAATATAAACACCTGCAATGCACAGAGGGATCATCCATTGCTTAGGTAAAGGTAAACACGTGCAATACACAGAGTGATCATCCATTCCTAGGTAAAGGTCAACACCTCCATTGCACAGAGGGATCATCCATTCCTTAGGTAAAGGTCAACGCCTGACTGGTCCAGAAGGATCATCCATACCTTATGTAAAGTTAACACCTGCGTTTCACACAGGGAAGATACATTCCTTTGTTAAAGGTAAAAACCTGGTTTGAAGAGAGGGTCTTCCATTCCTTAGGAAATTGTAAACACCTACAAAGCACAGAGGTATAATTCATTCCTAAAGAAAATATAAACACCTGCAATGCACAGAGGGATCATCCATTGCTTAGTTAAAGGTCAAAACCTACAATACACAGAGGGATCATTCATTCCTAAGGCAAATATAAACACTTGCAATGCACAGAGGGATCATCCATTGCTTAGGTAAAGGTAAACATGTGCAATACACAGAGGGATCATCCATTCCTTAGGTAAAGGTCAACTCCTGACTGGCCAGAAGGATCATCCATAACTTATGTAAAGGTAAAAGCCTGCATTGCACAGAGGGAACATCCATTCCTTAGGTAATTGTAAACACCTGCAATGCACAGAGGGATCGTCCATACCTAAGGTAAATGCAAACACATAGAATGCACAGAGGGATCATCTATTGCTCAGGTAAGTGTTTACACCTGCATTGCACAGGGGGATCATCCATTCCTTAAGTGAAGGTAGAAACCTGCATTGAACAGAGGGATCATCCTTTTCAAGGGAAAGGTACACACCTGCCTTGAACAGATGGATCATCGATTCCTTAGGGAACAGTTAACACCTGCAATGCACAGAGGGCTCATCCATTCCTTAGGTAATGGTCATCACCTGAATTGGATAGAGGGAACTTAAATTCCTTAGGAAAATGTACACACCTACAATGCACAGAGGGATCATTCATTCCTAAGGCAAATATAAACACCTGCAGTGCAAAGAATGATCATCCATTGCTTACGTAAATGTAAACACATGCAATACACAGAGGGACCATCCATTCCTCAGATCAAGGTCAACACCTACAATGCACAGAGGGATCCTTAATTCCTAAGGCAAATATAAACACCTGCAATGCACAGAGAGATCATCCATGGCTTAGGTAAAGGTAAACACGTGCAATACACAGAGGGATCATCCATTCCTTAGGTAAAGGTCAACTCCTGACTGGCCCAGAAGTATCATCCACACCTATGTAAAGGTAACACCTGCATTTCACACAGGGAAGATCCATTCCTTTAGTAAGGGTAAAAACCGGCATTGAACAGAAGTATCTTCCGTTCCTTAGGTAATAGTAAACACGTGCAATGCACAGAGGGATCATCCATTCCTTAGGTAATGATAAATACCTGCAATGCACAGAAGGATCATCCAGTCCTTAGGTAATGGTAAACGCCTGCATTGCAGAGAGGGATCATCCATTCTTTAAGTAAAGGCAGACACCTGCACTGCACAGAGGGTTCATCCATTCCTTAGGTAATGGTCAACACCTGCATTGAACAGAGGGAACTTCCATTCCTTAGGAAATTTTAAACACCTACAATGCGCAGAGGGATCATTCATTCCTAAGGCAAATATAAACACCTACAATGCACAGAGGGATCATCCATTGCTTAGGTAATGGTGAACACCTCCAATGCACAGAGGGGTCATCCAGTCCTTAGATAATGGCTAACACCTGCATTGCAGAGAGGGATCACTCATTCTTCAAGTAAAGGAAGAATCCTGCATTGAACAGAGGGATCATCGATTCCTTAGGGAACAGTTAACACCTGCACTGCACAGAGGGTTCATCCATTCCTTAGGTAATGGTCAACACCTGCATTGAACAGAGGGAACTTCCATTCCTTAGGAAATTTTAAACACCTACATTGCACAGAGGGAGCATTCATTCCTAAGGCAAATATAAACACCTGCACTTTACAGAGGGCTCTTCCATTCCTTAGGTAATGGTAAACACCTGCAGTGAACAGAGGGATCTTCCATTCCCTATGAAATTGTAAACACCTCCAATGCACAGCGGGATCATCCATTCCTGAGGTAAATATAAACACCTGCAATGCACAGAGGGATCACCCATTGCTTAGGTGAAGGTCAACACCTACATTGCACAGAGGGATCATCCATTCCTTAGGTAAAGATCAACACCTGACTGGCCCAGAAAGATCATCCATACCTTATGTAAAGGTAAAGATCTGCATTGCACACAAGGAACATCCATTCCCTAGGTAATTGTAAACACCTACAATGCACAGAGGGATCATCTATTCCTTAGGTAAGTGTATACACCTGCATTGCACAGGGGGATCATCGATTCCTTAAGTGAAGGTAGAATCCTGCATTGAACAGAGGGATCATCCTTTTCAAGGTAAAGGTACACACTTGCGTTGAACAGAGGGATCATCGATTCCTTAGGGAACAGTAAACACCTGCACTGCACAGAGGGATCATCCATTCCTTTGGAAATGGTCAACACCTGCATTGAACAGAGGGCTCATCCATTCCTTAGGTAAAGGTCATCACCTGCATTGAACAGCGGGATCTTCCATTCCCTAGGAAATTGTAAACATTTACAATGCACAGAGGGATCATTCATTCCTAAGTCAAATATAAACACCTGCAATGGACCGAGGGATCATCCATTGCTTAGGTAAAGGTAAACACGTGCAATACACAGAGGGATAATCCATTCCTTAGGAAAAGTTCAACACCTACATTGCACAGAGGTATCATCCATTCCTTAGGAAAAGGTCAACATCTGACTGGCCCAGAAGGATCATCCATAAGTTATGGAAAGGTAAACACCTGTATTGCATATAGGGAACAACAATTCCTTAGGTAATTGTAAACAAGTGCAATGCACAGAGCGATCATCCATTCCTTAAGTGAAGGTAGACACCTGCATTGAACAGAGGGATCAACCTTTTCAAGGTAAAGGTACACACAGAGGGATCATCCATTGCTTAGGTCAAGGTAAACACGTGCAATACACAGTGGGATCATCCATTCCTTAGGTAAATTAGAACACCTACATTGCACAGAGGGATCATCCATTCCTTAGGTAATGGTAAACACCTGCAATGCACAGAGGGATCATCCACTCCTTAGGTAATGGTAAACGACTGCATTGCACAAAGGGAACATCCATTCCTTAGGTAATTGTAAACACCTGCAAGGCCAGAGGGATCATCCAATCCTTAGGTAATGGTAAACACCTGCAATGCACAGAGCGATCATCCAGGCCTTAGGTAATGGTAAACGCCTGAATTGCAGAGAGGGATCATCCATTCTTTAAGTAAAGGAAGAATCCTACGTTAAACAGAAGGATCGTCAGGTCCTTAGGCAACAGTTAACACCTGCACTGCACAGAAGGTTCATTCCATTCCTTAGGTAATGGTCAACACCTGCATTGAATAGAGGGATCATTCATTTCTAAGGCAAATATAAACACCTGAAATGCACAGAGAGATCATCCATTCCTTAAGTGAAGGTAGAAACCTGCATTGAACAGAGGGATCATCCTTTTCAAGGTACACACCTGCGTTAAACAGAGTGGTCATCGATTCCTTAGGGAGCAGTTAACACCTGCATTGCAGAGAGGGCTCATCCATTCCTTTGGTAATAGTCAACCTTGCATTGAACAGAGGGTTCTTCCATTCATTAGGAAATTGTAAACACATACAATGCACAAAGGGATCATTCATTCCTCAGGCAAATATAAACACCTGCAATGCACAGAGGGATCATCCATTGCTTCGGTAAAGGTAAACACTTGCAATACACAGAGGTATCATCCATTCCCTAGGTAAAGGTGAACACCTACTTTGCACAGAATGATTATCCATTTTTTAGGTAAAGGTCAACACTGACTGGCCCAGAAGGATCATCCATACCTTATGTAAAGATAAACACCTGCATTGCACACAGGGAACATCCATTCCTTAGGTAATTGTAAAAACCTGCAATGCACAGAGGGATCATCCATTCCTAAGGTAAATGTAAGCACCTATAATGCACAGAGGGATCATCTATTCCTTAGGTAAGTGTATGCACCTGCATTGCACAGGGGAAACATCCATTCCTTAAGTGAAGGTAGAAACCTGCATTGAACAGAGGGATCATACTTTTCAAGGTAAAGGTACACACCTGCTTTGAACAGAGGGATCATCTATTCCTTAGGGAACAGTTAACACCTGCACTGCACAGAGGGCTAATCCATTCCTTAGGTAATGGTCAACACCTGCATTGAACAGAGGGATCATCCATTCCTTAGGAAATCGTAAACACCTACAATGCAGAGAGGGATCATTCATTCCTAAGGCAAATATAAACACCTGCAATGCACAGAGGGATCAACCATTGCTGAGGTAAAGGTAAACACGTGCAATACACAGAGGGATCATCCATTCCTTAGGTAAAGGTCAACACCTACAATACACAGAGGGATCATTCATTCCTACAGCAAATATAAATTCCTGCAATGCACAGAAGGATCATCCATTGCTTAGGTAATGGTAAACACATGCATTGAACAGAGGGATCATCCATTCCTAAGAAAATTGTACACACCTACAATGTACAGAGGGATCATTCATTCATAAGGCAAATATAAACACCTGCAATGCACAGAGGGATCATCCAGCCCTTAGGTTATGGTAAACGCCTGCATTGCAGATAGGGATCATCCATTCTTAAATAAAGGAAGAATCCTGAGTTGAACAGAGGGATCATCCATTGCTTAGGGAACAGTAAACAACTGCACTGCACAGAGGGCTCATCCATTCCTTAGGTAATGGTCGACACCTGCATTGAACAGAGGGATCTTCCATTCCTTAGGACATTGTAAACACCTACAATGAACACAGGGATCATTCATTCCTAAGGCAAATATAAACACCTGCAATTCACAGAGGGATCATCCATTGCTTAGGTAAAGGTAAACACGTTCAATACACAGAGGGATCATCCATTCCTTAGGTAAATGTCAACACCTACATTGCACAGAGGGATCATCCATTCCTTAGGTAAAGGTCAACACCTGACTGGCGCAGTAGGATCATCCATACCTTATGTAAAGGTAAACGCCTGCATTGCACACAGGGAATATCCATTCCTTAGGTAATTGTAAACACCTGCAATGCACAGAGGGATCATCTATTCCTATGGTAAATGCAAACACCTGCAATGCACACAGGGATCATCCATTGCTTAGTTAAAGGTAAACACGTGCAATACACAGAGGAATCATCCATTCCTTAGGTAAAGGTCAACACCAACAATGAACAGAGGGATTACTCATTCCTAAGGCAAATATTAACACCTGCAATGAACAGAGGGATCACCCATTGCTTAGGTAAAGGATAAACCCGTGCAATACACAGAGGTATCATCCAATCCTTAGGTAAAGGTCAACACCTACATTGCACAGAGGGATAATCCATTCCTTAGGGAAAGGTCAACACCTGACTGGCCCAGAGGCATCACTCATAACTTATGTAAAGGTAACACCTGCATTTCACACAGGGAAGATCCATTCCTTTGGTAAAGGTGAAAACCTGCATTGAACAGAGGGATCTTCCAATCCTTAGGTAATAGAAAACACCTGCAATGCACAGAGTGATCATCCATTCCTTACGTAAAGGTCAACACCCCCATTGCACAGAGGGAACAACAATTCCTTAGGTAAAGGTCCAAACCTGACAGGCCCAGAAGGATCATCCATACCTTATGTAAAGGTAAACACCTGCATTACACGCAGGGAACATCCTTTCCATAGGTAATTGTAAACACCTGCAATGCACAGAGGGATCATCAATTCCTAAGGTAAATGCAAACACCTACAATGCACAGAGGGATCATCTATTCCTTATGTAAATGATTACACCTGCATTGCACAGGGGGATCATCCATTCCTTAAGTGAAGGTAGAAACCTGCATTGAACAGAGGGCTCATCCTTTTAAAGGTAAAGGTACACACCTGCGTTGAAGAGAGGGATCAACGATTCCTTAGGGAACAGATAACACCTGCACTGCACAGAGGGCTCATCCATTCCTTAGGTAATGGTCAACACCAGCATTGGACATAGGGATCTTAAATTCCTTAGGAAACTGTACACACCTACAATGCACAGAGGGATCATTAATTCCTAAGGCAAATATAAACACCTGCAATGCACAGAGGGATAATCCATTGCTTAGGTACAGGTCAGCACCTGCTTTGAACAGAGGGATCTTCCATTCCTTAGGAAATTGTAAACACCTACAATGCACAGAGGGATCATTCACTCCTAAGGCAAATATAAACACCTGCAATGCCCAGAGGGATCATCCATTGCTTATGTAAAGGTAAACACGTGCAATTCACAGAGGGATCATCCATTCCTTAGGTAAAGGTCAACACGTGCATTCAACAGAGGGATCTTCAAATCCTTAGGAAATTGTAAACACCTACAATGCACAGAGGGATCATTCATTCGTAAGGCAAATATTAACAACTGCAATGCACAGAGGGATCATCCATTCCTTAGGTAATGGTCAACACCTGCATTGAACAGAGGGTTCTTCCATTCCTTAGGAAATTGTAAACACCTACAATGCACAGAGGGATCATTCATTCCTAAGGCAAATATAAGGACCTGCAATGCACAGAGGGATCATCCATTGCTTAGGTAAAGGTAAACACGTGCAATACACAGAGGGATCATCCATTCCTTAGGTAAAGGTCAACACCTACATTGCGCAGAGTGACCAGCCATTCCTAAGGTAAAGGTTAACACCTACATTGAACAGAGGGATCATCCATTCCTTAGGTAAAGGTCAACACCTAAACACCTACATTCCACAGAGGGATCATCCATTCCTTAGGTAAAGGTCAACACCTGACTGGCCCAGAGGGATCATCCATACCTTATTTAAAGGTAACACCTGCATTTCACTCAGGGAAGATCCATTCCTTTGTTAAAGGTAAAATCCTGCATTGAACAGAGGGATCATCAATTCCTTAGGTAATAGTAAACACCTGCAATGCACAGAGGAATCATCCATTCCTTAGGTAATCATAAACACCTGCAATGCACAGAGGGATCATCCAGTCCTTAGGTAATGGTATACATCTGCATTGCAGAGAGGGATCATCCATTTTTTAAGTAATGGAATAATCCTGCCTTGAACAGAGGGATCATCGATTCCATAGGGAACAGTTAACCCCTACACTGAGAGAGGGCTGATCCATTTCTTAGGTAATGGTCAACACCTGCATTGAACAGAGGGATCTTCCATTCCTTAGGAACTTGTAAACACCTACAATGCACAGAGGGATCATTCATTCCTTAGGCAAACATAAACACCTGCAATGCACAGTGGGCTCATCCATTCCTAGGTAATGGTCAACACCTGCATTGAACAGAGGGATCTTCCATTCCTTAGAAATTGTAAACACCTACAACGCACAGAGGGATCATTAATTCCTAAGGCAAATATAAACACATGTAATGCAAAGAGGGATCATCCATTGCTTAGGTAATGGTAAACACCTTCAATGCACAGAGGAATCATCCAGTCCTTAGGTAATGGTAAACGCATGCATTGCAGAGAGTGATCATCCATTCTTTAAGTAAAGGAAGAATCCTGCATTGAACAGAGGGATGGCTGATACCTTAGGGAACAGTTAACACCTGCACTGCACAGAGGGCTAATCCATTCCTTAGGTAATGGTCAATGCCTGCATTGAACAGAGTGATCTTCCATTCCTTAGAAATTGTAAACACCTACAATGCACAAAGGGATAATTCATTTCCTAAGGCAAATATGAACACCTGCAATGCACAGAGGATCATCCATTGCTGAGATAAAGGTAAACACGTGCAATACATAGAGGGATCATCCGTTCCTTATGTAAAGGTCAACACCTGACTGGCACAGAAGGATCATCCATACCTTTATGTAAAGGTAAACACCTGCATTGCACACAGGAACATCCATTAATTAGGTAATTGTAAACACCTGCAATGCACAGAGGATCATCCATTCCTAAGGTAAATGTAAACACCTACAATGCACAGAGGATCATCTATTCCTTCGGTAAGTGTATACACATGCATTGCACAGGAGATCATACATTCCTTAAGTGAATGTAGAAACCTACATTGAACAGTGGGATCATTCTTTTCAAAGGTACACACCTGCATTGAACAGAAGTATCATCGATTACTTAGGGGAACAATAACACCTGTATTGCACAGAGGGCTCATCCATTCCTTAGGTAATGGTCAACACCTGCATTGAACAGAGGATCGTCCATTCCTTAGGAAATTATAAACACTTACAATGCACAGAGGGATCATCCATTCCTAAGGCAAATATAAGCACCTGCAATACACATTGGGATCATCCATTGCTTAGGTAAAGGTAAACACGTGCAATACACAGAGGGATCATCCATTCCTTAGGTAAAGATCAACACCTACATTGTACAGACGCATCATCCATTCCTTAGGTAAAGGTCAACAAGTGACTGGCCAAGAGGGATCATCCATACCTTATGTAAAGGCAACACCTGCATTTCACACATTGAAGATCCATTCCTTTGGTAAATAAAAAAACCTGCATTGAACAGAGGGATCTTCCATTCCTTAGGTAATTGAAAACACCTGCAATGCACAGAGTGATCATCCATTAGTTACGTAAATATAAACACCCCCATTGCACAGAGGGATCATCCATTCCTTAGGTAAAGGTCCAAACCTGACAGGCCCAGAAGGATCATCCATACCTTATGTAAGGTAAACACCTGCATTACACGCAGGGAACATCCTTTCCATAGGTAATTGTAAACACCTGCAATGCACAGAGGATCATCAATTCCTTAAGGTAAATGCAAACACCTACAATGCACAGAGGGGATCATCAATTCCTTATGTAAATGATTACACCTGCATTGAACAGGGGATCATCCATTCCTTAGGGGAAGGTAGAAACCTGCATTGAACAGAGGGCTCATCCTTTTAAAGGTAAAGGTACACACCTGCGTTGAAGAGAGGATCAACGATTCCTTAGGGAACAGATAACACCTGCACTGCACACAGGGCTCATCCATTCCTTAGGTAATGGTCAACACCAGCATTGGACATAGGGATCTTAAATTCCTTAGGAAAACTGTAAACACCTACAATGCACAGAGGGATCATTAATTCCTAAGGCAAATATAAACACCTGCAATGCACAGAGGGATAATCCATTGCTTAGGTACAGGTCAACACCTGCTTTGAACAGAGGGATCTTCCATTCCTTAGGAAATTGTAAACACCTACAATGCACAGAGGATCATTCACTCCTAAGGCAAATATAAACACCTGCAATGCCCAGAGGGATCATCCATTGCTTATGTAAAGGTAAACACGTGCAATTCACAGAGGGATCATCCATTCCTTAGGTAAAGGTCAACACGTGCATTCAACAGAGGGATCTTCAAATCCTTAGGAAATTGTAAACACCTACAATGCACAGAGGATCATTCATTCGTAAGGCAAATATTAACAACTGCAATGCACAGAGGGATCATCCATTCCTTAGGTAATGGTCAACACCTGCATTGAACAGAGGGTTCTTCCATTCCTTAGGAAATTGTAAACACCTACAATGCACAGAGGGATCATTCATTCCTAAGGCAAATATAAGGACCTGCAATGCACAGAGGGATCATCCATTGCTTAGGTAAAGGTAAACACGTGCAATACACAGAGGGATCATCCATTCCTTGGGTAAAGGTCAACACCACCATTGAGCAGAGTGACCAGCCATTCCTAAGGTAAAGGTTAACACCACATTGAACAGAGGGATCATCCATTCCTTAGGTAAAGGTCAACACCTAAACACCTACATTCCACAGAGGGATCATCCATTCCTTAGGTAAAGGTCAACACCTGACTGGCCCAGAGGATCATCCATACCTTATTTAAAGGTAACACCTGCATTTCACTCAGGGAAGATCCATTCCTTTGTTAAAGGTAAAATCCTGCATTGAACAGAGGATCATCAATTCCTTAGGTAATAGTAAACACCTGCAATGCACAGAGGAATCATCCATTCCTTAGGTAATCATAAACACCTGCAATGCACAGAGGGATCATCCAGTCCTTAGGTAATGGTATACATCTGCATTGCAGAGAGGGATCATCCATTTTTTAAGTAATGGAATAATCCTGCCTTGAACAGAGGGATCATCGATTCCATAGGGAACAGTTAACCCTACACTGAGAGGGCTGATCCATTTCTTAGGTAATGGTCAACACCTGCATTGAACAGAGGGATCTTCCATTCCTTAGGAACTTGTAAACACCTACAATGCACAGAGGGATCATTCATTCCTTAGGCAAACATAAACACCTGCAATGCACAGTGGGCTCATCCATTCCTTAGGTAATGGTCAACACCTGCATTGAACAGAGGGATCTTCCATTCCTTAGGAAATTGTAAACACCTACAACGCACAGAGGGATCATTAATTCCTAAGGCAAATATAAACACATGTAATGCAAAGAGGGATCATCCATTGCTTAGGTAATGGTAAACACCTTCAATGCACAGAGGAATCATCCAGTCCTTAGGTAATGGTAAACGCATGCATTGCAGAGAGTGATCATCCATTCTTTAAGTAAAGGAAGAATCCTGCATTGAACAGAGGGATGGCTGATACCTTAGGGAACAGTTAACACCTGCACTGCACAGAGGGCTAATCCATTCCTTAGGTAATGGTCAATGCCTGCATTGAACAGAGTGATCTTCCATTCCTTAGGAAATTGTAAACACCTACAATGCACAAAGGGATAATTCATTCCTAAGGCAAATATGAACACCTGCAATGCACAGAGGGATCATCCATTGCTGAGATAAAGGTAAACACGTGCAATACATAGAGGGATCATCCGTTCCTTATGTAAAGGTCAACACCTGACTGGCACAGAAGGATCATCCATACCTTATGTAAAGGTAAACACCTGCATTGCACACAGGGAACATCCATTAATTAGGTAATTGTAAACACCTGCAATGCACAGAGGGATCATCCATTCCTAAGGTAAATGTAAACACCTACAATGCACAGAGGGATCATCTATTCCTTCGGTAAGTGTATACACATGCATTGCACAGGGAGATCATACATTCCTTAAGTGAATGTAGAAACCTACATTGAACAGTGGGATCATTCTTTTCAAAGGTACACACCTGCATTGAACAGAAGTATCATCGATTACTTAGGGAACAATAACACCTGTATTGCACAGAGGGCTCATCCATTCCTTAGGTAATGGTCAACACCTGCATTGAACAGAGGGATCGTCCATTCCTTAGGAAATTATAAACACTTACAATGCACAGAGGGATCATCCATTCCTAAGGCAAATATAAGCACCTGCAATACACATTGGGATCATCCATTGCTTAGGTAAAGGTAAACACGTGCAATACACAGAGGGATCATCCATTCCTTAGGTAAAGATCAACACCTACATTGTACAGACGCATCATCCATTCCTTAGGTAAAGGTCAACAAGTGACTGGCCAAGAGGGATCATCCATACCTTATGTAAAGGCAACACCTGCATTTCACACATTGAAGATCCATTCCTTTGGTAAAGGTAAAAACCTGCATTGAACAGAGGTATCATCCATTCCTTAGCAAATTGTAAACACCTACAATGCACAGAGGGATCATTCATTAGTAAGGCAAATATAAACACCTGCAATGCACAGAGGGATCATCCATTGCTTAGGTAAAGGTCAACAACTGACTGGCCCAGAAGGATCATCCATACCTTATGTAAAGGTAAACACCTGCATTGCACGCAGGGAACATCCATACCTTAGGTAATTGTAAACACCTGCAATGCACAGTGGGATCATCCAGTCCTTAGGTAATGTTAAACGCCTTCATTGCAGAGAAGGATCATCAATTCTTCACGAAAAGGAAGAATCCTGCGTAGAACAGAGGGATCATCGATTCCTTAGGGGACAGGTAACACCTGCACGGCACAGAGGGCTTATCCATTCCTTAGGTATTGGTCAACACCTGCATTGAACAGAGGGATCTTCCATTCCTTAGGAAATTGTAAACACCTACAATGCACAAGGGGATCATTCATTCCTAAGGCAAATATAAGCACCTGCAATGCACCGAGGGATCATCCATTGCTTAGCAAAAGGTAAACACGTGCAATACACAGAGGGATCATCCATTCCTTAGGTAAAGGTCAACATGTACATTGCACAGGGGATCATTCATTGCTAAGGCAAATATAAACACCTGCCATGCACAGAGGGATCATCCATTCATTAGGTAAAGGTCAACACCTGACTGGCCCAGAAGGATCATCCATACTTTATGTAAAGGTAACACCTGCATTTCATACAGGGAAGATCCATTCCTTTGTAAAGGTAAAAACCTGCATTGAACAGAGGGATCTTCCATTCCCTAGCAAATTGTAAACACCTACAATGCACAGAGGGATCATTCATTAGTAAGGCAAATATAAACACCTGCAATGCACAGAGGGATCATCCATTGCTTAGGTAAAGGTAAATACATGCAATACACAGAGGGATGATACATTCCTTAGGTAATGGTCAACAGCTACAATGCACAGAGGGATCATTCATTCCTAAGGCAAATATAAACACGTGCAATGCACAGAGGAATCATCCATTCCGTAGGTAAAGGTCAGCACCTCACTGTCCCAGGAGGATCATCCATACCTTATATAAAGGTAAACACCTGCATTGCACACAGGGAACATCCATTCCTTAGGTAATTATAAACACCTGCAATGCCCAGAGTGATCATCCATTCCTTAGGCAAGTGTATACACCTGCATTGTAGAGGGGGATCATCCATTCCTTAATTGAAGGTAGAAAACTGCATTGAACAGAGGGATCATCCTTTTCAAGGTAAAGGTACACACCTGCGTTGAACAGAAGGATCATCGATTCCTTAGGGAACAGTTAACACCTGCACTGCACAGAGTGCTCATCCATTCCTTAGGTAATGGTCAAGACCTGCATTGAACAGAGGGATCTTCCATTCCTTACGAAATTGTATAAACCTACATAGCACAGAGGGATCATTCATTCCTAAGGCAAATATAAAGACCTGCAATGCACAGAGAGATCATCCATTGCTTAGGTAAAGGTCAACACCTACAATGAATAGAGGGATCATTCATTACTAAGGCAAATATAAACACCTGCAATGCACAGAGGGATCATCCATTGCTTAGGTAATGGTCAACACCTTCCTTGAACAGAGGGATCATCCATTCCCTAGGTAAAGGTCAACACCTACAATGCACAGAGTGATTATTCATTCCTAAGGCAAATATAAA
The DNA here is from genome assembly GCA_036365145.1 of Orientallactaga sibirica. Lineage (NCBI taxonomy): Eukaryota > Metazoa > Chordata > Mammalia > Rodentia > Dipodidae > Orientallactaga > Orientallactaga sibirica. The sequence goes on from JAEOAD010001320.1 coordinate 450,638, forward strand.
CACCTGCAATGCCCAGAGCGATCATCCATTCCTTAGGTAAAGCTAAAAACCTACAATGCACAGAGGGATCATTCATTCCTAAGGCAAATATAAACACCTGCAATGCACAGAGGGATCATTCATTGCTTAGGTAAAGGTAAACACGTCCAATACACAGAGGGATCATCCATTCCTTAGGTAAAGGTCAACACCTACATTGCACAGAATGATCATCCATACCTTATGTAAAGGCAAACACCTGCATTGCACACAGGGAACTTCCATTCCTTAGGTAAGTGTAAACACCTGCAATGCACAGAGGGATCATCCATTCCTAAGGTAAATGTAAACACCTACAATGCACAGAGGGATCATTTCTTCCTTAGGCAAGTGCATTCACCTACATTGCACAGGGGGATCATCCATTCCTTAAGTGAAGGTAGAAAACTGCATTGAACAGAGGGATCATCCTTTTCAAGGTAAAGGTACAAACCTGCGTTGAACAGAGGGATCATCGATTCCTTAGTGCACAGTTAACACCTACACTGCACAGAGGGCTCATCCATTCCTTTCATAATGATCAACACCTACACTGAACAGAGGGATCTTCCATTTTTTAGGAAATTGTAAACACCTACAATGTACAGAGGGACTATTCATTCCTAAGGCAAATATAAACACCTGCAATGCACAGAGGGATCATCCATTGCTTAGGTAATGGTAAACGCCTGCACTGCAGAGAGGGATCATCCATTCTTTGAGTAAAAGAAGAATCTTGCGTTGAACAGAGGGATCATCGATTCCTTAGGGAACGGTTAACACCTGCACTGCACAGAGGGCTCATCCATTCCTTAGGTAATGATCAACACCTGCATTGAACAGAGGGATCTTCCATTCCTTAGGAAATTGTATACACCTACAATGCACAGAGGGATCATTCATTCCTAAGGCAAATATAAACACCTGCAATGCACAGAGGGATCATCCATTGCTTAGGTAAAGGTAAACACGTGCAATACACAGAGGGATCATCAATTCCTAAGGTAAATGTACACACCTACAATGCAGAGAGGGATCATCTATTCCTCAGGTAAGTGTATACACCTGCATTGCACAGAAACCTGCATTGAACAGAGGGATCATCCTTTTCAAGGAAAGTGTAGACACCTGCGTTGATCAGAGGGATCATCGATTCCTTAGGGAACAGTTAACACCTGCACTGCACAGAGTGCTCATCCATTCCTAAGGTAATGATCAACATCTGCATTGAAGAGATGGATCTTCCATTCCTTAGGAAATTGTAAAGAACTACAATGTACAGAGGGATCATTCATTCCTAAGGCAAATATAAACACCTGCAATGCACAGAGGGATCATCCATTGCTTAGGTAAAGGTAAACACGTGCAATACACAGAGGGATCATCCATTCCTTAGGTAAAGGTCAACACCTACAATGCACAGAGGGATCATTCATTTCCTAAGGCAAATATAAACACCAGCAATGCACAGAGGGATCATGCATTCCTTAGGTAATGGTGAACACCTGCATTGAACAGAGGGATCTTGCATTCCTTAGGAAATTGTAAACACCTACAACGCACAGAGGGATCATTCATTCCTAAGGCAAATATAAACACCTGCAATGCACAGAGTGATCATCCATTGCTTAGGTAATGGTAAACACCTGCAATGAACAGAGGGATCATCCAGTCCTTACGTAAATGTAAACGCCTGCATTGCAGAGAGGGATTATCCATTCTTTAAGTAACCTGCATTGAACAGAGGGATCATCCTTTTCAAGGAAAGTGTAGACACCTGCGTTGAACAAAGGGATCATCGATTCCTTAGGGAACGGTTAACACCTGCACTGCACAGAGGGCTCATCCATTCCTTACGTAATGTTCAACACCTGCATTGAACGGAGGGATCTTCCATTCCTTACGAAATTGTAAACACCTACAATGCACAGAGGGATCACCCATTACTTAAGTGAAGGTAGAAACCTGCATTGAACAGAGGGATCATCCTTTTCAAGGTAAAGGTACACACCTGCGTTGAATAGAGGGATCATCAATTCCTTAGGGTACAGTTAACACCTGCACTGCACAGAGGGCTCATCCATTCCTTAGGTAATGGTCAACACCTGCATTGAACAGAGGGATCTTCCATTTCTTAGGAAATTGGAAACACCTACAATGCACAGAGGGATCATTCATTCCTAAGGCAAACACCTGCAATGCACCGAGTGATCATCCATTGCTTAGGTAAATGTAAACACGTGCAATACACAGAGGGATCATCCATTCCTTAGGTAAAGGTCAACACCTACATTGCACAGAGGGATCATCCGTTCCTTAGGTAAAGGTCAACACCTGACTGGCACTGAATGATCATCCATAACTTATGTAAAGGCAAACACCTGCATTGCGCACAGGGAACTTCCATTCCTTAGGTAATTCTAAACAGCTGCAATGCACAGAAGGATCATCCATTCCTAAGGTAAATGTAAACACATGAACTGCACAGAGGGATCATCTATTCCTTAGGAAAGTGTATACACCTGCATTGCACAGGGGGATCATCAATTCCTTAAGTGAAGGTAGAAACCTGCATTGAACAGAGGGATCATCCTGTTGAAGGTAAATGTACATACCTGCCTTGAACAGAGGGATCATCGATTCCTTAGGGAACAGATAACACCTGCATTGCACAGAGTACTCATCCATTCCTTATGTAATGGTCAACACCTGCATTGAACAGAGGGCTCATCCATTCCTTTGGTAATGGTCAACACCTGCATTGATTTTAGGTATCTTCTATTCCTTAGGAAATTGTAAACCCCTGCATTGAACAGAGGGATCTTCCATTCCTTAGGGAATTGTATACACCTACAATGCGCAGAGGGATCATCCATTGCTTAGATAAAGGTAAACACGTGCAATACACAGGGGCTTCATCCATTCCTTAGGTAATGTTCAACACCTGCATTAAACAGAGGGATCTTCCATTCCTTAGGAAATTGTAAACACCTACAATGCACAGAGGGATCATTCATTCCTAAGATAAATATAAACACCTGCAATGCACAGAGGGATCATCCCATGCTTAGGGAAAGGTAAACACGTGCAATACACAGAGGGATCATCCATTGCTTAGGTAAATGTAAACACGTGCAGTACACAGAGGGATCATCCATACCTTATGTAAAGGTAAACACCTGCATTGCACACAGGTAACATCCATTCCATAGGTAATTATAAACACCTGCAATTCACAGAGGGATCATCCATTCCTAAGGTAAATGTAAACATCTACAATACACAGGTGGATCATCTATTCCTTAGGTAAGTGTATACACCTGCATTGAACAGGGGGATCATCCATTCCTTAAGTGAAGGTAGAAACCTGCCTTGAACAAAGGGATCATCGATTCCTTAGGGAACAGTTAACACCTGCACTGCACAGAGGGCTCATCCATTCCTTAGGTAATAGTCAACACCTGCATTGAACAGAGGGATCTTACATACTTTGGAAATTGTAAACAGCTACAATGCACAGAGAGATCATTCATACCTTAGGCAAATATAAACACCTGCAATGCATAGAGGGATCATTCATTCCTAAGACAAATATAAACTCCTGCAATGCACTGAGGGATGATCTATTGCTTAGGTTAAGGTAAACACGTGCAATATACAGAGCGATCATCCATTCCTTAAGTAAAAGTCAACACCTACATTGCACAGAGGGATCATTCATTCCTAAGGCAAATATAAACACCTGCAATGCACAGAGGGATAATCCATTTCTTAGGTAAAGGTAAACACGTGCAATACACAGAGGGATCATTCATTCTTTAGGTCAAGGTCAACACCTACATTGCACAGAGGGATGATCAATTCCTTAGGTAAAGGTAAACACCTGAATGGCCAGAAGGATCATCCATACCTCTTTCAAAGGTAAACACATGCATTGCACACAGGGAACATCCATTCCTTAGGTAATTGTAAACACCTGCAATGCACAGAGGGCTCATCCATTCCCTAGGTAATAATCAAGACCTGCATTGCACAGAGGGATCATCCATTGCTTAGATAACGGTAAACTCGTGCAATAAACAGAGGGATCATCTATTCCTTAGGTAAAGGTCAACACCTACAATGCACAGAGGGATCATTCATTCCTAAGGCAAATATAAACACCTTCAATGCACAGAAGGATCGTACATTGCTTAGGTAAAGGTAAACACGTGCAGTACACAGAGGGATCATCGATTCCTTAGGGAACAGTTAACCCCTGCACTGCACAGAGTGATCATCCATTCTTTTGGTAATGATCAACACCTGCATTGAACAGAGGGATCGTCCATTCCTTAGGAAATTGTAAACACCTACAATGCACAGAGGGATCATTCATTCCTAAGGCAAATATAAACACCTGCAATGCAGAGAGGGATCATTCATTCCCAAGGTAAATATAAAACACCTGCAATGCACAGAGGGATCATCCATTGCTTAGGTAATGGACAACACATGCATTGAACAGAGGGACCTTCCATTACTTAGGAAAGTGTAAACACGTACAATGCACAGAGGGATCATTCATTCCTAAGGCAAATATAAACACCTGCAATGCACAGAGGGATCATCCATTCCTTAAGTGAATGTAGAACCCTGCGCTGAACAGAGGGATCATCCTTTTCAAGGTAAAGGTTCACACCTGCGTTGATCAGAGTGATCATCGATTCCTTAGGGGAGAGTTAACACCTGCAATCCACAGAGGGATCATCCATTGCCTAGGTAATGGTCAACACCTGCATTGAAGAGAGGGATCTTCCATTCCTTAGGAAATTGTAAACACCTACAATGCAAAGATGGATTATTCATTCCTAAGGCAAATATAAACACCTGCAATGCACAGAGGGATAATCCAATGCTTAGGAAAAGGTAAACACGTGCAATAGAGAGATGGATCATCCATTCCTTAGGTAAACTTCAACACCTACAATGCACAGAGGGATCATTCATTCCTAAGGCAAATATAAACACCTGCAATGCACAGAGGGATCATCCATTGCTTAGGTAAAGGTAAACACGTGCAATACACAGAGGAATCATCAATTCCTTAGGTTAAGGTCAACACCTACAATGCACAGAGGGATCATTCATTCCTAAGGCAAATATAAACACCAGTAATGCACAGAGGGATCATCCAATGCTTAGGAAAAGGTAAACACGTGCAATACACAGAGGGATCATCCATTGTTTACGTAAAGGTAAACACGTGCGATACACAGAGGGATCATACATTCCTTAGGTAAAGGTCAACACCTACAATGCACAGAGGGATCATCCATAACTTATGTAATGGTAAACACCTGCATTGAACACAGGGAACATCCATTCCTTAGGTAATTATAAACACCTGCAATTCACGGAGGGATCATCCATTCCTAAGGTAAATGTAAACACCTACAATGCACAGATGGATCATTCATTCCTAAGGGAAATATGAACACCTGCAATGCACAGAGGGATCATCCATTCCTTAAGTGAAGGAAGAAACCTGCATTGAACAGAGGGATCATCCTTTTCAAGGTAAAGGTACACACCTGATTTGAACAGTGGGATAATCGATTCCTTAGGGAACAGTTAACACCTGCACTGCACAGAGGGCTCATCCATTCCTTAGGTAACAGTCAACACGTGCATTGAACAGAGGTATCATCGATGCCTTAGGAAATTGTAAACACCTACAATGCACAGATGGATCATTCATTCCTAAGGCAAATATAAACACCTGCCATGCACAGAGGGATCATCCATTGCTTAGGTAAAGGTAAACACGTGCAATACACAGAGGAATCATCCATTCCTTAGGTAAATGTCAACACCTACAATGCACAGATTGATCATTCATTCCTAAGGCAAATATAAACACCTGCAATGCAGAGAGGGAGCATCCATTGCTTAGGTAAAGGTAAACACGTGCAAAACACAGAGGGATCATCAATTCCTTTGGTAAAGGTCAACACCTACAATGCACAGAGGGATCATTCATTCCTAAGGCAAATATAAACACCTCCATTGCACAGAGGAATCATCCATTCCTTAGGTAAAGGTAAACACCAGCATTGAATATAGGCATCTTGCATTAGTTAGGTAATAATAAACCCATGCAATGCAGAGAGGGATCATCTCATTTCTTACATAAACGTAAACACCTGCAAAGAACAAAGGTATCATCCATTTCTTAGGGAAAGGTATACACCTGAGTTGCACAGAAGGATAATCCATTCCATAGGTACGAGGTGAACACGTGCAGTGCACATAAAGATCATACATTCCTTACTTAAAGGTCAACACCTGCATTGTACAGAAGGATCAACCATTCCTTAAGTAAAAGTAAACACCTGCATTGCACAACGAGTTCATTCCTTCCTTAGATAAAGGTCAACACCTGCCTGGCCAAGAAGGATCATTCATTCCTTATGTAAACATAACACCTGCATTGGATACAGGGAAGATCAATTCCTTTGGTACAGGTAAACACCTGCAATGCACAGAGGGATCATCCATTCCTAAGGCAAATATAAACACCTGCAATGCACAGAGGGATCATCATTTCCTTAGATATGGGTGAACACAGGCAATGCACAGGGGGATCATCCATTCCTTATTTAAAGGTCAACACCTGCATTGCACATAGGGATCATCCATTCCTTAAGTAAAGGTCAACACCTGCATTGCACAGAGGGATCATGCATTCCTTAGGTATAGGACAAGATCTGTATTGCACAGAGGGGTCATCCATTACTTAAGTAAAGATCAACAACTGCATTGAACAGAGGGATCATCCATTCCTTAGGTAAAGGTCATCACGTGACAGTCCCAGAGGGATCATCCATAACTTATGTAATGGTAAACAACTGAATTGCATTGCACACAGGGAACATACATTCCTTAGGCAATACTAAACACCTGCAATGTACAGAGGGATCATCAATTCTGAAGGTAAATGTAAACAAGTATGATGCACAGATGATCGACTATTCCTTAGGTAAGGGTATGCACCTGCATTGCACCCGAGGATCATCCATTCCTTAAATTAAGGTAGTTACCTGGTTGGAAGAGAGGGATCATCATTCTTTAGGTAAAGTTAGAGAGCTGCGTTGAACACAGGGATCATCCATTCCTTAGATAATGTTAAACACCTGCATTGCACAGAGGGATCCATTCCTTAGGGAAAGGTCAACACCTGCATTACACAGAGGGATCATAGAATCCTTAAGTAATGATCAACACCTGCATTGAACAGAGTGATCATCCATTCCTTAGGTAAAGTCAACACCTGCATTGCACAGAGGGATCATGCATTCCTTAGGTATAGGACAAGACCTGTATTGCACAGAGGGATCATCCATTACTTAAGTAAAGATCAACAACTGCACTGAACAGAGGGAACATCCATTCCTTAGGTAAAGGTCAACACCTGCATTGCACAGAGGGATCATCCATTCCTTAGGTAAAGGTCAACACCTGACTGGCCCAGAGGGATCATCCATAACTTATGTAAAGGTAAACACCTGCATTGCACACAGGGAACATCCTTTCCTTAGTTAATAGTAAACCCCTGCAATGCACAGAGGGATCAGCAATTCCGAAGGTATATGTTAACACCTACGATTTACAGAGGGATCGACTATTCCTTAGGTAAGGGTATACACCTGCCTTGCACTGGATGATCATCCATTCCTTAAGTAAAGGTTGAAATATGGTTGGAAGACAGGGATCTACCTTCCTTAGGTAATGTAGGCACCTGCATTGAACAGACGGATCATCCATTCCTTAGATAACATTAAACACCTGTATTGCACAGAGGGATCATACATTCCTTATGTAATGGTCAACACCTGCATTGCACAGAGTGGTCATCCATTCCGTAGGTAAAGGTCAACTCCTGCCTGGCCCAGAGAGATCATCCATTCATTATTGAAAGGTATACACCTGCATTGCACACAGAGAGCACCCATTCCTTTGGTAAAGGTAAACACCTGTATTGAACAGAGGGATCTTTCATTCCTTAGGTAATAGTAAACACTTGCAATGCACAGAGGGATCATCCATTCCTAAGACAAATATAAACACCTGCAATGCACAGTGGCATCATACATTCCTTAGGTAAAGCTAAAAACCTGCATTGCACAGAGGGATCATCCATTCCTTAGCTAACTGTAAACACCTGCCTTGAACAGAGGGATCACCCATTCCTTAGATAAGTTTAAGCACCTCCATTGAACAGAGGGATCACCTATTCCTTAGGTGAATATCAACACCTGCATAGCACAGAGGGATCATACGTTCCTTATGTAATGTTCAACACCTGCATTGCACAGATGGGTCATTCATTCCTTAGTTAATGGTCAACACCTGCCTGGCCCAGAGCGATCATCCATTCCTTATTGAAAAGTATGCAGCTGTATTGCACACAAAGAACATTGATTCCTTTTGTAAAGGTAAACACCTGCATTTAACAGAGGGAATCTTTCATTCCTTAGGTAATAGTAAACACCTGCAATGCACAGAGTGATATCAATTACTAAGACAAATATAAACACCTGCAATGCACAGAGCCAACATACATTCCTTAGATAAAGCTAAAAACCTGCATTGTACAGAGGGATCATCCATTCCTTAGATAAGGGTAAGCACCTTCATTGAATAGAGGGATCATCTATTCCTTCAGTAAAGATCAACACCAGCATTGCAGAGAGGGATTATCCATTCCTTAGATAAAGGTAAACACCGGCATTGCACAGAGGGATCATCCATTCTTTAAGTAATGGTAAACTGCTGGATTGCACAGAGGGGTCATCCCTTCTTTAGATAATGGTAAACACCTGCGTTGAACAGAGGGATCATCGATTCCTTAGATAACGATAAACACCTGCGTTGAAGAGAAGGATCATCTGTTCCTTAGGTAAAGATCAAAACATGCATTACACAGTGGGATCATCGATTCCTTAAGTGAAGTTCAACATCTGCATTACACAGAAGGTCATCCATTCCTTAGGTAAACGATAACACCTGCATTGCACAGACGGATCTTCCATTCATTAGGTAAATAAAAACACCTACATTGCACAGAGGAATCATCCTTTCCTTAGGTAAAGGTAAACACCAGCATTGAATATAGGCGTCTTGCATTCCTTAGGTAATAATAAACAACTGCAATGCACAGAGTGATCATCCCATTTTATACATAATCGAAAACACCTGCAAAAAACAGAGGGATCATCCATTCCTTAGGGAAAGGTAAACAATTGAGTTGCACAGACGGATCATCCATTCCATAGGTGCGAGGTGAACACTTGTATTGCACAAAGGGATCATCCATTCCTTACGTAAAGGTCAACACCTGCATTGTACAGAGGGATCAACCATTCCTTACATAAAGGTAAACACCTGCATTGCACAGAGAATTCATCCATTCCTTAGGTAAAGTTCAACACCTGCCTTGCCAAGAAGGATCATCCATTCCTTATGGGAAGGTAACACATTCATTGCACACAGGGAAGATCCATTCCTTTGGTAAAGGTAAACACCTGCATTAAACAGAGGGATCTACCATTCCTTAGGTAATACTGAGCACCTGCAATGCACAGAGGGATCATCCATTGCTTAGGTAAAGGTAAACATGTGCAATGCACAGAGGGATCATCCAGTCCTTAGGTAAAGGTCAACACCTGACTGGCCCAGATATCATCCATACCGTATGTAAATGTAAACACCTGCATTGCACACAGGGAAAATTCATTCCTTAGGTAATAGTAAACACCTGCAATGCACAGAGGGATCATCCATTCCAAAGGTAAATGTAAACACCTTCAATGAACAGAGGGATCATCTATTCCTTAGGTAAGCGTAAACACCTGGCTGCAGAGAGGGATCATCCATTCCTTAGATAATTGTAAACACCCGCATTGAACAGAGGGATCATCCATTCCAACGATAATAGTAAACACCTGCATTGCACAGAGGGTTCATCCATTCCTTAGGTAAAGGTAAACACCTGCATTGCAAAGAGGGATCATCCATTCCTTAGGTAATGGTAAACACCTAGATGCACAGAGGAATCATCCATTCCTTAGATAATGGTAAACTGCTACATCGATCAGAGGGATTGACCATTCCTTAGGTAAAGGTCAACACCTGCCTGGCCCAGAGCGATCATCCGTTTCTTATGTAAAGGTAAATACATGCATTGTGCACAGAGAACATCCATTCTTTTGTAAAGGTAAACACGAGAATTGAACAGAGGGATCTTTCATTCCTTAGGTAAAGGTAAACACCTGCATTGCACAGAGGGATCATCCATTCCTTAGGTAATGGTAAACACCTGGATGCACAGAGGGATCATCCATTCCTAAGACAATGGTAAACACCTGTATTGAACTGAGGGATCTTCCATTCCTTAGGTAATGGTCAACACCTGCATCGCACAGAGGCATCATCCATTCCTTAGGTAAAGGTCAACACCTGCCTTGCCCAGAGGGATCATCCATTCCTTATGTAAAGGTAAAAACCTGCATTGCGCACAGAGAACATCCATTCCTTTTTGTAAAGGTAAACACCTGCATTGAAGAGAGGTATCTTTCATTCCTTAGGTAATATTAAACATCTGCAATGCACAGAGGGATTATCCATTCCTAAGACAAATATAAATGCCTGCAATGCCCGGGAGGGTCATCCTTTCCTTAGGTAAAGTTAAAAACCTCCAATGCACAGAGGGATCATCCATTCCTTAGGTAAAGGTAAACACCTGCATTGCACAGATATATCATCCATACCTTAGGTAATGGTAAACACCTGCATTGAACAGAGGGATCATCCATTCCTTAGTTAACGGTAAACACCTGCTTTGAAGAGAGGGTTCATCTATTCCTTAGGTAAAGATCAACACCTGCATTGCACAGAGGGATCATCTACTCCTTTAGTAAAGTTCAACATCTGTATTACACAGAAGGTCATCCATTCCTTAGGTAAAGGACAACACCAGCATTGCACAGAGGGATCTTCCATTCATTAGGTAAATTTAAACACCTCCATAGCACAGATGAATCATCCTTTCCTTAGCTCAAGGTCAACACCAGCATTGAACATAGGCATCTTCCATTCCTTAGGTAATAAGAAACACCTGCAATGCACAGAGGGATCCTCCCATTTCTTACATAAACGTAAACACCTGCAATGAACAGAGGGATCATCAATTACTTAGGGAAAGGTGAACACCTGAGTTGAAGAGACGGATCATCCATTCCATAGGTACGAGGTGAACACGTGCATTGCACAGAGGGATCATCCCTTCCTTATGTAAAGGTCAACACCTGCTGGACCAAGAAGGATCATCCATTACTTATGTGAAGGTAACACCTGCATTACACACAGGGAAGATCCATTCCTTTGGTGAAGGTAAACACCTGCATTGAACAGTGGGATCTTCCATTCCTTAGGTAATAGTAAACACCTGCAATGCACAGAGGGGTCATCCATTCTTTAGGTAAAGGTAGAAACCTGCATTGATCTTAGGGATCATCCTTATTTGGCAAAGGTAAGCACCAGCGTTGAACAGAGATATTATTCAATCCTTATGTAATGGTAAACACCTACAATGCACAGAGGGATCATCCATTTCTAAGATAAATATAAACACCTGCAATGCACAGAGGGATCATCGATTTCTTAGGTCAAGCTAAAAACTGCATTGCGCAGAGGGATCATCCATTCCTTAGGTATGTTTAAACAGCTGCATTGAACAGAGGGATCATCCATTCCTTAGGTAATTGTAAACACCTGCAATGAACAGAGGGATCATCCATTCCTTAGGTAAAGGTAAACACGTGCAATACACAGAGGGATCATCCATTCCTTAGGTAATGGTAAACACCTGCAATGCACAGAGGGAACATCCGGTCCTTATGTAATGGTAAACGCCTGCATTGCAGAGAGGGATTATCCATTCTTTAAGTAAAGGAAGAATCCTGCGTTGAAAAGAGGGATCTTCGATTCCTTAGGGAACAGTTACCACCTGCACTGCACAGAGGGCTCATCCATTCCTTAGGAAATTGTAAACACCTCCAATGCACATAGGGATCATTCATTCCTAAGGCAAATATAAACACCTGCAATGCAAAGAGGGATCATCCATTGCTTAGGTAAAGGTAAACACGAGCAATACATAAAGGGATCATGTATTCCTTAGGTAATGGTCAACACCTACAATGCACAAAGGGATCATTCATTCCTAAGGCAAATATAAACACCTGTAATGCATAGGGGGATCGTCCATGCTTAGGTAAAGGTAAACACGTGCAATACACAGAGGGATCATCCATTCCTTAGGTAAAGGTCAACAACTCCAATGCACAGAGGGATCATTCATTCCTAAGGCTAATGTACACAACTGCAATGCACAGAGGGATCATCCATCGCTTAGGTAAAGGTAAACACGTGCAATACACAGAGGGATCATCCATTCCTAAGGTAAAGGTCAACACCTACATTGCACAGAGGGATCATACATTTCTTAGGTAAATGTCAACACATGACTGGCGCAGAAGGATCATCCATACCTTATGTAAAGGTAAACACGTGCATTGCACACAGGGAACATCCATTCCTTAGGTAATTGTAAACACCTGCAGGGCACAGAGGGATCATCCATTCCTAAGGTAAATGTAAACACCTGCAATGCACAGAAGGATCATCTATTCATTAAGTGAAGGTAGAAACCTGTATTGAACAGAGGGATCATCTTTCTCAAGGTAAAGGTACACACCTGCGTTGAACAGAGGGATCATCGATTCCCTTGGGAACATTTAACACCTGCACTGCACAGAGGGCTCATCCATTCCTTAGGTAATGGTCAACACCTGCACTGAACAGAGGCATTTTCTGTTCCTTAGGAAATTGTAAACACCTACAATGCACAGAGGGATCATTCATTCCTAAGGCTAATATAAACACCTGCAATGCACAGAGGGATCATCCATTGCTTAGTTAAAGGTAAACACGTGCAATACACAGAGGGATCATCCATTCCTTAGGTAAAGGTCAACACCTACAATGCACAGAGGGATCATCTATTCCTTAGGTAAGTGTATACACCTGCATTGCACAAGGGGCTAATCCATTCCTTACGTGAAGGTAGAAACCTGTATTGAACAGAGGGATCATCCTTTTCAATGTAAAGGTACACACCTGTGTTGAACAGAGGGATGAACGATTCCTTAGGGAACAGTTAACACCTGCACTGCACAGAATCTCATCCATTCCTTAGGTAATGGTCAATACCTGCATTGAAAAGAGGGATCTTCCATTCCTTAGGAAATTGTAAAGACCTTCAATGAATAGAGGGATCATTCATTCCGTAGGCGAATATAAACACCTGCAATGCACAGAGGGATCATCCATTGCTTAGGTAAAGGGAAACACGTGCAATACACAGAGGGATCATCCATTCCTTAGGAAAAGGTCAACACCTACAATGCACAGAGGGTTCATTCATTCCTAAGGCAAATATAAACACCTGCAATGCACTGAGGGATCATCCATGGCTTAGGTAAAGTTAAACACGTGCAATACACAAGGGGAACATCAATTACTTAGGTAAAGGTCAACACCTACATTGCACAGAGGAATCATCAATTCCTTAGTTAACGGTCAACACCTGACTGACCCAGAAGGATCATTGCAGAGAGGGATCATCCATTTTTTAAATAAAGGAAGAATCCTGCGTTGAACAGAGGAAATTGTAAACACCTACAATGCACAGAGGGTTCATTCATTCCTAAGGCAAATATAAACACCTGCAATGCACAGAGGGATCATCCATTCCTAAGGTAAAGGTCAACATCTACAATGCACAGAGGGCTCATCCATTCCTTAGGTAATGGTCAACACCTGCATTGAACAGAGGAATCATCCAGTCCTTAGGTAATGGTAAACGCCTGCATTGCAGAGAGGGATCATCCGTTATTTAAGCAAAGGAAGAATCCTGCGTTGAACACAGGGATCAATGATTCCTTACGGAACAGTTAATACCTGCACTGCACAAGGCCTCATCCATCCCTTAGATAATGGTCAACACCGGCATTGAACAGAGGGATCATCCATTCCTTAGGAAATTGTAAACACCTACAATGCACAGAGGGATCATTCATTCCTAAGGCAAATATAAACACCTGCAATGCACAGAGGGATCATCCATTGCTTAGGTAAAGGTAAACACGTGCAATACACAGAGGGATCATCCATTCCTTAGGTAAAGGTCAACACCTACAATGCACAGAGGGATCCTTCATTCCTAAGGCAAATATAAACACGTGCAATGCATAGAGAGATCATGCATTGCTTAGGTAAAGGTCAACACGTGCAATACACAGAGGGATCATCCAGTCCTTAGGTAATGGTAAACGCCTGCATTGCACAGAGGGATCATCCATTCTTTAAGAAAAGTAAGAATCCTGTGTTAAACAGAGGAATCATCGATTCCTTAGGGTATAGTTAACACCTGCACTGCGCAGAGAGCTCATCCATTTCTTAGGTAATCGTCAACACCTGCATTGAACAGAGGGATCTTCCATTCCTTAGGAAATTGTAAACACCTACAATGCACAGAGGGATCATTCATTCCTAAGGCAAATATCAACACCGGCAATGCACAGAGTGATCATCCATTGCTTAGGTAAAGGTAAACACGTGCAATACACAGAGGGATCATCCATTCCTTAGGTAACGGCCAACACCTGCATTGCACAGAGGGATCATCCATTCCTTAGGTAAAGGTCAACACCTGACTGGCCCAGAGGGATCATCCATACCTTATGTAAAGTTAACACTTGCATTTCGCACAGGGAAGATCCATTCCTTTGGTAAAGGTAAAAACCTGCATTGAACAGACGGATCTTAAATTCCTTAGGTAATATTAAACACCTGCATTGCACAAAGGGATCATCCATTGCTTAGGTAAAGGTCAACACCTTCAATGCACAGAGGGATCATTCATTCCTAAGGCAAATATAAACACCTGCAACGCACAGAGGGTTCATCCATTGCTTACGTAAAGGTAAACACGTGGAATACACAGAGCGATCATCCATTACTTAGGTAAAGGTCAACACCTACATTGCACACAGGAATGATTCATTCCTAAGGCAAATATAAACACAAGCAATGCACAGAGGGATCATCCATTCCTTAAGTGAATGTAAAACCCTGCATTGAAAAGAGGGATAACCTTTTCAAGGGAAGAGTTAAGCCCTGCACTGCACAGAGGGCTCATCCATTCCTTAGGTAATGGTCAACACCTGCATTGAACAGAGGGATCTTCCATTCCTTACGAAATTGTAAACACCTGCAATGCACAGAGGAATAATTCATTCCAAAGGCAAATATAAACACCTGCAATGCACAGAGGGATCATCCATTCCGTAGGTAAAGGTCCACACCTGACTGGACCAGAAGGATCATCCATAACTTATGTAAAGGTAACACCTGCATTTCACACTGGGAAGATCCATTCCTTTGTAAAGGTAAAAACCTGCATTGAACAGAGGGAACTTAAATTACTTAGGAAATTGTAAACACCTACAATGCACAGAGGGATCATTCATTGCTTAGGTAAAGGTAAACACGTGCAATACACATTGGGATCATCCATTCCTTAGGTAAAGGTCAACACCTACATTGCACAGAGGGATCATTCATCCCTAAGGCAAATATGAACACCTGTAATGCACAGAGGGATCATCCATTGCTTAGGTAAAGGTCAACACCTACAATGCACAGAGGGATCATTCATTCCTAAGGCAAATATAATCACCTGCAATGCACAGCGGGAACATCCATTGCTTAGGTAAAGGTAAACACATGCAATACACAGAGGGATGATCCATTCCTTAGGTAATGGTCAACACCTACATTGCACAGAGGGATCATCAATTCCTTAGGTAAAGGTCAACACCTGACTGGCCGAGAAGGATCATCCATACCTTATGTAAAGGTAAACACCTGCATTGCATACAGGGAACATCCATTCCTTAGGTAATTGTAAACACCTGCAATGCCCGAGGGATCATCCATTCCTTAGGTAAGTGTATACACCTGCATTGCACAGGGGCATCATCCATTCCTTAAGTGAAGGTAGAAACCTTCATTGAACAGAGGGATCATACTTTTCAAGGTAAAGGTACACACCTGCGTTGAACAGAGGGATCATCGATTCCTTAGGGAACAGTTAACACCTGCACTGCACAGAGGGCTCATCCATTCCTTAGGTAATGGTCAACACCTGCATTGAACAGAAGGATCGTGCATTCCTTAGGAAATTGTAAACACCTACAATGCACAGAGGGATCATTCATTCCTAAGGCAAATATAAACACCTGCAATGCACAGAGGGATCATCTGTTCCTTAGGTAAAGGTCGACACCTACAATGCACTTAGGGATCATTAATTCCTAAGGCAAATATAAACACCTGCAATGCACAGAGGGATCATCCATTGCTTCGGTAAAGGTAAACACGTGCAATACACAGAGGGATCATCCAGTACTTAGGTAATGGTAAACGCCTTCATTGCAGAGAGGGATCATCCATTCTTTGAGTAAAGGAAGAATCCTGCATTGAACAGAGGGATCATCGTTTCCTTAGGGAATAGTTAACACCTGCACTGCACAGAAGGCTCATCCATTCCTTCGGTAATGGTCAACACCTGCATTGAATAGAGGGATCTTCCATTCCTTAGGAAATTATAAACACCTACAATGCATAGAGGGATCATTCATTTCTAAGGCAAATATAAACACCTGCAGTGCACAGAGGGATCATCCATTGCTTAGGTAAAGGTAAACACGTGCAACACAAAGAGGGATCATCCATTCCTTAGGTAAAGGTCAACATCTACATTGCACAGAGGGATCATCCATTCCTTATGTAAAGGTAACACCTGCATTTCACAATGGGAAGATCCATTCCTTTGGTAAAGGTAAAAACCTGCATTGAACAGAGGGATCTTCCATTACTAAGGTAATAGTAAACACCTGCAATGCACAGAGGGATCATCCATTCCTTAGGTAAATGTAAACACCAACAATGAACAGAGGGATCATCTATTCCTTAAGTGAAGGTAGAAACCTGCATTGAACACAGGGATCATCCTTTTCAAGGTAAAGGTACACACCTGCGTAGAACAGATGGATCATCGATTACTTAGGGAACAGTTAATACCTGCATTGCGCAGAGGGCTCATCCATTCCTTAGGTAATGGTCAACACCTGCATAGAACAGAGGGATCGTCCATTCCTTAGGAAATTGTAAACACCTGCAATGCACAGACGGATCATTCATTCCTAAGGCAAAAATAAACACCTGCAATTCACAGAGGGATCATCCATTGCTTAGGTAATGGTAAACACCTGCATTGAACAGAGGGATCATTCTTTTCAAGGTAAAAGTACACAACTGCATTGAACAGTGGGATAATCGATTCCTTAGGGAACAGTTAACACCTGTACAGCACAGAGGGCTCATCCATTCCTTAGGTAATGGTCAACACCTGCATTGAACAGAGGGATTTTCCATTCCCTAGGTACTTGTAAACATCTACAATGCACAGAGGGATCATTCATAACTAACGCAAACATAAACACCTGCAATGCACAGAGGGATCATCCATTGCTTAGGTAAAGGTAAACACGTGCAATACACAGAGGGATCATCCATTCCTTAGGTAAACGTCAACACTTACAATGCACAGAGGGATCATTCATTCCTAAGGCAAATATAAACACCTGAAATGCACAGAGGGATCATCCATTGCTTAGGTAAAGGTAAACACGTGCACTACACAGAGGGATCATCCATTCCTTAAGTGAAGGCAGAAACCTGCATTGAAAGAGGGATCATCCTTCTCAAGGGAACAGTTAACACCTGCACTGCACCGAGGGCTCATCCATTCCTTAGGTAATGGTCAACACATACATTGAAGAGAGGGATCTTCAATTCCTTAGGAAATTGTAAAAACCTACAATGCACAGATGGATCATTCATTAATAAGGCAAATACAAGCACCTCCAATGCACAGAAGGTTCATCCATTGCTTAGGTAAAGGTAAACACGTGCAATACACAGAGGCATCATCCATTCCTTAGGTAAAGCTCAACACCTACATTGCACAGAGGGATCATTCATTCCTAAGGCAAATATAAACACCTGCAATGCACAGAGGGATCATCCATTGCTTAGGTAAAGGTAAACACGTGCAATACACAGAGGGATCATCCATTCCTTAGCTAAAGGTCAAAACCTACAATGCACAGAGGGATCAGTCATTCCTAAGGCAAATATAAACACCTGCAATGCACAGCGGGATCATCCATTGCTTAGGTAAAGGTAAACACTTGCAGTACACAGAGGGATGATCTATTCCTTAGGTAAAGATCAACACCGGCAATGCACAGAGGGATCATCCATTCCTTAGGTAAAGGTCAACACCTGACTGGCCCAGAAGGACCATCCATACCTTATGTAAAGGTAAACACATGCATTGCACACAGGGAACATCCATTCCTTAGGTAATTGTAAACACCTTCAATGCCCAGAGGGATCATCCATTCCTTAGGTAAGTGTATACACCTGCATTCCACAGGGACATCATCAATTCCTTAAGTGAAGCTAGAAACCTGCATTGCACACAAGGCTAATCCATTCCTTAAGTAATGGTCAACACCTGCACAGAACAGAGGGATCTTCCATTCCTTAGGATATTGTAAACACCTACAATGCACAGAGGGATCATTCATTCCTAAGGCAAATATAAACACCTGCAATGCAAAGAGGGAACATCCATTCCGTAAGTGAAGGTAGAAACCTGCATTGAACAGAGGGATCATCCTCTTCAAGGTAAAGGTACACACCTGCCTTGAACAGAGGGATCATCGATTGCTTCTTGAACAGTTAACACCTGCACTACACATAGGGCTCATCCTTCCTTAGGTAATGGCCAACACCTGTATTGAACAGAGGGATCTTCTATTCCTTAGGAAATTGTAAACATCCACAATTCACAGAGGGATCATTCATTCCTTAGGTAAAGGTCAACACCTGACTGGCCCAGGAGGAGCATCCATACCTTATGTAAAGGTAAACACGTGCATTGCACAGAGAGAACATCCATTCCTTAGGTAATTGTAAACACCTGCAATGCACAGAGGGATCATCCATTCCTAAGGTAATCGTAAATACCTGCAATGCACAGAGGGATCATCCAGTCCTTAGGTAATGCTAAACGCCTGCATTGCAGAGAGGGATAAACCATTCTTTAAGTAAACGAAGAATCCTGCGTTGAACAGAGGGATCACGATTCCTTAGGGAACAGTTAACACCTGCACTGCACAGAGGGCTCATCCATTCCTTTTGTAATGGTCAACACCTGCAATGCACAGAGGGATCATCCATTCCTAAGGTAAATGTATACACCTACAATGCACAGAGGGATCATCGATTCCGTAGGTAAGTGTAGACACCTGAATTGCACAGGGGGATCATCTATTCCTTAAGTGAAGTTAGAAACCTGCATTGAACAAAGGGATCATCCTTTTCAAGGTAAAGGTACACACCTGCGTTGAACAGAGGGATCATCGATTCCTTGGGAAATTGTAAACACCTGCAATGCACAGAGGGATCTTCCATTCCTTAGGAAAGTGTAAACACCCACAATGCACAGAGTGATCATTCATTCCTAAGGCAAATATAAACACCTGCAATGCACAGAAGGATCATCCATTGCTTATGTAAAGGTAAACACGTGCAATACACAGAGGTATCATCCATTCCTTAGGTAAAGGTCAACACCTACAATGCACAGAGGGACCATTCATTCCTAAGGCAAATATAAACACATGCAATGCACAGAGGGATCATCGATTGTTTAGGTAAAGGTAAACATGTGCAATACACTGAGGGATCATCCATTCCTTAGGTAAATGTCAACACCTACAATGCACAGAGTGATCATTCATTCCTAAGGCAAATATAAACACATTCAATGCACAGAGGGATCATCCATTGCTTAGGTAAAGGTAAACACGCGCAATACACAGTGGGATCATCCATTCCTTAGGTAAAGGTCAACACCTACAATGCACAGAGGGATCATCTATTCCTTAGGTAAAGATCAACACCTGACAGGCCCAGAGGGATCATCCATATCTTATGTAAAGGTAACACCTGCATTTCACACAGGGAATATCCATTCCTTTGGTAAAGGTAAAAACTTGCATTGAACAGAGGGATCTTCCATTCCTTAGGTAAGAGTAAACACTTGCAATGAACAGAGGGCTCATCCATTCCTTAGGTAATGGTAAACACCTGCATTGAACAGAGGGATCTTCAATTCCTTAGGTAATTGTAAACACCTACAATGCACAGAGGGATCATTCATTCCTAAGCCAAATGTAAACACCTGCAATGCACAGAGGGATCATCCATTCCTTAGGTAAATGTAACACCTGACTGGCCCAGAAGGATCATCCATACCTTATGTAAAGGTAAACACCTGCATTGCACAAGGGAACATCCATTCCTTTGGTAATTGTAAACAACTACAATGCACAGAGGGATCATCAAGTCCTTAGGTAATCGTAAATGCCTGCATTGCACACAGGGAACATCCATTCCTTAGGTAATTGTAAACACCTGCAATGCACAGAGGGATCATCCATTCCTTAGGTAATGGTAAACGCCTGCATTGCAGATAGGGATCATCCATTCTTTAAGTAAAGGAAGAATCCTGCGTTGAACAGGGGGATCATCGATTCCTTAGGGAACAGTTAACACCTGCACTGCACAGCGGGCTCATGATTCCTTAGGTAATGGTCAACACCTGCATTGAACAGAGGGATCTTCCATTCCCTAGGAAATTGTAAACACCTACAATGCCCAGAGGGATCATTCATTCCTAAGGCAAATATAAACACCTCCAATGCATAGAGGGATCATCCATTGCTTAGGTAAAGGTAAACACGTGCAATACACAGAGGGATCATCCATTCCTTTGGTAAATGTCAACTCCTGACAGGCCCAGAAGGATCATGAATACTTATGTAAAGGTAAACACCTGCATTGCACACAGGGAACATCCATTTTTTAGGTAATTGTAAACACCTGCAGTGCACAGAGGGATCATCCATTCCTTAGGTAAAGGTCAACACCTGACTGGCCCAGAAGGATCATCATACTTATGTAAAGGTAAACACCTTCATTGCACACAGGGAACATCCATTTTTAGGTAATTGTAAACACCTGCAATGCCCAGAGGGATCATGCATTCCTAAGGCAAATATAAACACCTGCAATGCACAGAGGGATCATCCATTCCTTAGGTAAAGGTAACACCTGACTGGCCCAGAAGGATGATCCATACCTTTTGTAAAGGTAAACACCTGCATCGCACACAGGGAACATCCATTCCTTCGGTAATTATAAACAAGTGCAATGCACAGAGGTATCATCCAGTCCTTAGGTAATGGTAAATGCCTGCATTGCACACAGGGAACATCCATTCCTTAGGTAATTGTAAACACCTGCATTGAACAGAGGGATCTTCCATTCCTTAGGAAATTGTAAACACCTACAATGCACAGAGGGATCATTTATTGCTAAGGCAAATATATACACCTGAAATGCACAGAGGTATCATCCATTCCTTAGGTAAAGGTAAACACCTACAATGCACAGAGGGACCATTCATTCCTAAGGCAAATATAAACACCTGCAATGCACAGAAGGATCATCCATTGCTTAGGTAAAGGTAAACACGTGCAATACACAGAGGGATCATCCATTCCTTAGGTAAAGGTTAATACCTAACATGCACAGAGGGATCATCTATTCCTTCGGTAAAGGTCAATACCTGACTGGCCCAGAGGATCTTCCATAACTTATGTAAAGGTAACACCTGCATTTCACACAGGGAATATCCATTCCTTTGGTAAAGGTAAAAACCTGCATTGAACAGAGGGATCTTCCATTCCTTAGGTAATAGGAAACACCTGCAATGCACAGAGGGCTCATCCATTCCTTAGGTAATGATCAACACCTGCATTGCACAGGGGGAGCTTCCATTCCTTAAGTGAAGATAAAAACCTGCGTTGAACAGAGGAATCATGCTTTTCAAGGATAAGGTACACACCTGCGTTGAACAGAAAATCATCAATGCCTTAAGGAACAGTTAACACCTGCACTGAATAGAGGGCTCATCCATTCCTTGGGTAAAGGTCAACACCTGACTGGCCAAGAAGGATCATCCATACTTATGTAAAGGTAAACACCTGCATTGCACACAGGAAACATCCATTCTTTAGGTAATTATAAACACCTGCAATGCACAGAGAGATCATCCATTGCTTAGGTAAAGGTAAACACGTGCAATAAACAGAGGGATCATACATTCCTTAGGAAATTGTAAACACCTACAATGCACAGAGGGCTCATCAATTCCTGGGGTAATGTTAAATACCTGTATTGAACTGAGGGATCTTCCTTTCCTCAGGACATTGTAAACACCTACAACGCAAAGAGGGATCATTCATTCCTAAGGCAAATATAAACACCTGCAATGCAGAGAGGGATAATCCATTGCTTAAGTAAAGGTAAACACGTGCAATACACAGAGGGATCATCCATTCCTTAGGTAATTGTAAACACCTGCATTGAACAGAGGGATCTTCCATTCCTTAGGAAATTGTAAACACCTACAATGCACAGAGGGATCATTCATTGCTAAGGCAAATATATACACCTGAAATGCACAGAGGTATCATCCATTCCTTAGGTAAAGGTAAACACCTACAATACACAGAGGGACCATTCATTCCTAAGGCAAATATAAACACCTGCAATGCACAGAAGGATCATCCATTGCTTAGGTAAAGGTAAACACGTGCAATACACAGAGGGATCATCCATTCCTTATGTAAAGGTCAATACCTAACATGCACAGAGGGATCATCTATTCCTTCGGTAAAGGTCAATACCTGACTGGCCCAGAGGATCATCCGTAACTTATGTAAAGGTAACACCTGCATTTCACACAGGGAAGATCCATTCCTTTGGTAAAGGTAAAAAACTGAATTGAACAGAGGGATCTTCCATTCCTTAGGTAATAGGAAACACCTGCAATGCACAGAGGGCTCATCCATTCCTTAGGTAATGATCAACACCTGCATTGCACAGGGGGAGCTTCCATTCCTTAAGTGAAGGTAAAAACCTGCATTTAACAGAGGAATCACGCTTTTCAAGGATAAGGTACACACCTGCGTTGAACAGAGGGATCTTCCATTCCTTAGGAAATTGTAAACACCCATAATGCACAGAAGGATCATTCATTACTAAGGCTAATATAAACACCTAAAATGCACAGAGGGATCATCCATTGCTTAGGTAAAGGTAAACACGTGCAATACACAGAGGGATCATCCATTCCTTAGGTAAAGGTCAACACCTGCATTGAACAGAGGGATCTTCCATTCCTTAGGAAATTTTATACACCTACAATGAACAGAGGGTTCATTCAATCCTAACGCAAATATAAACACCTGCAATGCACAGAGGGATCATCCATTTTTAAGGTAAAGGGCAACACCTGACTGGCCCAGAGGGATCATCCATAACTTATGTAAAGGTAACACATGCATTTCACACAGGGAAGATCCATTCCTTTGGTAAAGGTTGAAACCTTCATTCAACAGAGGGATCTTCCATTCCTTAGGTAGTAGTAAACACCTGCAATGCACAGAGGGATCATGCATTCCTTAGGTAATGGTAAACACCTGCAGTGCACACAGGGAACATCCATTCCTTAGGTAATTGTAAACACCTGCAATGCACAGAGGGATCATCCAGTCCTTAGGTTATGTTAAACGCCTTCATTGCAGAGAGGGATCATCCATTCTTTAAGTAAAGGAAGAATCCTGCGTTGAACAGAGGGATCATCGATTCCGTAGGAAACAGTTAACACCTGCACTGCACAGAGGGCTCATCCGTTCCTTAGGTAATGGTCAACGCCAGCATTGAACAGAGGGTTCTTCCATTCCTTAGGAAATTGTAAACACCTAAAATGCACAGAGGGATCATTCATTCCTAAGGCAAATATAAACACCTGAAATGCACAGAGGGATGATCCACTGCTTAGGTAAAGGTAAACACGTGTAATACACAGAGGGATCATCCATTCCTTAGGTAAAGGTCAACACCTGACTGGCCAAGAGGTATCATCCATAACTTATGTAAAGTTAACCCCTGCATTTCACACAAGGAAGATCCATTCCTTTGGTAAAGGTAAAAACCTGCATTGAACAGAGGGATCTTACATTCCTTAGGTAATAGTAAACACCTGCAATGCACAGAGGAATCATCCATTGCTTAGGTAAAGTTAAACACGTGCAATACACAGAGGGATCATCCATTCCTTAGGTAAAGGTCAACACCTACAATGCACAGAGGGATCATTCATTCCTAAAGCAAATATAAACACCTGCAATGTTCAGAGGGATCATCCATTGCTTAGGTAAAGATAAACACGTGCAATACACAGTGGGATCATCCATTCCTTAGGTAAAGGTCAACACCTACAATGCACAGAGTGATCATCTATTCCTTAGGTGAATGTCAACACCTGACTGGCCCAGAGGGATCATCCATACCTTATGTAAAGGTAACACCTGCATTTCACACAGGGAATATCCATTCCTTTGGTAAAGGTTAAAACCTGCATTGAACAGAGGGATCTCCCATTCCTTAGGTAATAGTAAACACCTGCAATGCACAGAGGGCTGATCCATTCCTTAGGTAATGGTCAACCCTGCATTGAACAGAGCGATCTTCAATTCCTTAGGAACTTGTGATCGATTCCTTAGAGAACAGTTAACACCTGCACTGCACAGAGGGCACATCCATTCCTTAGGTAATGGTCAACACCTGGATTAAACAGAGGGATCTTCCTTTCCTTAGGATATTGTAAGCACCTACAATGCACAGAGGGATCATTCATTCGTAAGGCAAATATAAAAACCTGCAATGCACAGAGGAATCATCCATTCCTTAGGTAAATGTCAACATCTACAATGCACAGAGGGATCATTCATTCCTAAGGCAAATATAAACCCCTGCAATGCACAAAGGGATCATCCATTACTTAGGTAAAGGTAACACCTGACTGGCCCAAAAGGATCATCCATACCTTTGGTAAAGGTAAACACCTGCATTGCACACAGGGAACATCCATTCCTTCGGTAATTGTAAACAACTACAATGCACAGAGGGATCATCCAGTCCTTAGTTAATGGTAAATGCCTGCATTGCACAAAGGGAACATCCATTGCTTAGGTCATTGTAAACACCTGCATTGAACGGAGGGATCTTCCATTCCTTAGGAAATTGTAAACACCTACAATGCACAGAGGGATCATTCATTCCTAAGACAAATATATACACCTGCAATGCACAGAGGGACCATTCATTCCTAAGGCAAATATAAACACCTGAAATGCACCGAGGGATCATCCATTGCTTAGGTAAAGGTAAACACGTGCAATAAACAGAGGGATCATCCATTCCTTAGGTAAAGATCAACACCTGCATTGAACAGAGGGATCTTCCATTCCTTAGGAAATTGTAAACACCTACAATCCACAGAGGGATCATTCATTCCTTAGGCAAATATAAACACCTGCAATGCACAGAGGGATCATCCATTGCTTAGGTACAGGTAAACACGTGCGATACACAGAGGAATCATCCATTCTGTAGGTAAGGGTCAACACCTACATTGCACAGAGGGATCACCCATTGCTTAGGTAAAGGTCAACACCTGACTGGCCCAGAGGGATCATCCATACCTTATGTAAAGTTTACACCTGCGTTTCACAGAGGGAAGATCCATTCCTTTCGTAAAGGTAAAAACCTGCATTGAACAGAGGGATCTTCCATTCCTTAGGTAATATTAAACACCTGTAATGCACAGAGGGATCATACATTGCTTAGGTAAAGGTAAACACCTGCACTGCAAAGAAGGATCATCCATTGATTAGGTTAAGGTAAACAAGTGCAAGAAAGAGGGGTCATGCATTCCTTAGGTAAATGTCAACACCTACATTGCACAGAGGGATCATCCATTCCTAAGGTAAAGGTCAACACCTGACTGGCTTAGAATGATCATCCATACATTATGTAAAGGTAAACACCTCATCCAGTCCTTAGTTAATGGTAAATGCCTGCATTGCACAAAGGGAACATCCATTCCTTAGGTAATTTTAAACACCTGCAATGCACAGATGGATCATCCATTCCTGAGGTAAATGTAAACACCTACAATGCACAGAGGGATCATCTATTCCTTAGGGAAGTGTATACACCTGCATTGCACAGAGGGCTCATCCATTCCTTAGGTAATAGTAAACAGTTGCAATGCACAGAGGGATCATCCATTTCTTAGGTAATTGCAAACACCTGCAATGCAAAGAGGGATCATCCAGTCCTTAGGTAATGGTAAATTCATACATTGCAGAGAGGGATCATCCATTCTTTAAGTAAAGGAAGAATCCTTCGTTGAACAGGGGGATCATCGATTCCTTAGAGAACAGTTAACACCTGCACTGCACAGAGGGCTCATCCATTCCTTAGGTAATGGTCAACACCTGCATTGAACAGAGGGATCTTCCATTCCTTAGGAAATTATAAACACCTATAATGCACAGAGGGATCATTCATTACTAAGGCAAATATAAACACCTGCAATGCACAGAGGGATCATCCATTGCTTAGGAAAAGGTAAACCCGTGCAATACACAGAGGGATCATCCATTCCTTAGGTAAAGATCAACACCTGCATTGAACAGAGGGATCTTCCATTCCTTAGGAAATTGTAAACACCTGCAATGCACAGAGGGATCATTCAATCCTAATGCAAATATAAACACCTGCAATGCACAGAGGGATCACCCATTCCTAAGTAAAGGTCAACACCTGACTGGCCCAGAGGTATCATCCATACCTTATGTAAAGGGAACACCTGCATTTCACACCGGGAAGATCCATTCCTTCGGTAAAGGTAAAAACCTGCATTGAACAGAGCGATCTTCCATTCCTTAGGTAATAGTAAACACCTCCAATATACAGAGAGATCATGCATTCCTTAGGTAATGGTAAACACCTGCAATGCACAGACGGATCACCCATTCCTTAGGAAAAGGTCAACACCTGACTGGCCCAGAGGGATCATCCATACCTTATGTAAAGGTAAACACCTGCATTGCACACAGGGAACGTCCATTCCTTAGGTAATTGTAAACACCTGCAATGCACAGAGGGATCATCCAGTCCTTAGGTAATGGTAAACGCCTGCATTGCAGAGAGGGATCTTCCATTCTTTATGTAAAGGAAGAATCCTGGGTTGAACAGAGGGATCACCGATTCCTTAGGGAACAGTTAACACCTGCACTGCACAGAGGGCTAATCCGTTCCTTAGGTAATGGTCAACACCTGCATTGAACAGAGGGGTCTTCCATTCCTTAGGAAATTGTAAACACCTACAATGCACACAGGGATCATTCATTCCTAAGGCAAATAAAAAAACACCTGCAATACACAGATGGATCATCCATTGTTTTGGTAATGGTAAATAAGTGCAATATACAGAGGGATCATCCATTCCTTATGTAAAGGTCAACACCTGACTGGCCCAGAAGGCTCATCCATATCCTATGTAAAGTTAAACACTTGCATTGCACACAGGGGACATCCATTCCTTAGGTAATTGTAAACACCTGCAATGCACAGAGGGATCATCCATTCCTAAGGTAAATGTAAACACCTACAATACACAGAGGGATCATCTATTCCTTAGGTAAGTGTATACACCTGCATTGTACAGGGGGATCATCCATTCCTTAAGTGAAGGTAGAAACATGCATTGAACAGAGGGATCGTCCTTTTCAAGGTAAAGGTAAACACCTGCGTTGAACAGAGGGATCATCAATTCCTTGGGGAACAGTTAACACCTGCACTGCACAGAGGTCTCATCCATTCTTTAGGTAATGGTCAACACCTACATTAAACAGAGGGATCTTAAATTCCTTAGGAAATTGTAAACACCTACAATGCACAGAGGGATCATTCATTCCTAAGGCAAATATAAATACTTGCAATGCACAGAGGGATCATCCATTGCCTATGTAAAGGTAAACACGTGCAATACACAGAGGCATCATCCATTCCTTACGTAAAGGACAACACTTGCATTGAACAGAGGGATCTTCCATTCCTTAGGAAATTGTAAATAACTACAATGCACAGAAGGATCATTCATTCCTAAGGCAAAAATAAACACCTGCAATGCACAGAGGGATCATCCATTCCTTAGGTAATTGTCAACACCTGCATTGAAAAGAGGGATCTTCCATTCCTTAGGTAATAGTAAACACTTGCAATGCACAGAGGGATCATCCATTCCTTAGGTAATGGCAAACACCTGCAATGCAACGAGGGATCATCCAGTCCTTAGGTAATGGTAAACGCCTGCATTGCAGAGAGGGATCATCCATTCTTTAAGTAAAGGAAAAATCCTTCGTTGAACAGGGGGATCATCGATTCCTTAGAGAACAGTTAACACCTGCACTGCACAGAGGGCTCATCCATTCCTTAGGTAATGGTCAACACCTGCATTGAACAGAGGGATCTTCCATTCCTTAAGAAATTGTAAACACCTATAATGCACAGAGGGATCATTCATTACTAAGGCAAATATAAACACCTGCAATGCACAGAGGGATCATCCATTGCTTAGGAAAAGGTAAACACGTGCAATACACAGAGGGTTCCTCCATTCCTTAGGTAAAGATCAACACCTGCATTGAACAGAGGGATCTTCCATTCCTTAGGAAAATGTAAACACCTGCAATGCACAGAAGGATCATTCAATCCTAACGCAAATATAAACACCTGCAATGCACAGAGGGATCATCCATTCCTAAGGTAAAGGTCAACACCTGACTGGCCCACAGGGATCATCCATATCTTATGTAAAGGTAACACCTGCATTTCACACAGGGAAGATCCATTCCTTCGAAAAAGGTAAAAACCTGCATTGAACAGAGCGATCTTCCATTCCTTAGGTAATAGTAAACACCTCCAATGCACAGAGGGATCATTCAATCCTAACGCAAATATGAACACCTGCAATGCACAGAGGGATCATCCATTCCTTAGGAAAAGGTCAACACCTGACTGGCCCAGAAGGATCATCCATACCTTATGTAAAGGTAAACACCTGCATTGCACACAGGGAACATCCATTCCTTAGGTAATTATAAACACCTGCAATGCACAGAGGGATCATCCAGTCCTTTGGTAATGTTAAACGCCTTCATTGCAGAGAGGGATCATCCATTGTTTAAGTAAAGGAAGAATCCTGCGTTGAACAGAGGGATCATCGACTCCGTAGTGAACAGTTAAAACCTGCACTGCACAGAGGGCTCATCCATTCCTTAGGTAATGGTCAACACCTGCATTGATCAGAGGGTTCTTCCATTCCTTAGGAAATTGTAAACACCTACAATGCACAGAGGGATCTTTTATTCCTAAGGCAAAGATAAACACCTGCACTGCACAGAGGGATCATACATTCCTAAGGCAAATATAAACATCTGCAATTCACAGAGGGATCATCCATTGCTTAGGTAAATGTAAACACCTGCAATACACAGAGGGATCATCCGTTCCTTAGGTAAGTGTCAACACCTACATTGCACAGTGGGATCATCCATTCCTTAGTTAAAGTTCAACACCTGACTGGCCCAGAGGGATCATCCATACCTTATGTAAAGTTTACACCTGTATTTCACACAGGGAAGATCCATTCCTTTGGTAAAGGTAAAAACCTGCATTGAACAGAGGCATCTTCCATTCCTTAGGTAATATTAAACACTTGCAATGCCCAGAGGGATCATCCATTGCTTAGGTAAATGTAAAGACCTGCAAGGCAAAGAAGGATCATCCAATGATTAAGTTAAGGTAAACAAGTGCAAGACACAGAGGGACCATGCATTCCTTAGGTAAAGGTCAACACCTGCAATGCACAGAGGGATCATCTATTCCTTAGGTAAGTGTATACACCTGCATTGCACAGAGGGCTCATCCATTCCTTAGGTAATAGTAAACACTTGCAATGCACAGAGGGATCATCAAGTTCTTAGGTAATGGTTAACGCCTGCATTGCAGAGAGGGATCATCCATTCTTTATGTAAAGGAAGAATCCTGGGTTGAACAGAGGGATCACCGATTCCTTAGGGAACAGTTAACACCTGGACTGCACAGAGGGCTCATCCATTTCTTAGGTAATGGTCAACACTTGCATTGAACAGAGGGGTCTTCCATTCCTTAGGAAATTGTAAACACCTACAATGCACACAGGTATCATTCATTCCTAAGGCAAATATAAACGCATGCAATACACAGATGCATCATCCATTGTTTAGGTAAAGGTAAATACGTGCAATACACAGAGGGATCATCCATTCCTTAGGTAAAGGTCAACACCTGACTGGCCCAGAAGGATCATCCATATCATATGTAAAGTTAAACACTTGCATTGCACACAGGGAACATCCATTCCTTAGGTAATTGTAAACACCTGCAATGCACAGAGGGATCATCCATTCTTAAGGTAAATGTAAACACCTACAATGCACAGAGGGATCATCTATTCCTTAGGTAAGTGTATAAACCTGCATTGCACAGGGTGATCATCCATTCCTTAAGTGAAAGTAGAAACCTGCATTGAACAGAGGGATCACCCTTTCCAAGGAAAAGGTAAACACCTGCGTTTAACAGAGGGATCATCAATTCCTTAGGGAACAGTTAACACCTGCACTGCACAGAGGTCTCATCCATTCCTTAGGTAATGGTCAACACCTACATTAAACGGAGGGATCTTCCATTCCATAGCAAATTGTAAACACCTACAATGCACAGAGGGATCATTCATTCCTAAGGCAAATATAAACACCTGCAATGCACAGAGCGATCATCCATTGCTTAGGTAAAGGTAAACACGTGCAATACACAGAGGCATCATCCATTCCTTAGGTAAAGGTCAACACCTGACTGGCCCAGAAGGATCATCCATATCATATGTAAAGTTAAACACTTGCATTGCACACAGGAACATCCATTCCTTAGGTAATTGTAAACACCTGCAATGCACAGAGGATCATCCATTCTTAAGGTAAATGTAAACACCTACAATGCACAGAGGATCATCTATTCCTTAGGTAAGTGTATAAACCTGCATTGCACAGGGTGATCATCCATTCCTTAAGTGAAAGTAGAAACCTGCATTGAACAGAGGGATCACCCTTTCCAAGGAAAAGGTAAACACCTGCGTTTAACAGAGGGATCATCAATTCCTTAGGGAACAGTTAACACCTGCACTGCACAGAGGTCTCATCCATTCCTTAGGTAATGGTCAACACCTACATTAAACGGAGGGATCTTCCATTCCATAGCAAATTGTAAACACCTACAATGCACAGAGGGATCATTCATTCCTAAGGCAAATATAAACACCTGCAATGCACAGAGCGATCATCCATTGCTTAGGTAAAGGTAAACACGTGCAATACACAGAGGCATCATCCATTCCTTAGGTAAAGGTCAACACCTGACTGGCCCAGAAGGATCATCCATATCATATGTAAAGTTAAACACTTGCATTGCACACAGGGAACATCCATTCCTTAGGTAATTGTAAACACCTGCAATGCACAGAGGGATCATCCATTCTTAAGGTAAATGTAAACACCTACAATGCACAGAGGGATCATCTATTCCTTAGGTAAGTGTATAAACCTGCATTGCACAGGGTGATCATCCATTCCTTAAGTGAAAGTAGAAACCTGCATTGAACAGAGGGATCACCCTTTCCAAGGAAAAGGTAAACACCTGCGTTTAACAGAGGGATCATCAATTCCTTAGGGAACAGTTAACACCTGCACTGCACAGAGGTCTCATCCATTCCTTAGGTAATGGTCAACACCTACATTAAACGGAGGGATCTTCCATTCCATAGCAAATTGTAAACACCTACAATGCACAGAGGGATCATTCATTCCTAAGGCAAATATAAACACCTGCAATGCACAGAGCGATCATCCATTGCTTAGGTAAAGGTAAACACGTGCAATACACAGAGGGATCATCCATTCCTTAGGTAAAGGTCAACACCTACATTGAACAGAGGGATCTTCCATTCCTTAGGAAATTGTAAACAACTACAATGCACAGAAGGATTATTCATTCCAAAGGCAAAAATAAACACCTGCATTGGACAGAGGGATCATCCATTCCTTAGGTAATTGTCAACACCTGCAATGAAAAGAGGGATCTTCCATTCCTTAGGTAATAGTAAACACTTGCAATGCACAGAGGGATCATCCATTCCTTAGGTAATGGCAAACAACTGCAATGCAAAGAGGGATCATCCAGTCCTTAGGTAATGGTAAACGACTGCATTGCAGAGAGGGATCTTCCATTCTTTAAGTAAAGGAAGAATCCTTCGTTGAACAGAGGGATCATCGATTCCTTAGGGAACAGTTAACACCTGCACTGCACAGAGAGATCATTCATTCCTAAGGCAAATATAAACACCTGCAATGCACAGAGGGATCATCCATTGCTTAGGTAAAGGTAAACCGTGCAATACACAGAGGGATCATCCATTCCTTAGGTAAAGGTCCACACCTACATTGCACAGAGGGATCATCCATTCCATAGGTAAATATCAACACCTTACTGGCCCAGAGGGATCATCCATACCTTATGTTAAGGTAACACCTACATTTCACACAGGGAAGATCCATTCCTTTGGTAAAGGTAAAAACCTGCATTGAACAGAGGGATCTTCCATTCCTTAGGTAATAGTAAACACCTGCAATGCACAGAGTGATCATCCATTCCTAAGGTAATGGTAAACACCTGCAATGCACAGAGGGATCATCCAGTCCTTAGATAATGGTAAACGCCTGCATTGCAGAAAGGGATCATCCATTCTTTAAGTAAAGGAAGAATCCTGCGTTGAACAGAGTGATCATCGATTCCTTAGGGAACAGTTAACACCAGCATTGCACAGAGGGCTCATCCATTCCTTAGGTAATGGTCAACAACTGCATTGTACAGAAGGCTCTTCCATTCCTTATGAAATTGTAAACACCTACCATGCACAGAGGGTTCATTCATTCCTCAGGTATATATAAACACCTGCATTCACTGTGGTATCATCCATTGCTTAGGTAAAGGTCAACACGTGCAATACACAGAGGGATAATCCATTCCTTAGGTAAATGTCCACACCTACCTTGCACAGAGGGATCATCCATTCCTTAGGTACAGTTCAACACCTGACTGGCAGAGAAGGATCATCCATACCTTAAGGAAAGGTAAACACCTGCATTGCACACAGGGTACATCCTTTCCTTAAGTAATTGTAAACACCTCGAATGCACAAAGGAATCATCCATTCCTAAGGTAAATGTAAACACCTACAATGCACAGACGATCATCTACTTCTTAGGTAAGTTTATACACCTGCATTGCACAGTGGGATCATCCATTCTTTAAGTGAAGGTAGAAACCTGCATTGAATTGAGGGATCATCCTCTTCAAGGTAAAGGTACACACCTGCGTTGAACAGAAAATCATCAATGCCTTAAGGAACAGTTAACACCTGCACTGCATAGAGGGCTCATCCATTCCTTGGGTAAAGGTCAACACCTGACTGGCCAAGAAGGATCATCCATACTTATGTAAAGGTAAACACCTGCATTGCACACAGGAAACATCCATTCTTTAGGTAATTATAAACACCTGCAATGCACAGAGAGATCATCCATTGCTTAGGTAAAGGTAAACACGTGCAATAAACAGAGGGATCATACATTCCTTAGGAAATTGTAAACACCTACAATGCACAGAGGGCTCATCAATTCCTGGGGTAATGTTAAATACCTGTATTGAACTGAGGGATCTTCCTTTCCTCAGGACATTGTAAACACCTACAACGCAAAGAGGGATCATTCATTCCTAAATATAAACACCTGCAATGCAGAGAGGGATAATCCATTGCTTAAGTAAAGGTAAACACGTGCAATACACAGAGGGATCATCCATTCCTTAGTTACAGGTCAACACCTAAAATGCACAGATGTATCATTCATTCCTAAGGCAAATATAAACACCTGCAATGCACATAGGGATCATCCATTGCTTAGGTAAAGGTAAACACGTGCAATACACAGAGGGATCATCCATTCCTTAGGTAAAGGACAACACCTACAATGCACAGAGGGCTCAACCATTCCTTAGGTAATTGTCAACACCTGCATTGAACAGAGGGATCTTCCATTCCTTAGGAAATTGTAACCACCTACATTGCACAGAGGGTTCATTCATTCCTAAGGCAAATATAAACACCTGCAATGCACAGAAGGATCTTCCATCGCTTAGGTAAAGGTAAACACGTGCAATACACATAGGCATCATCCATTCCATAGGTAAAGGTCAACACCTGACTGGCCCAGAGGGATCATCCATACCTTATGTAAAGGTAACACCTGCATTTCACACAGGGAAGATACATTCCTTTGGTAAAGGTAAAAACCTGCATTGGACAGAGGGATCTTCCATTCCTTAGGTAATGGTAAACACCTACCATGCACAGAGGGATCATCCATTCATTAGGTAGTGGTAAACACCTGCAATGCACAGAGGGATCATCCAGTCCTTAAGTAATGGTAAATGCCTGCATTGCAGAGAGGGATCATGCATTCTTTAAGTAAAGGAAGAATCCTCCGTTGAACAGAGAGATCATCGATTCCTTAGGGAACAGTTAACACCTGCACTGCACAGAGGGCTCATCCATTCCTTAGGTAATGGTCAACACCTCATTGAACAGAGGTATCTTCCATTCCTTAGGAAATTGTAAACACCTACAAGGCACAGAGGGATCATTAATTCCTAAGACAAATATAAACACCTGCAATGCACAGAGGGATCATCCATTGCTTAGGTAATGGTAAACACGTACAATACACAGAGGGATCATCCATTCCTTAGGTAAAGTTCAACACCTACAATGCACAGAGTGATCATTCATTCCTAAGGCAAATATAAACACCTGCAATGCACAGAGGGATCATCCATTGCTTAGGTAAAGGTAAAGACGTGCAGTACCTAGAGGGATCATCCATTCCTTAGCTAAAGGTCAACACCTGAGAGGCCCAGAAGGATCATCCATACCTTATGTAAAGGTAAACACCTGCATTGCACACAGGGAACATCCATTCCTTAGGTAATTGTAAACACCTGCAATGCACAGAGGTATCATCCATTCCTAAGTTAAATGTAAACACCTACAATGCAAAGAGGTATCATCTATTCCTTAGGTAAGTGTATACACCTGCATTGCGCATGGGTTCCTCCATTCCTTAAGTGAAGGAGGAAACCTGCATTGAAGAGAGGGTTCATCATTTTCAAGGTAAAGGAACACACCTTTGTTCAACAGAAGGATCATCGATTCCTTAGGGAACAGTTAACACCTGCACTGCACAGAGGGCTCATCTATTCCTTAGGTAATGGTCAACACCTGCATTGAACAGAGGGACCTTCCATTCCTTAGGAAATTTTAAACACCTACAATGCACAGAGGGTTCATAAATTCCTAAGGCATATATAAACACCTGCAAATCACAGTGGGATCATCCATTGCTTAGGTAAAGGTAAACACGTGCAATACACAGAGGGATCATCCATTCCTTAGGTAAAGGTCAAAACCTACATTGCACAGAGGGATCATCCATTCCTTAGGTAAACGTCAACACCTGACTGGCACAGAAGGATCATCCATACCTTATGGAAAGGTAAACACCTGCATTGCACACGTGGAACATCCTTTCCTTAGGTAATTGTAAACACCTGCAATGCACAGAGGGATCATCCATTCCTAAGGTAAATGTAAACACCTACAATGCACAGAGGGATCATCTATTCCTTGGGTAAGTGTATACACCTGCATTGTGCAGGGGGATCATCCATTCCTTAAGTGAAGGTAGAAACCTGCATTGAACAGAGGGATCATCCTTTTCAAAGTAATGTTACACGCCTGTGTTGAACAGAGGGATTATCGATGCCTTAGGGAACAGTTAACACTTGCACTGCATAGAGGGCTCATCCATACCTTAGGTAATGGACAACACCTGCATTGAACAGAGGGATCTTCCATTCCTTAGGAAATTGTTAACACCTATAATGCACAGAGGGTTCATTCATTCCTAAGGCAAATATAAACACCTGCAATGCACAGAGGGATCGTCCATTGCTTAGGTAAAGGTAAACACGTGCAATACACAGAGGGATCATCCATTCCTTAGGTAAAGGTCAACACCTGACTGGCCCAGAATGATCATCCATACTTATGTAAAGGTAAACACCTGCACTGCACACAGGGAACATCCATTCCTTAGGTAATTGTAAACACCTGCAATTCACAGAGGGATCATCTATTCCTTAGGTAAAGTTAAACACGTGCAAAAAACAGAGGGATCATCCAATCCTTAGGAAATTGTAAACAACTACAATGCACTGAGGGCTCATCCATTCCTTGGATAATGGTAAACACCTGCATTGAACTGAGTGATCTTCCATTCCTTAGGATATTGTAAACACCTACAATGCACAGAGGGATCATTCATTCCTAAGGCAAATATAAACACCGGCAATGCACAGAGGGATTATCCATTGCTTAGGTAAACGTAAACATGTGCAATACACAGAAGGATCATCCATTCCTTAGGTAAAGGTCAACACCTACAATGCACAGAGGGATCAATCATTCCTAAGGCAAATATAAACAACTGAAATGCACAGAGGGATCATCCATTGCTTAGGTAAAGGTAAACACATGCAATACACAGAGGGATGATCCATTCCTTAGGTAAAGGTCAACACCTACAATGCACAGAGGGATCATCCATTCCTTATGTAAAGGTAATACCTGCATTTCACACAGGGAATATCCATTCCTTTGGTAAAGGTAAAAACCTGCATTGAACAGAGGGATCTTCCATTCCGTAGGTAAAGTAAACACCTGCAATGCACAGAGGGCTCATCCATTCCTAGGTAATGGTCAACACCTGCATTGAAAGAGGGATCTTCCATTCCTTAGGAAATTGTAAACACCTACAATGCACAGAGGGATTATTCATTCCTAAGGAAAATATAAACACCTGCAATGCACAGAGGGATCATCCATTCCTTAGATAAAGGTAACACCGGACTGGCCCAGAAGGATCATCCATACCTTTTGT
Source organism: Orientallactaga sibirica (assembly GCA_036365145.1). Lineage (NCBI taxonomy): Eukaryota > Metazoa > Chordata > Mammalia > Rodentia > Dipodidae > Orientallactaga > Orientallactaga sibirica. Next base: position 488,092 of record JAEOAD010001320.1, read on the forward strand.
AAAGGTAAACACCTGCATTGCACACAGGGAACATCCATTCCTTAGGTAATTGTAAACACCTGCAATGCACAGAGGGATCATCCATTCCTAGGTAAAGGTCAACACCTACATTGCAGAGAGGGATATTGTGGTAGTTTGAATATGTGTCCCCCAATGTATTCAGTGTTTTAGTACTTATAGTTTGCATGTGCAATCACCTTGCTAGAGGCAATGTCACTGGGCCCTGTCTTAATATGTTAATGGGTAGGTTTGAGATTCCATTGTAAACATATACAAATGTGCCCAGCAGGAGTTCCTAAAGTGTGCTGTGTGACCTTTTGGCTGTAGTTTTGTTCTGTTTGCTGTGGTGGCTGGTTGACTTTTTCTCCCTCTGCTTGGCCCTGTGAAGAGCAAGCTGCTTTTCCTGCCTTTATGGAACTTCCCCTGGATCTGCAAGTTCAATAAATAATATCCCTTCCTCCATAACAGTGTCTGGTCTGGAAGTTCATCTCAGTGAACCTGCAGCTGTCTGCTACAGTAAAGTGGTACCAGAAGTGGGGTGAGATGAACCTGACCGTGTGGATATTCGTCTTTTGCAACCTTTGTTTTGGAGAAATGGGCATGGACTTGGTGCTTGCAACTGAAAATGCTTTCTGGAGTGGTAAGCCAAGTTCTATGAACTATTCGGATGAGAGTTTGAGAATGCTAAGTACAGACTGTATTGAACTGCGAGGCTTGGCTTTTGAGCTTTCTAAGGGGAAGGAAAGACTACAAAGGACTTTGTGAGAACTGGGCTACTGGCATAAGAGATGGCTACGCTCCGCTGTCCAGGCTCAGAAAGTTTAATCAAGGTTAAATTTGTAATGGACTGATGTGCTTGGCTAAAGATATCCGAGTGAGATTTTAAGATTTTAAGTTGGAAAACCTCAAACAAGTTAAAATTAGAGGCACTGAGACTGGTTTAGGTTAATGGAGCTGCTATTGTCAAACACATTAGCAATCTTAAGGAAGGCAAAAGGAAGGTTGCCTGACTGATTTACATTAAAACAATGGAGAGGATGCCTGAGGAAAGACTGTTAAAAATGCAAATTCTTGGAAAGAGCTGACTGAAGAAGGAACCTGCTTTTCAAGGCTATGATTTATTTTGTCCCTGGATTAAGAATATGGCTGTGTCATGCACACCTGGTATTAGTTTTAGAAATATAAAAAATGCATAAAATGGTCATGAATTGCACATGGTTCCAGGAGCTGATACTGAGATGCGGCATGAGGCAGGACATGAAGACCCTCAGAATAGGCTGAAAAAGCCTTTTGGAAGATGGACCGTGGTTTGCATGGAGACCTAAAAATGTTTTGGATATACCAGGACTGTGCAAAAGGGCTACCATGGAGTGCAGTGTTGGCATGGGATGAAAGTTTTTCCTGGCGACTCTGCCCAGCTGGAGGGGCGAAATTGAAAAACCTGGAGACTGTCAGTCTCCTGTTATATTGAACTTGAACTGCAGAATTTTGATAACAGCTGATGGTGGTTGAGTTTGCATTATTCTAGTCTCTCCTTGCTATGCCTTATACCAGTTAAAATGTTTACTCGGTGCCTTTACATGTTAAAAGTATTTAACTTGTTTGATTTTACAGGACTCACTATCTTAAGTTAATCGAGACTGTGAGAACCTTTGAAATTGGACTGAGTACAATTTACAATGTGTGATAGTTATAAATCTATTGGGGCCAGAAACTAAAATATTATTGGGGGCCAGGCGGAATGTGGTAGTTTGAATATATGTCCCCAATATATTCAGTGTTTTACTACTTATAGTTTGCATCTGCAATCACCTTGCTAGAGGCAATGTCACTGGGGGCCGGTCTTAAGATGTTAATGGGTAGGTTTGAGATTCCATTGTAAAGATATACAAATGTGCCTAGCAGGAGTTCCTAAAGTGTGCTGTGTGACATTTTGGCTGCAGTTTGCTCTGTTTGCTGTGGTGGCTGGTTGACTTTTTCTCTCTCTGCTTGGCCCTGTGAAGAGCAATCTGCTTTTCCTGCCTTTATGGAACGTCCCCTGGATAGGTAAGTTTAAATAAATAATATCCCTTCCAAGAATCCTGCGTTGAACAGAGGATCATCGATTCCTTAGGGAACAGTCAACACATGCACTGCACAGAGGGCTCATCCATTCCTTAGGTAATGGTCTACACCTGCATAGAACAGAGGGATCATCCATTGCTTAGGTAAAGGTAAACACGTGCAATACACAGAGGGATCATCCATTCCTTAGGTCAAGGTCAACACCTACAATGCACAGAGGGATCATTCATTCCTGAGGCAAATATAAATACCTGAAATGCACAGAGAGATCATCCATTGCTTAGGTAAAGGTAAACACAGGCAATACACAGAGGGATCATCCATTCCTTAGGTAAAGGTCAACAACTACATTGCACAGAGGGATCACCCATTGCTTAGGTAATGGTAAACACCTGCAATGCACAGAGGGACCATCCAGCCCTGAGATAATGGTAAACGCCTGCATTGCAGAGAGGGATAATCCATTCCTTAAGTAAAGGAAGAATCCTGTGTTAAACAGAGGGATCATCGATTCCTTAGGGAACAGTCAACAGCTGCACTGCACAGAGGGCTCATCCATTCCTTAGGTAATGGTCAACACCTGCATTGAACAGAGGGATCTTCCATTCCTTAGGAAATTGTAAACACCTACAATGCACAGAGCGATCACTCATTCCTAAGGCAAATATGTACACCTGCAATGCACAGAGGGATCATCCATTACTTAGGTAAAGGTGAACACCTACATTGCACAGAGGGATCATCCATTCCTTAGGTAAAGGTCAACACCTGAGTGGCCCAGAAGGATCATCCATACCTTATGTAAAGGTAAACATATGCACTGCACACATGGAACATCCATTCCTTAGGTAATTGTAAACACCTGCAATGTACAGAGGGATCATCGATTCCTTAAGGAACAGTTAACACCTGCACTGCACAGAGAGCTCATCCATTCCTTAGGTAATGGTCAACACCTGCATTGAAAAGAGGGATCTTCCATTCCTTAGGAAATTGTAAACACCTACAATGCACAGAGGGATTATTCATTCCAAAGGCAAATATAAACACCTGCAAGGCACAGAGAGATCATCCATTGCATAGGAAAAGGTAAACACGTGCAATACTCAGAGGGATTATCCATTCGTTAGGTAAAGGTCAACAACTACAATGCACAGAGGAACCATTCATTCCTAAGGCAAACATAAACACCTGCCATCCACAGAGGGATCATTCATTCCTAAGGCAAATATAAACACCTGCAATGCACAGAGGGATCACCCATTCCTTAGATAATGGTCAACACCTGCATTGACAGAGGGATCTTCCATTCCTTAGGAAATTGTAAACACCTACAATGCACAGAGGGATCATTCATTCCTAAGGCAAATATAAACACCTGCAATGCACAGAGGGATCATACATTGCTTAGGTGATGGTAAACACCTGCAATGCGCAGAGGGACCATCCGGTCCTGAGGTAATGGTAAACTCCTGCATTGCAGAGAGGGATCATCCATTCTTTAAGTAAAGGCAGAATCCTGCGTTGAACAGAGGGATCATCCATTCTTTAAGTAAAGGAAGAATCCTGCGTTGAACAGAGGGATCATCGATTCCTTAGGGAACAGTCAACACATGCACTGCACAGAGGGCTCATCCATTCCTTACTTAATGGTCTACACCTGCATAGAACAGAGGGATCATCTATTGCTTAGGTAAAGGTAAACACGTGCAATACACAGAGGGATCATCCATTCCTTAGGTCAAGGTCAACACCTACAATGCACAGAGGGATCATTCATTCCTGAGGCAAATATAAATACCTGAAATGCACAGAGAGATCATCCATTGCTTAGGTAAAGGTAAACACAGGCAATACACAGAGGGATCATCCATTCCTTAGGTAAAGGTCAACAACTACATTGCACAGAGGGATCACCCATTGCTTAGGTAATGGTAAAAACCTGCAATGCACAGAGGGACCATCCAGCCCTGAGATAATGGTAAACACCTGCATGCAGAAAGGGATCATCCATTCCTTAAGTAAAGGAAGAATCCTGCATTAAACAGAGGGATCATCGATTCCTTAGGGAACAGTCAACAGCTGCACTGCACAGAGGGCTCATCCATTCCTTAAGTAATGGTCAACACCTGCATTGAACAGAGGGATCTTCCATTCCTTAGGAAATTGTAAACACCTACAATGCACAGAGCGATCACTCATTCCTAAGGCAAATATGTACACCTGCAATGCACAGAGGGATCATCCATTACTTAGGTAAAGGTGAACACCTACATTGCACAGAGGGATCATCCATTACTTAGGTAAAGGTCAAGACCTGAGTGGCCCAGAAGGATCATACATATCTTATGTAAAGGTAAACATATGCACTGCACACATGGAACATCCATTCCTTAGGTAATTGTAAACACCTACAATGCACAGAGGGATCATTCATTCCTAAGGCAAATATAAACACCTGCAAGGCACAGAGAGATCATCCATTGCATAGGTAAAGGTAAACACGTGCAATACTCAGAGGGATTATCCATTCGTTAGGTAAAGGTCAACAACTACAATGCACAGAGGAACCATTCATTCCTAAGGCAAATATAAACACCTGCCATGCACAGAGGGATCATTCATTCCTAAGGCAAATATAAACACCTGCAATGCACAGAGGGATCATACATTGCTTAGGTAATGGTAAACACCTGCAATGCGCAGAGGGACCATCCAGTCCTTACGTAATGGTAAACGCCTGCACTGCACCGAGGGCTCATCCATTCCTTAGGTAATGGTCAATTTCCTTAGGAAATTTTAAACACTGAGAATGCACAGAGGGATCATTCATTCCTAAGGCAAATATAAACACCTGCAATGCACAGAGGGATCATCCATTGCCTAGGTAAAGGTAAACAAGTGCAATACACAGAGGGGTCATCCATTCCTTAGGTAAAGATGAACACCTACAATACACAGAGGGATCATCCATTCCTAAGGTAAATGCAAACAACTACATTGCACAGAGGGATCATCTATTCCTTAGGTAAGTATATACACCTACATTGCACAGGGGGATCATCCATTCCTTAAGTGAAGGTAGAAACCTGCCTTAAACAGAGGGATCATCCTTTTCAAGGTAAAGGTACAAACAAGGGATGAAAAGAGGGATAATCGATTCCTTAGGGAACAGTCAACACCTGCAGTGCACAGAGGGCTCATCCATTACTTAGGTAATGGTCAACACCTGCATTGAACAGAGGGAACTTCCATTCCTTAGGCAATTGTAAACACTTACAATGCACAGAGCGATCACTCATTCCTAAGGCAAATATAAACACCTGCAATGTACAGAGGGATCATCCATTGCTTAGGTAAAGGTAAACACGCGCAATACACAGAGGGATCATCCATTCCTTAGGTAAAGGTCAACACCTACATTGCACAGAGGGATCATCCATTCCTTTAGTAAAGGTCAACACCTGAGTGGCCCAGAAGGATCATCCATACCTTATATAAAGGAAAACACATGCACTGCACACAGGGAACATCCATTTCTTAGGTAATTGTAAACACCTGCAATGCACAGAGGGATCATCCTTTCCTAAGGTAAATGTAAACACCTAAAATGCACAGAGGGATCATCTATTCCTTAGGTAAGTGTATACACCTACATTGCACAAGGGGATCATACATTCCTTAAGTGAAGGTAGAAACCTGCATTGAACAGAGGAATCATCCTTTGAAAGGTAAACATACACACCTGCTTTGAAAGAGGGATCATCGATTCCTTAGGGAACAGTTAACACCTGCACTGCACAGAGGTCTCATCCATTCCTTAGGTAATGGTCAACACCTGCATTGAACAGAGGGATCTTCTATTCCTTAGGAAATTGTAAACACCTACAATGCACAGAGAGATCATCCATTGCTTACGTAAAGGTAAACACGTGCAATACACAGAGGGATCATCCATTCCTTAGGTAAAGGTCAACACCTACATTGCACAGAGGGATCATCCATTATATAGGTAAAGGTCAACACATACATTGCACAGAGGGATCATCCATTCCTTAGGTAAAGGTCAACACCTGATTGGGCCAGTGGGATCATCCACACCTTATCTAAAGGTAACACCTGCATTTCACACAGGGAAGATCCATTCCTTTGGTAAAGTGTAAAAACCTGCATTGAACAGAGAGATCTTCCATTCCTTAGGTAATAGTAAACACCTGCAATGCACAGAGGGATCATCCATTCCTTAGGTAATGGTAAACACCTGCAATGCACAGAGGGATCATCCAGTCCTTAGGTAATGATAAACGCCTGCATTGCAGAGAGGGATCATCCTTTCTTTAAGTAAAAGAAGAATCCTGCGTTGAATAGAGGGATCATGGATTCCTTAGGGAACAGTTAACACCTGCACTGCACAGAGGGCTCATCCATTCCTTAGGTAATGGTCAACACCTTCGTTGAACAGAGGGAACTTGCAATCCTTAGGAAATTGTAAACACCTGAAATGCACAGAGGGATCATTCATTCCTAAGGCAAATATAAACACCTGCAATGCACAGAGTGATCACCCATTGTTTATGTAAAGGTAAACAGGTGCAATACACCGAGGGCTCATACATTCATTAGGTAAAGGTCAACACCTACAATGCACAGAGGGACCATTTATTCCTCAGGCAAATATAAACACCTGCAATGCACAGAGGGATCATCCATTGCTTAGGTAAAGGTAAACACGTGCAATACACAGAGGGATCATCCATTCCTTAGGTAAAGCTCAACAGCAACAATGCACAGAGGGATCATTCATTCCTAAGGCAAATATAAACACCTGAAATGCACAGAAGGATCATCCATTGCTTAGTTAAAGGTAAACACGTGCAATACTGAGGGATCATCCATTCCCTAGGTAAAGGTCAACACCTACAATGCACAGAGGGATCATTCTTTCCTAAGGCAATTATAAACACCTGCAATGTACAGAGGGATCATCCATTGCTTAGGTAGTAGTAAACACGTGCAATACAGAGGGATCATCCATTCCTTAGGTAAAGTTCAACACCTACAATGCATAGTGGGATCATTCATTCCTAAGGCAAATATAAACACGTGCAAGGGACAGAGGGATCATCCTTTGCTTAGGTAAAGGTAAACACGTGCAATACACAGAGGGATCATCCATTCCTTAGGTAAAGGTCAACACCTACATTGCACAGAGGGATCATCCATTCCTTAGGTAAAGGTCAACACCTGACATCCCCAGAGGGATCATCCAAACCTTATGTAAAGGTAACACCTGCATTTCACACAGGGAAGATCTATTCCTTTGGTAAAGGTAAAAACAGGAATTGAACAGAGGGATCTTCCATTCCGTAGGTAATAGTAAACACCTGCAATGCACAGAGGGATCATCCATTCCTTAGGTAAAGGTCAACACCTGACTGGCCCAGAAGGATCATCCACACCTTATGTAAAGGTAAACACCTGCATTGCACAACAGGAACATCCATTCCTTTGGTAATTGTAAACACCTGCAATGCACAGAGGGATCATCAATTCCTAATGTAAATGTAAACACCTACAATGAACAGAGGAATCATCTATTCCTTAGGTAAGTGTATACACCTGCATTGCACAGGGGGATCATCCATTCCTTAAGTGAAGGTAGAAACCTGCATTGAGCAGAGGGATCACCCTTTTCAAGGTAAAGGTACACACCTTCCTTCATCAGAGGGATCATCGATTCCTTAGGGAACAGTTAACACCTGCGCTGCACAGAGGGCTCATCCATTCCTTAGGTAATGGTTAACACCTGCATTGAACAGAGGGATCGTTCATTCCTTAGGAAATTGTAAACACCTACAATGCACAGAGGGATCATTCATTCCTAAGGTAAATATAAACACCTGCAATGCACAGAGGGATCATCCATCACTTAGGTAAAGGTAAACCCGTGCAATACACAGAGGGATCATCGATTCCTTAGGTAAAGGTCAACACCTACATTGCACAGAGGGATCATCCATGCCTTATGTAAAGGTCAACACCTGAGTGGCCCAGAAGGATCATCCATAACTTATGTAAAGGTAAACACCTGCATTGCACACAGGGAACATACATTGCTTAGGAAATTGTAATCAACTGCAATGCACAGAGGGATCATCCATTCCTAAGGTAAATGCAAACACCTACATTGCACAGAGGGTTCATCTATACCTTAGGTAAGTGTATACACCTGCATTGCACTGGGGAATCATCCATTCCTTAAGTGAAGGTAGAAACCTGCATTGAACAGACGGATCATCCTTTTCAAGGTAACGGTACACACCTGCGTTGAACAGAGGGATTATCGATTTCTTAGGGAAGACTTAACACCTGCACTGCACAGAGGGCTCATCCATTCCTTAGGTAATGGTCAACACCTGCATTGAACAGAGGGATCTTCCATTCTTTAGGAAATTGTAAACACCTACAATCCACAGATGGATCATACATTCCTAAGGGAAATATAAACACCTGCAATGCACAGAGGGATTGTTCATTCTTAAGGCAAATATAAACACCTGCAATGCACAGAGGGATCATCCAGTCCTTAGGTAATGGTAAACGCCTGCATTGCAGAGAGGGATCATCCATTCTTTAAGTAAAGGAAGAATCCTGCATTGAGCAGAGGGATCATAGATTCCGTAGGGAACAGTTAACACCTGACTGGCCCAGAAGGATCAACCATAATTATGTAAGGGTAAACGCCTGCATTTCACACAGGGAAGATCCATTCCAGAGGTAAAAGGTAAAAACCTGTATTGAACAAAGGGATCTTCCATTCCTTAGGTAATAGGAAACACTTGCAATGTACAAATGGATCATCCATTCCTTAGGTAAAGGTCAACACCTGACTGGCCCAGAAGTATCATCCATACTTTATGTAAAGGTAAACACCTGCATTGCACACAGGGAACATCCATTCCTTAGGTAATTGTAAACACCTAAAATGACAAGAGGGATCATTCATTCCTAAGGCAAATATAAACACCTACAATGCACATAGGGATCATCCATTGCTTAGGTAAAGGTAAACACGTGCAATGCACAGAGGGATCATCCATTCTTTAGGTAAAGGTCAACACCTACAATGCACAGAGCGATCATTCATTTCTAAGGCAAATATAAACACCTGCAATGCACAGGGGGATAATCCATTCCTTAAATGAAGGTAGAAACCTTCATTGAACAGAGGGATCATCCTTTTCAAGGTAAAGGTACACACCTGCGTGGAACATAGGGATCATCGATTCCTTAGCGAACAGTTAACACCTGCACTGCACAGAGGGCACATCCATTCCTTAGGTAATGGTCAACACCTGGATTAAACAGAGGGATCTTCCTTTCCTTAGGATATTGTAAGCACCTACAATGCACAGAGGGATCATTCATTCGTAAGGCAAATATAAAAACCTGCAATGCACAGAGGAATCATCCATTCCTTAGGTAAATGTCAACACCTACAATGCACAGAGTGATCATTCATTCCTAAGGCAAATATAAACACCTGTAATGCACAGAGGGATCATTCATTGCTTAGGTAAAGGTAAACACGTGCAATACACAGAGGGATCATCCATTCCTTAGGTAAAGGTCAACACCTGACTGGCCCAAAGTACCATCCAAACCTTATGTAAAGGTAAACACGTGCATTGCACACAGGGAACATCCATTCCTTAGGTAATTGTAAACACCTGCAATGCACAGAGGGATCATCCATTCCTAAGGCAATGGTAAATACCTGCAATGCACAGAGGGATCATCCAGTCCTTAGGTAATGGTAACTGCTTGCATTGCAGAGAGGGATCATCCATTCTTTAAGTAAAGGAAGAATCCTGCGTTGAACAGAGGGATCATCGAATACTTAGGGAACAGTTCACACCCTCACTGCACAGAGGGCTCATCCATTGCTCAGGTAATGGTCAACACCTGCATTGAACAGTGCGATCTTCCATTCCTTAGGTAATAGTAAACACCTACAATGCACAGAGGGATCATCCATTCATTAGGTAATTGTAAACAGATGCAATGCACAGAGGGATCATCCAGTCCTTAGGAAATTGTAAACACCTAGAATGCACAGAGGGATCATTCATTCCTAAGGCAAATATAAACGCCTGCATTGCAGAGAGGGATCATCCATTCTTTAAGTAAAGGAAGTATCCTGCGTTGAACACAGGGATCATCGATTCCTTAGGGAACAGTTCACACCTGCACTGCAAAGAGGGCTCATCCATTCCTTAGGTAATTGTCAACACCTGCATTGAACAGAGGGATCTTCCATTCCTTAGGAAATTGTAAACACCTACAATGCACAGAGGGATCATTCACTCCTAAGCAAATATAAACACCTGCAATGCACAGAGGGATCATCCAGTGTTAGGTAAAGGACAACACCTACATTGCACAGTGGATTCATCCATTCCTTAGGTAAAGGTCAACACCTGACAGGCCCAGAAGGATCATCCATACATTATGTAAGGTTAAACACCGGCATTGCACACAGGGAACATCCATTCCTTTGGTAATTGTAAACAACTACAATGCACAGAGGGATCATCCAGTCCCTAGGTAATGGTAAATGCTTGCATTGCACACAGGGAACATCCATTCCTTAGGTAATTGTAAACACCTGCAATGCACAGAGGGATCATCCATTCGTTATGTAATGGTAAACGCCTGCATTGCAGCGAGGGATCATCCATTCTTTAAGTAAAGGGAGAATCCTGCGTTGAACAGAGGGATCATCGATTCCTTAGGGAACAGATAACACCTACACTGCACCGAGGGCTCATCCCTTCCTTAGGTAATGGTCAACACCTGCATTGAACAGAGGGATCTTCCATTAATTAGGAAATTGTAAACACCTACAATGCACAGAGGGATCATTCATTCCTAAGGCAAATCTAAACACCTGCAATGCACAGAGGGATCATCCATTGCTTAGGTTAAGGTAAACACGTGCAATACACAGAGGGATCATCCTTTCCTTAGGTAAAGGTCAACACCTACATTGCACAGAGGGATCATCCATTCCTTAGGTAAAGTTCAACACCTGACTGGACCAGAAGGATCATCCATACCTTATGTAAAGGTAAACATCTGCATTGCACACAGGGAACATCCATTCCTTAGGTAATTGTAAACACCTGCAATGCAGAGAAGGATCATCCATTCCTAAGGTAAATGGAAACAAGAACAATGCACAGAGGGATCATCTATTCCTTAGGTAAGGGTATTCACCTGCATTGAACAGGGGGATCATCCATTCATTAAGTGAAGGTAGAAACCTGCATTGAACAGAGGGATCATACTTTTCAAGGTAAAGGTACACACCTGCGTTGACCAGAGGGATCATAGATTCCTTAGGGAACAGTTAACACCTGCACTGCACAGAGGGCTCATCCATTCCTTAGGTAATGGTCAACAACTGCATTGAACCGAGGGATCTTCCATTCCTTAGGAAATTGTAAACACCTACAATGCACAGAGGGATCATTCATTCCAAGGGCAAATATAAACAACTGCAATGGACAGACGGATCATCCATTCCTTAGGTAAAGCTCAACACCTGACTGGCACAGAAGAATCATCCATACCTTATGGAAAGGTAAATACCTGCATTGCACAGAGGGAACATCCTTTCCTTAGGTAATTGTAAACACCTGCAATGCACAGAGGGATCATCCATTTCTTAGGTAAAGGTAAACACGTGCAATACACAGAGCGATCATCCATTCCTTAGGTAAAGGTCAACACCTACAATGCACAGACGGATCATTCATTCCTAAGGCAAACATAAAACCTGGAATGCACAGAGGGATCATCCATTGCTTAGGTAAAGGTAAACACCTGCAATACACAGAGGGATCATACATTCCTTAGGTAAAGGTCAACAGCTACAATGCACAGAGTGATCATCTATTCCTTAGGTAAGTGTATACACCTGCATTGCACAGGGGGATCATCCATTCCTTAAGTGATGGTAGAAATCTGCATTGAACAGAGGGATCATCCCTTTCAAGGTAAAGGTATACACCTGCATTGAACACAGGGATCATCGATTTCTTAGGCAACAGTTAACACCTGCACTGCACAGAGGGCTCATCTATTCCTTAGGTAATGGTCAACACCTGCATTGAACAGTGGGATATTCCATCCCTTAGGACGTTGTAAACACCTACAGTCACAGACGGATAAATCATTCCTAAGGAAAATATAAACACCTGCAATGCGCAGAAGGATCATCCAGTCCTTAGTTAATGGTTACACCTGCATTGCAAACAGGGAAGATCCATGCCTTTGGTAAAGGTAAAAACCTGCATTTAACAGAGGGATCTTCCATTCTTTAGGTAATGGTAAACACCTGCAAAGCACAGAGGGATCATCCATTCCTTAGGTAATGGTAAACACCTGCAATGCAAAGAGGGATCATCCAGTCCTTAGGTAATGGTAAACACCTGCATTGCAGAGAGGCATCATCCATTCTTTAAGTAAAGGGAGAATCCTGCGTTGAACAGAGGGATCATCGATTCCTTAGGGAAGAGTTAACAACTGCACTGCCCAGAGGGATCATCCATTCCTTATGTAATGGTCAACACATGCATTGAACAGATGGATCTTCCATTCCTTAGGAAATTTTAAACACCTCCAATGCACAGAGGCATCATTCACTCCTAAGGCAAATATAAACACCTGCAATGCACAGAGGGATCATCCATTGCTTAGGTAAAGGTAAACATGTGCAATACACAGAGGGATCATCCATTCCTTAGGTAAAGTTCAACACCTACATTGCACAGAGTGATCATCCATTGCTTAGGTAATGGTAAACACCTGCAATGCACCAAGGGGTCATTCATTCCTAAGGCAAATATAAACACCTGCAATGTACAGAGGGATCATCCATTCATTAGGTAATTGTAATCACCTGCAATGCAACAGAGTGATCATCCAGTCCTTAGGTAATGGTAAACGCCTGCATTGCAGAGAGGGATCATCCATTCTTTAAGTAAAGGAAGAATCCTGCGTTGAACAGAGGGATCATCGATACCTTAGGGAACAGTTAACACCTGCACTGCACAGAGGGCTCATCCATTCCTTAGGTAATGGTCAACACGTGCATTGAACAGAGGGATCTTCCATTCCTTAGGAAATTGTAAACACCTACAATGCACAGAGGGATCATTAATTCCTAAGGCAAATATAAACACCTGCAATGCACAGAGGGATAATCCATTGCTTAGGTACAGGTCAACACCTGCTTTGAACAGAGGGATCTTCCATTCCTTAGGAAATTGTAAACACCTACAATGCACAGAGGGATCATCCATTGCTTAGGTAAAGGTAAACACGTGCAATACACAGAGGGATCATCCATTCCTTAGGTAAAGGTCAACACCTTACTGGCGCAGAGGGATCATCCATACCTTATGTAAAAGTAACACCTGCATTTCCCACAGGGAAGATCCATTCATTTGGTAAAGGTAAAAACCTGCATTGAACAGAGGGATCTTCCATTCCTTAGGTAATAGTAAACACCTACAATGCAAAGAGGGATCATCCATTGCTTAGGTAATGGTAAACACCTGCAAAGCACAGAGGGATCATCCTGTCCTTAGGTAATGGCAAACGCCTGCATTGCAGAGAGGAGTCATCCATTCTTTAAGAAAAGGAAGAATCCTTCCTTGAACAGAGGGTTCATCGATTCCTTAGGGAATAGTTAACACCTGCACTGCACAGAGGGCTCATACATTCCTTAGGTAATGGTCAACACCTGCATGGAACAGAGGGATCTTCCATTCCTTTGGAAATTGTAAACACCTACAATGCACATAGGGATCATTCATTCCTAAGGCAAATATAAACACCTGCAATGCACAGAGGGATCATCCATTCCTTAGGTAATGGTCAACACCTGCATTGAACAGAGGGATCTTCCATCCCTTAGGACATTGTAAACACCTACAATGCACAGAGGGATAATTCATTCCTAAGGAAAATATAAACACCTGCAACGCGCAGAGGGATCATCCATTGCTTAGGTAATGATAAACACCTGCAATGCACAGAGGGATCATCCAGTCCTTAGTTAATGGTTACACCTGCATTGCAAACAGGGAAGATCCATGCCTTTGGTAAAGGTAAAAACCTGCATTGAACAGAGGGATCTTCCATTCTTTAGGTAATGGTAAACACCTGCAAAGCTCAGAGGGATCATCCAGTCCTTAGGTAATGGTAAACACCTACATTGCAGAGAGGGATCATCCATTCTTTAAGTAAAGGAAGAATCCTGCGTTGAACAGAGGGATCATCGATTCCTTAGGGAACAGTTAACAACTGCACTCCCCAGAGGGATCATCCATTCCTTATGTAATGGTCAACACATGCATTGAACAGATGGATCTTCCATTCCTTAGGAAATTTTAAACACCTCCAATGCATAGAGGCATCATTCACTCCTAAGGCAAATATAAACACCTGCAATGCACAGAGGGATCATCCATTGCTTAGGTAAAGGTAAACATGTGCAATACACAGAGGGATCATCCATTCCTTAGGTAAAGTTCAACACCTACATTGCACAGAGTTATCATCCATTCCTTAGGTAATGGTAAACACCTGCAATGCACAGAGGGATCATCCAGTCATTAGGGAATGGTAAACTCCTTCATTGCAGAGAGGGATCATCCATTCTTTAAGTAAAGGAAGAATCCTGCGTTGAACAGAAGGATCATCGATTCCGTAGGGAACAGTTAACACCATCACTGCACAGCGGGCTCATCCATTCCTTAGGTAATGGTCAGCACCTGCGTTGAACAGAGGGATCTTTCATTCCTTAGGAAAATTTAAACACCTACAATGCACAGAGGGATCATTCATTCCTAAGGCAAATATAAACACCTGCAATGCACAGAGGGATCATCCATTCCTTAGGTAAAAGTCAACACCTACAATGCACAGAGGGCTCATCCATTCCTTAGTTAATGGCCAACACCTGCATTGAACAGAGGGATCTTCCATTCCTTAGGAAATTGTAAACACCTACAATGCACAGAGGATTCATCAATTCCTTAGGTAAAGTCAACACCTGCCTTGCACAGAGTGATCATCCATTCCTTAGGTAAAGGTCAACACCTGCATTGCACAGAGGGATCATCCATTCCTTACGTAAAGGTCAACACCTGTCCGGCCCAGAGGGATCATCCATACCTTATGTAAAGGTAACACCTGCATTTCACACAGGGAAGATCCATTCCCTTGGTAATGGTAAAAACGTGCATTGAACAGAGGGATCTTCCATTCCTTAGGTTATAGTAAACACCTGCATTGCACAGAGGGATCATCCATTCCTTAGGTAATGGTACACGCCTGCATTGCAGAGAGGGATCATCCATTCTTTAAGTAAAGGAAGAATCCTGTGTTGAACAGAGGGATCATCGATTCCTAAGGGAACAGTTAACACCTGCACTGCAGAGAGGGCTCATCCATTCCTTAGGTAATGGTCAACACCTGCATTGAACAGAGGGATCTTCCATTCCTTAGGAAATTGTAAACACCTACCATGCACAGAGGGATCATTCATTCCTAAGGCAAATATAAACACCTGCAATGCACAGAGGGATCATCCAGTCCTTAGGTAATGGTAAACGCCTACATTGCAGACAGTCATCATCCATTCTTTAAGTAAAGGAAGAATCCTGCGTTGAACAGAGGGATCATCGATTCCCTAGGGAACAGTTAACACATGCACTGCACAGAGGGCTCATCCATTCTTTAGGTAATGGTCAACACCTGCATTGAACAGAGGGATCTTCCATTCCTTAGGACATTGTAAACACCTACAATGCACAGAGGGATCATTCATTCCTAAGGCAAATATAAACACCTGCAATGCACAGAGGGATCATCCATTGTTTAGGTAATGGTAAACACCTGCAATGCACAAAGGGATCATTCATTCCTAAGGCAAATATAAACACCTGCAATGCACAGAGGGATCATCCATTCATTAGGTAATGGTAATCACCTGCAATGCAACAGAGTGATCATCCAGTCCTTAGGTAATGGTAAACGCCTGCATTGCAGAGGGATCATCCATTCTTTAAGTAAAGGAAGAATCCTGCGTTGAACAGAGGGATCATCGATACCTTAGAGAACAGTTAACACCTACACTGCACAAAGGGCTCATCCATTACTTAGGTAATGGTCAACACCTGCATTGAACAGAGGGATCTTCCATTCCTTAGGAAATTGTAAACACCTACAATGCACAGAGGGATCATTAATTCCTAAGGCAAATATAAACACCTGCAATGCACAGAGGGATAATCCATTGCTTAGGTACAGGTCAGCACCTGCTTTGAACAGAGGGATCTTCCATTCCTTAGGAAATTGTAAACACCTACAATGCACAGAGGGATCATCCATTGCTTAGGTAAAGGTAAACACGTGCAATACACAGAGGGATCATCCATTCCCTAGGTAAAGGTCAACACCTACATTGCACAGAGGGATCATCCATAACTTTTGTTACGGTAACACCTGCATTTCCCACAGGGAAGATCCATTCCTTTGGTATAGATAAAAACCTGCATTGAACAGAGGGATCTTCCATTCCTTAGGTAATAGTAAACACCTACAATGCACAGAGGGATCATCCATTGCTTAGGTAATGGTAAACACCTGCAATGCACAGAGGGATCATCCTGTCCTTAGGTAATGGTAAACGCCTGCATTGCAGAGACGGGTCATCCATTCTTTAAGAAAAGGAAGAATCCTGCCTTGAACAGAGGGTTCATCGATTCCTTAGGGAATAGTTAACACCTGCACTGCACAGAGGGCTCATACATTCCTTAGGTAATGGTCAACACCTGCATGGAACAGAGGGATCTTCCATTCCTTTGGAAATTGTAAACACCTACAATGCACATAGGGATCATTCATTCCTAAGGCAAATATAAACACCTGCAATGCACAGAGAGATCATCCATTGCTTTGAACAGAGGTATCATATATTCCTTAGGTAAAGATCAACATCTGCATTGCAAAGAGGGATCATCTGTTCCTTACATAGTGGTTAACAGTTGCATTGAACTGAGGGATCATCTATTCCTTAGGTAAAGATCTAGACCTGCATTGCACAGAGGTATCATCCATTCCTTTAGTCACTGTAAACACCTGCATTGAACAGAGGAATTATCCATTCCTTAGAGAACGGTAAACATCTGCATTTAACTGAGGGCTCATATATTCCGTAGGTAATGATCAACACCTTCATTTCACAGAGGGTTCGTCCCATTCCTTAAGTAAAGGTCAACACCTGCATTGCACATAGGGATCATACATTCCTTCCATAAAGGTAAACACCTGCATTGAACATAGGGATCATCCATGCCCTAGGTAACTGTAAAAACCTGCATTGAACAGAGGGATCACTCATTCCTTAGATAACGGTAAACATGTGCATTAAACAGAGGGATCCATATATTCCTTAGGTAAAGATCAGAACCTGCATTGCACAGAGAGATCATCAATACCTTATTTAATGGTAAACAACTGCATTGAACAGAGGGATCACCCACTCCTTAGATAATCGTAAACAACTTCATTGAACAGAGGGAGCATCCATTCTTTCGATAATGGTAAACACCTGCATTTAACAGAGGGATCATCTATTCCTTAGGTAAAGATCAACACATGGATTGCACTGGGGGATCAATCCCTTCCTTAGGTAAAGGTAGACACGTGCAATACACAGAGGGCTCATCCATTCCTTAGGTAAAGGTAAACACCTGTATTGAACAGAGGTATCATCTATTCCTTAGATAAAGATCAACACCTGCATTGTTCAGAGGGATCATCCATTCCTTAGATAACAGTAAATGCCTGTAATGAACAGAGGAATCATCTATTCCTTAGGTAAAGATAAATATATGCATTGCACAGAGGGATCATCTGATTCCTTAGGTTAAGGTAGATACCTGCATTGCACATAGGGATCATCCATTTCTTAAATAAAGGTAAACGCATGCATTGGACAGAAGGGTCATCCATTCCTTAGGTATCTGTAAACACCTGCATAGCACAGAGGGATCATCCATTCCTTAGGTAACTGTAAACACCTGCATTGAACAGATGGCTCATCTATTCCTTAGGTAAAGATCAACACCTGCATTGCACAGAGGGGACATCCATTCCTTAGACCACTGTATTCACCTGCATTGAACAGATGGCTCATCTATTCCTTAGGTAAAGATCAACACCTGCATTGCACAGAGGAGTCATCCATTCCTTAAGCAACTGTATTCACATGCATTGAACAGAGGGATCATCCATTCCGTAGATAACAGTAAAGGCCTGCAATGAACAGAGGGATCATCCATTCCTTAGGTAAAGGTAAATACCTGCATTGCACATAGGGATCATCCATTCCTTAGGTAAAGATAAACACTTGCATTGCACAGAGGGATCATCCATTCCTCAGGTAATGGCAAACACCTGCATTTAACTGAGGGATCATCCATTCTTTAGATAAGTGTAAACACCTGCATTTAACAGAGGTGTCATCTATTCCTTAGTTAAAGATCAACACAGATAGCACAGAGGGATCATCCCATTCCTTAGGTAAAGGAAAACACCTTCATTGAACAGATGTATCATCCATTCTTTACGTAACGGTAAACACCTATATTTAACAAAGGGATCATCTATTCCTTAGGTAAAGATCAACATCTGCATTGCACAGAGGGATCATGCCATTCTTTAGGTAAAGGTAAACACCTGCCTTGCACAGATGGATCATCCATTCCTTAGGTGAAGGTAAAAACCTGCATTGAATACAGCAAACATCCATTCTTTTGTTAAAGGTAAACACCTGCTTTCAACAGAGGGATCATCCTTCTTTAGGTACAGGTAAATACCTGCCTTGAACAGAGGTATCATCCATTCCTTAGGGATAGGTAAAAACCTGTATTGCACAGAGGGATCATCCATTCCTTAGGTAAATGTAAACACCTGCATTGAATAGAGGAATCATCCATTCCTTAGGTAAAGTTCAATATCTGCATTGCTATGAGGGATCATCCATTCCTTAGGTAAAGGTAAAAACCTGCATTGCACAGAGCGAACACCCATTCCTTTGGTAAAGGTAAACACCTGGATTGAACAGAGGGATCATCCTTCTTTAGGTAAAGGTAAATACCTGCCTTGAACAAAGGTATCATCCATTCCTTAGCTAAAGGTAAACAACTGCATTGAACAGACGGATCATCCATTCCTTATATAAGGGTAAACACCTGGATTGAACAGAGGGATCATCTATTCCTTAGGTAAAGATCAACACCTGCATTGCACAGAGGGAACATCCATTCCTTAGGTAAACGTTAAGGCCTGCCAGGCCCGTAGGGATCGTCCATTCCTTATGTAAAGGTAAACACCTGCATTGCACACAGCGAACATCCTTTCCTTTGGTAAAGGTAAACACCTGCATTGAACAGAGGGATAATCCTTCTTTAGGTAAAGGTAAATATCTGTCTTGAACACAGGTATCATCCATGCCTTATGGAAAGGTAAACACCTCCAATGCACAGTGGGATCCTCCATTCCTTATGTAAAGGTAAACACCTGCATTGCATAAAGGGAACATCCATTCCTTTGGTCCAGGTAAACATCTGAATTGAACAGAGGGATCATCCTTACCTTGGATAAAGGTAAACACCTGCAATGCACAGAGGGATCATCCATTCCTTAGGTAAATGTAAATACCTACAAGGCACAGAGGGATCATCCATTCCTTAGCTAAGGGTAAACACCTGCATTGCACAGAGGGATCATCCGTTCCTTAGGTAAAGATAAAAACCTGCATTGCACATAGGGATCATCCATTACTTAGGTAACTGTAAACACCTTCATTGAACAGAGGGATCATACATTCCTTAGATAATAGTAAACATCTGCATTGCACAGAGTGATCATCCATTCCTTAGGTTAAGTTAAAAACCTGCATTGAACAGAGGGGTCATATATTCCTTAGGTAAAGGTCAACATATTCATTGCACAGTGGGATAATCCATTCCTTAGATAAAGGTCAACACCTGCATTGCACAAAGGGATCATCCATTCCTTAGGTATAGGACAACACCTGCATTGCACAGAGGGATCATCCATTCCTTAAGTAAAGATCAACACCTGCATTGAACAGAGGGATCATCCATTCCTTGGGTTAAGGTAAACACCTGCAAGGCACAGAGGGAACATCCATTCATTAGGTAACTGTAAACATCTGCATTGAACATAGGGATCATCCATTCCTTAGATAATGTTAAACACCTGCATTGAACAGAGGGACCCTCTATTCCGTAGGTAAAGATCAACACTTGCATTGCAGAGAGGGTTCAACTATTCCTTAAGTTAAGGTAAACACCTGCATTGCACAGAGGGATGTTCCATTCCTTAGGTAACTGTAAACACTTGCATTGAACAGACGGAACATCCATTCCATAGATAATGATAAACACCTGCAATGAACACAGGGACCATCTATTCCTTAGGTAAAGATCAACACCTGCATTGGACAGAGGGATCATGCCATTCCATAGGTAAAGTTAAACACCTGCATTACACAGAGGGATCATCCTTTCCATAGGTAATGGTAAACACCTGCATTGAACAGAGGTATCATCCATTTCTTCCATAATGGTAAACACCTACATTGAACAGAGGGTCCATCAATTCCTTAGGTGAAGATCAACACCTGCATTGTACAGAGGGTTCATCCCATTCCTTAGGTAAAGTTAAACACCTGCTTTGTGCATAGGCGTCTTCCAATCCTTAGGTAAAGTTAAACACCTGATTTGAACAGAGGGATCATCCATTCTTTAGGTAACAGTAAACACCTGCATAGAACAGAGGGATCATCTATTCATTAGGTAAAAATCAACTCCTGCATTGCACAGAGGGATCATGTATTCCTTAGGTAAAGTTAAACACCTGCATTGCACAGTGGGATAATCCATTCCTTAGGTAAAGGACAACACCTGCATTGCACAGAGGGATCTTCCATTCTATAGGTAATTATAAACACCTCCATTGATCAAAGGAGTAGTACTTTACTTTGGTATAGTAAACACCTGCAATGCAGAAAAGTATCATCCCATTCCTAATATAAACGTAAACACCTGCATTGAACAGAGGGATCATCCATTTCTTACGTAAAGGTAAACATCTGCCATGCACACAGGGATCATCCATTCCTAAGGTAAATGTAAACACCTGCAATGCACAGAGGGATCATCCATTACTTAGGTAAAGGTCAACACCTGCCTAGCCCAGAGGGATCATGCATTCCTTATGTACAGATACACACTTGCATTGCACACAAGGAACCTCCATTCCTTTGTTAAATGTAAACACCTGCATTCATCAGAGGCATCTTCCATTCCTAGGTAATATTAAACACCTGCAATGCACAGAGGGATCATCCATTACTATGTTAAAGACCAATACCTTTAGTGCACAGAGGGATCATCCATTCCTAGGTAAAGTCAACACCTGCCTTCCCAGAGATATCATCAATTCCTTATGTAAAAGTTAACACCTGCATTGCACACAGGGAACATCCATTTCTTTGGTAAAGGTAAATACCTGCATTGAACAGAGGGATCATCCATTTCTTAGGTAAAGGTAAACACCTTCATTGAACAGAGGATTCTTCCATTCCTTAGGTAATAGTAAACACCTGAAATGCACACATGAATCATCATTTCCTTAGGTAAAGGTAAACACCTGCAGTGCACAGAGGGATCATCCATTCCCTAGGTAAGGCTAAACATGTGCGTTGCACAGACTGATCATCAATGCATTATGTAATAGTAAACGACTGCATTGAACAGAGGATCATCTATTCCTTAGGTAAAGATCAACACCTGCATTGCACCGAGGGACCATCCCATTCCTTAGGTAAAGACAAACACATGCATTGCACTGACACATCATCCATTCCTTAGGTAAATGAAAACACCAGCATTGAACAGAGGGATCATGCATTCCTCAGATAACGGTAAACACCTGCATTGAACAAAGAGATCCTCTATTCCTTTGGTAAACTTCAATACATGCATTGCACAGAGGGATCATCCAATTCCTAGGAAAAGGTCAACACCGGCATTGCACATAAGGATCATCCATTCCGGAGGAAAAGCGCAACACCTGCATAGTACAGAGGGATCGTTCATTATTAAGGTATAGATCAAAACCTGTAATTCACAGTGGGATCATCCATTCCTTAGGTAAAGGTGACTCCTGCATTGAACAGAGGGATCATCCAATCCATAGAAAAAGGTCAACACGTGAAATGAACAGAGTGATAATCTATTCTTTAGGTAAAGTTTAACAACTGATTTGCAGAGAGGGATCATCTCATTCCTTAGGTAAAGGTCAAAACCTGCATTGCACAGAGGGATCATCCATTCCTTATGTATAGGTAAACAAATGCCTTGCAAAAGGGAACATCCATTCCTTTGGTCAAGGTAAACACCTGCACTGAACAGAGGGATCTTCCATTCCATGGGTATATATAAACGGCTGCAATGCACAGAGCGATCATCCATGCCTTAGGTAAAGGTAAACACCTGCAATGCACGGAGGGATCATCCATTCCTTAGGTAATGGTAAACACCTGCATTGCACAGACTGATCACCCATTCCTTAAGTAAAGGTAGAAAACTGCGTTGAACAGAGGGATCATCGTTGTTTAGGTAAAGGTAAATACCTGCGTTGAAGGGAGGTTTCACCTCCATTGCAAAGAGGGTTCATCCGTTCCTTAGGTAAAGTTAAACTCCAGCAATGAACATAGGAATCTTCCATTCCTTTGGTAAAAGTAAACACCTGCAATGCACAGAGAGATCATCCCATTACTTACATAAACGTAAACACCTACATTGAACAGAGGGATCATCTATTCCTTAGGTAAAGATCAACACCTGCCTTGCACAGAGGGATCATCCATTCCTTATGTAAAGGCCAACACCTGCCTGGCCAAGAGGGATAGTTCATTCATTTTATAAAGGTAAACACCGGAATTGCACACATGGAACATCAATTCTTTTGGTAAAGCTAAGCACCTGCATTGAACAGAGGGTTCTTCCATTCCTTAGGTAATATTAAACATCTGCAATGCACACAAGGATCATCTATTCATAAGGTAAATGTAAACACGTGCAATGCACAGAAGGATCATCCACTCCTTAGGTAAAGGTAAACACCTGCATTGCACGGAGAGATTTTTTATTTCCTAGGTAACTTTAAACACCTGCATTGAGTAGAGGCATTATCCATTCCATAGGTAACTGAAAGCACCTGCATTGAACAAAGGGATCGTGTATTCCTTAGGTAAAGTTCAACACCTGCATTGCAAAGAGGAATCATCCCTTTCCTTAAGTAAAAGTAATCACCTTCATTGCACAGAGGTCTCATCCATTCCTTAGGGAAAGGTAAACACCTGCATTGACAGAGGGATCATCCATTCCTTTGGTAAAGGTAAACACCTGCCATGCACAGAAGAATCGTCTATTCTTCCATTCCTTAGGTAATAGTAAACACCTGCAATGCACACATGAATCACCCTTTCCTTAGGTAAAGGTAAACACCTGCAGTGCACAGAGGGATCATCCATTCCCTAGGTAAGGGTAAACATCTGCATTGCACAGACTGATCATCCATGCATTATGTAATAGTAAACGACTGCATTGAACCGAGGGATCATCTATTCCTTAGGTAAAGATCAACACCTGCATTGCGCAGAGGGATCATCCCATTCCTTAGGTAAAGACAAACACATGCATTGCACAGAGGGATCACCATTCCTAAGGCAAATGTAATCACATGCATTGCACTGACACATCATCCATTCCTTAGGTAAATGAAAACACCAGCATTGAACAGAGGGATCATGCATCCTCAGATAACGGTAAACACCTGCATTGAACAAAGAGATCCTCTATTCCTTTGGTAAACTTCAATACATGTATTGCACAGAGGGATCATCCAATCTGTAGGAAAAGGTAAACACCGGCATTGCACATAAGGATCATCCATTCCGGAGGAAAAGCGCAACACCTGCATAGTACAGAGGGATCGTTCATTATTAAGGTATAGATCAAAACCTGTAATTCACAGTGGGATCATCCATTCCTTAGGTAAAGGTGAACTCCTGCATTGCACAGAGGGATCATCCAATCCGTAGAAAAAGGTCAACACCTGAAATGAACAGAGTGATAATCTATTCTTTAGGTAAAGTTTAACAACTGCTTTGCACAGAGGGATCATCTCATTCCTTAGGTAAAGGTCAAAACCTGCATTGCACAGAGGGATCATCCATTCCTTATGTAAAGGTAAACACCTGCCTTGCAAAAGGGAACATTCATTCCTTTGGTCAAGGTAAACACCTGCAATGCACAGAGAGATCATACATTCCTTAAGTAAAGGTAAACAACTGCCTGGCCGAGAGGGATCGTCCATTCATTTTATAAAAATAAACACCGGAATTGCACACATGGAACATCAATTCTTTTGGTAAAGCTAAGCACCTGCATTGAATAGAGGGCTCTTCCATTCCTTAGGTAATATTAAACATCTGCAATGCACACAAGGATCATCTATTCATAAGGTAAATGTAAACACGTGCAATGCACAGAAGGATCATCCACTCCTTAGGTAAAGGTAAACACCTGCATTGCACGGAGAGATTTTTTATTTCCTAGGTAACTTTAAACACCTGCATTGAGTAGAGGCATTATCCATTCCATAGGTAACTGAAAGCACCTGCATTGAACAAAGGGATCATGTATTCCTTAGGTAAAGTTCAACACCTGCATTGCAAAGAGGAATCATCCCTTTCCTTAAGTAAAAGTAATCACCTTCATTGCACAGAGGTCTCATCCATTCCTTAGGGAAAGGTAAACACCTGCATTGACAGAGGGATCATCCATTCCTTTGGTAAAGGTAAACACCTGCCATGCACAGAAGAATCGTCTATTCCTCAGGTAAAGATCAACACCTGCCTGTCCCAGAGGGATCATCCATTCTTATATAAAGGTAAACACCTGCATTGCACACAGGGAACATCAATTCCTTTGGTAAAGGTAAACACCAGCATTGAACAGAGGGATATTCCATTCTGTAGGTAATAGTAATAATCTGGAACGCACAGAGGAATCATCCATTCCTAAGGTAAATGTAAACACCTGCCGTGCACACAGGGATCATTCATTGCTTAGGTAAAGGTAAACACCTGCAATGCACAGAGGGATCATACATTCCTTAAGTAAAGGTAGAAACCTGCTTTGATCAGAGGGCTCGTCCTTCTTTAGGTAAAGGTACACACCTGCATTGAGCAGAGGTGTCATCCATTCCTTATGTAAAGGTAAACACCTGCATTGGACAGAGGGATCATCCATTCCTTATATAATGGTAAACACCTGCATTGAACAGAGGGATCATCAATTCCTTAGATAAATGTAAACACCTGCAATGCACAGAGGGATCATCCCATTCCTTAGGAAAATTAAACACCTGCATTGCACAGAGGGATCATCCATTCCTTAGACAAAGGTAAACACCTGAATTGCAGTCAGGGATCTTCCATTCCATAGGTAAAGGTAAACAGCTGCATTGAACAGAAGGATCACCCATTCCTTAGAAAACGGTAAACACCTGCTTTGAACAGAGGTTTCATCTATTCCTGAGGTAAAGATGAACACCAGAATTGAACGGAGGTATCATCCCATTCCTTAGGTAAAGGTAAACACCTGCATTGCACATAGGGATAATGCATTCCTTATGTAAAGGAGAACACCTGCATTGAACATAGGGAACTTCCATTCCTTAGGTAAAGGGAATCACCTCCATTGCAAAGAGGGTTCATCCGTTCCTTAGGTAAAGTTAAACTCCAGCAATGAACATAGGAATCTTCCATTCCTTTGGTAAAAGTAAACACCTGCAATGCACAGAGAGATCATCCCATTACTTACATAAACGTAAACACCTGCATTGAACGGAGGGATCATCTATTCCTTAGGTAAAGATCAACACCTGCCGTGCACAGAGGGATCATCCATTCCTTAGGTAAAGGCCAACACCTGCCTGTCCCAGAGGGATCGTCCATTCATTTCACAAAGGTAAACACCAGCATTGCACACATGGAACATCAACTCTTTTGGTAAAGCTAAGCACCTTTATTGAACAGAGGGACTTCCATTCCTTAGGTAATAGTAAACATCTGCAATGCACAGTGGGATCATCTATTACTAAGGTAAATGTAAACACGTGCAATGCACAGAGAGATCATCCATTCCTTAGGTAAAAGTAAACAACTTCATTGCACAGTGGGATCATCTATTCCTAAGGTAAATGTAAACACGTGCAATGCACAGAGCAATCATCCATTCCTTAGGGAAATGTAAACACCTGCATTGACAGAGGGATCATCCATTCCTTAGATAATGGTATACACCTGCATTGCACAGAAGGATCATCTATTCCTTAGGTAAAGATAAACACCTGCATTGCACAGACGGATCATCCATTCCTTAGGTAAAGGACAACTCCTGCAAAGCACAGAGGGATCTTCCATTCTTTAGGTAAAGATCAGTACCTGCATTGAACAGAGGGTTCATCCATTACTTTAGTGAAGGAAACACCTACATTTCACAGAGGTATCATTCATTCCTTAGGTAAAGGTAAACACCTGCATTGCACAGAGGGATCATCCATTCCTTAGGTAAAGGGAAACACCTGCGTTGCACAGAGGGATCATCCATTCCTTAGGTAAAGGTCAACATCTGCGTTGCAGAGAAGGATAATCCATTCCTTAGGTAAAGGGCAACACCTGCAATACACAGAGGGATATTCCATTCATTAGGTAAAGGGAAACACCTCCATTGCACAGAGGAATCATCCTTTCCTTAGGTAAAAGTAAACACCAGCATTGAACATACGCTTCTTCCATTCCTTAGGTAATAGTAAACACCTACAATGCACAGAGGGATCATTCCATTCCTTAAATAAACGTAAACACCTGAAACATCCATTCCTTAGGTAAAGGTAAACACCTGCCTTGCACAGAGGGATCATCCATTCCTTAGGTAAAGATCAACACCTGCCTTGCACAGAGGGATCATCCCATTCCTTACATAACTGTAAACATATGCATTGCACAGAGGAATCATCCATTCCTTAGGTAATGGTAAACACCTGCATTGCACATAGGGTTCAGCACAGAAGGATCATCCTTTCCTTTGGTAAAGGTAATCACCAGCATTGAACATAGGTATCTTCCAATACTTAGGTAATAGGAAACACCTGCAATGCACAGAGGGATCATCCCATTCCTTACATAAACGTAAACACCTGCGTGGAACAGAGGGATCATCCATTCTTTAGGTAAAGTTCAATACCTCCATTTCACAGAAGGATCATCCAGTCATTAGGTAAAGGTCAACACCTGCCCAGAGGGATCATTCATTCCTTATGTAACTGAAAATACATACATTGCACACAGGGAACATCCATTCCTTTGTTAAAGGTAAACACCTACATTGCACAGAGGGATCATCCATTCCTTAGGTAACTGTAAACAACTACATTGCACCGAGGGATCATCCATTCCTTAGGTAACTGGAAACACCTACATTGAACAGAGGGATCATACATTCCTTAGATAATGGTAAACACCTGCATTGAAGAGAGGGATCATCTATTCCTTAGGTGAAAATCAACACCCGCATTGCACAGATTGATCATACCATTCCTTATGTAGAGGTGAAGCCCTGCATTGCACAGAGGGATCACCCCATTCCTTAGGTAGAGATAAACATCTGCACTGCACAGATGGATCATCCATTCCTTAGGTAACGGTAAACACCTGCATTGAACGGAGGGATCATCCATTCATTATATAAAGGTGAACACCTGCATTGAACAGAGGAATCATCTATTCCTTCGGTAAAAGTCAACACCTCCATTGCATAGAGGGATCATCCCATTCCTTAGGTAAAGGTAAACCCCTGCAATGCACAGAGGGATCATACTTTTCTTATGTAAGGGGAAACACCTGCATTGCACAGAGGGACCATCCATTCCTTTCATAAAGGTAAACACCTGCATTGAACAGAGGTATCTTCCAATCATTAGGTAATAGTAAACACCTTCAAAGCACAGAGGGATCATACATTCCCTAGGCAAAGGTAAACACTTGCATTGCACACAGGGATCATCCATTCCTTAAGTAAAAGTAGAAACCTCTGTTGAACAGAGGAATCATCTTTCTTTAGGTAAAGGTAAACACCTTCATTGAAAAGAGGGGTTATCCATTCCTTTGATAACGGTAAACACCTGCATTGAACAGAAGGATCATATACACCTTAGGTAAAGATCAACACCTGCATTGAACAGTGGGATCATCCCATTCCTTAGGTAAAGGTAAACACTTGAATTGCAGTGAGGGATCATCCATTCCTCAGGTAAAGGTATACACCAGCATTGAAAATAGGCATCTTCCATGCCTTAGGTAATAGGAAACACCTGCAATGCACAGAGGGATCAGCCCACTCCTTACATAAACGCAAACAAATGCTTTGAACAAAGGGATCATCCATTCCTTAGATAATGGTAAACACCTGCATTTAAGAGAGGGATCATCCAATCCTTAGATAAAGGTAAACACGTGGATTGAACAGAGGGATCTTCTATTCCTTAGGTAAAGATCAACACCTACATTACACAGAGGGATCACCCATTCCTTAGATAAAGTTCAACACCTGCGTTGCACTGAAGGATCATCCATTCCTTAGGGAAAGGACAACACCTTCAATACACAGAAGGATCAACAATTCCTTAGGGAAAGATAAATAACTGCCTTTCACAGAGGGATCATCCATTCCTTATGCAAAGGTGAACACCTGCATTTTACAGAGGGATCTTCCTTTCCTTAGGTAAAGGTCAACACCTGCATCAGACAGAGGGATCATCCATTCCTTAGGTAAAGGTCAACGTATGCCTATCCCAGAGGGATCATCCATTACTTATGTAAAGGTACACACCTGCACTGAACTGAAGATTCATCCATTCCTTAGGTAAAGTTAGAAACATGCATTGAACACAGGGATCATCCTTCTTTAGGTAAAGGTAAACACCTGCATTACACATGGATCATCCGATTCCTTAGGTAAAGGTAAACACCTGCATTGCACAGAGGGAACATCCATTCTTTAGGTAACTGTAAACACCTACATTGAACAGAGGGATCATCCATTCCTTAGATAACGGTCAACACCTGCATTGAACAGAGGGACCACGTATTCCTTAGGTAAAGATCAACACCTGCATGGCACAGAGGGATCATGCCATTCCATAGGTAAAGTTAAACATCTGCATTGCACAGAGGAATCATCCTTCAAATAGGTAAAGGTAAACACCTGCATTGAACAGAGGGATCATCCATTCCTTACATAATGGTAATCACTTGCATTGATCAGAGGGACCATCAATTCCTTAGGTAAAGAACAAAACTCACATTGCACAGAGGGTTCATCCATTCCCTAGGTAAAGGTAAACACCTGCATTGCACAAAGGGATCTTCCATTCCTTAGTTAAAGTTAAACACCTGCATTGAACAGAGGGATCACCCATTCTTTAGGTAACAGTAAACACCTGCATTGAACAGAGGGGTCATCTATTCCTTAGGTAAAGATCAACAGCTGAATTGCACAGAGGAATCATCCCATTCCTTAGGTAAAGGTAAACACCTGCAATGCACAGAGGGATCATCCATTCCTTAGGTAAAGGAAAACACCTGCAATGCACAGAGGGATCTTCCATTCTTTAGGTAATTATAAACACCTCCATTGAACAGAGGAGTCATCCTTTCCTTAGGTAATAGTAAACATCTGCAATGCACACAGGGATCATCCCATTTCTTACATAAACATAAACACCTGCATTGAACATAGGGATCATCCATACATTAGGTAAAGGTAAACACCTGCCATGCACAGAGGGATACTCCATTCCTAAGGTAAATGTAAACACCTGCAATGGACAGAGGGATTATCCATTCCTTAGGCAATGGTCACCACTTGCCTGGCCCAGAGGGATCATCCATTCCTTATGTACAGTTAAACACCTGCATTTCACACAGGGAACATTAATTCCTTTGTTAAATGTAAACACGTGCATTCAACAGACGGATCTTCCAGTCCTAGTTAACGTTAAACACCTGCAATGGACATAGGGATCATCCATTACTAAGGTAAATGTCAACACCTGCAGTGCACACAGGGATCAACCATTCCTTAGGTAAAGTCAACACCTGCCTGCACATAGGGATCATCCATTCCTTATGTAAAGGAAAACACCTGTATTGCACAGAGGGAACATCCATTCCTTTGGTAAAGGTAAAAACCTGCAATGCACAGAGGGATCCTACATTCCTTAGGTAAAGGTAAACTCATTCATTGAACAGAGGGATCTTCCATTCCTTAGGTAATAGTAAACACCTGCAATGTACAAAGGGATCATCCATTCCTTAGGTAAAGGTAAACATCGGCATTCCAAAGAGGATCATCCATTCCTTCAGTAAAGGTAGAAACCTGCGTTGAACAGAGGATCATCCTTCTTTTAGGTAAACGAAAAAACACCTGCATTGAACAGACGTATCATCCATTCCTTAGGTATAGGTAAACACTTGCTTTGAACAGAGGGATCACCTATTCCTTAGGTAAAGATCAACACCTGCATTGCACAGAGTAATCATCACATTACTTAAGTTAAGATAAACACCTGCATTGAACAGAGGGATCATACATTCCTTAGATAAGGGTAAACACTTGCATTGAACAAAGGGATCATCTATTCCTTTGGTAAAGATCAACACCTGCATTTCACAGAGGGATCATCGCATTCCTTACATAAACGTAAACACCTGCATTGAACAGAGGGATCATCCATTCCTTAAGTAAAGGTAAACACCTGCCTTGCACAGAGGGATCATCCATTCCTCGGTAAAGGTGAACACCTGCCTTGCACAGAGGGATCATCGATTCTTTAGGTAAAGATCAACACCTGCATTGAACAGAGGGATCCTCCCTTCCTTAGGTAAAGTACAACACATGCATTGCACAGAGGGATCTTCCATCCCTAAGGTAAAGGTAAACACCTCCATTGAACAGAGGGATCATCCTTTCCTTAGGCAAAGGTAAACACCAGCATTGAACATAGGCATCTTCCATTCCTTTGGTGATAGAAAATATTTGCAATGCACAGAGGGATCATCCCATTCCTTACATCAAGGTAAACACCTGCATTGAACAGAGAGATCATCCATTCCTTCGGTAAGAGAGAACACCTTCAATAAACAGAGGGCTCATCTATTCCTTAGGTAAAGTTCAACACCTGGGTTGCACAGAGGGATCATCCATTCCTTAGGAAACTGTAAACACCTGCATTGAACAGAGGGATCATCCATTCCTTAGATAATGGTAAACACCTGCAATGATCAGAGGGCTCATCTATTCCTTAGGTAAAGATCAACACCTGCCTTGCACAGAGGGATCATCCCATTCCTTAGGTAAATGTAAACACCTGCATTGCAGGGAGGGATCATCCGTTCCTTAGGTAATTGTAAACACCTGCATTGAACAGAGGAATCATCCATTCCTTACATAATGGTAAACACCTGCATTGAACAGAGGGCTCATCTATACCATAGGTAAAGATCAAAACCTGCATTGCACAGAGGGATCACCCCATTCCGTAGGTAAATGTAAACACCTGCATTGCATAGAGGGATCATCCGTTCCTTAGGTAAAGGTAAACACCTGCATTGCACAGTGGGACCATCCGTTCCTTAGGTAATGGTAAACACCTGCAATGAACAGAGGGATCATCCAATCCTTAGATAACAGTAAACACCTGTATTGAACAGAGTGATCATCCAATCCTTAGATAACAGTAAACACCTGCCTTTCACAGAGGGATCATCTATTCCTTAGGTAAAGGTAAACACCTGCCTGACCCGGAGGGATCGTCCATTCCTTTTTAAAAGTAAACACTTGCATTGAACAGAGGGATCATCCTTTCCTAATGTAAATGTAAACACCTGCATTGAGTAGAGGGGTCATCAATTCCTTACATAACAGTCAACACCAGAATTGAACAGAGGGATCATCCATTCCTTAGGTAAAGGTAAACACCAGTCCTGCACAGAGGGATCATCTATTCCTTAGGTAAAGATCAACACCTGCATTGAACAGAGGTAACATCCATTCCTTAAGTAAAGATCAACACCTGCCTGGCTCAGAGGTACCATACATTCCTTATGTAACAGTAAACACATGTATTGCACACAGGGAACATCCATTCAGTTGGTAAAGGGAAACAACTGCATTGAACAGAGGGAACTTCAATTCCTTAGGTAATAGTAAACCCCTGCAATGCACAGAGGGATCATCCATTCCTACGGCAAATGTAAAAACCTGCAATGCACAGAGGGATCACACATTCCTTAGATAATGGTAAAAACTTGCATTGGTCAGAGATCATTCATACGTTAGATAATGGTAAACAACTACATTGAACAGAGAAATCATCTATTTCTTAGGTAAAGTGAACACCTGCATTGCACATAGGGATCATCCATTCCTTAGGTATAGGTAAACACCTGCATTGGTCAGAGGGTCAGAGGGATGATCCACTCCTTAGCTAATGGTTAAACACCTGCATTGAACAGAGGTATTGTGGATTCCTGAGATAACTGTAAACGCCTACATTGAACAGAGGGATCATCTAATCCTTAGGTAAATATCAACACCTGCATTGCACAGAGGGATAATCCCATTCTTTAAGTAAAGGTAAACACCTGCATTGCACAGAGGGATCATCCATTCCTTAGGTAAAGGTAAACACTTGCATTGCACAGAGGGATCATCCATTCCTTACATAAATGTAAGCACCTGCATTGAACAGAGGGATCATCCATTCCTTAGATAACGGTAAACACCTGCATTGCACAGAGGGCTCATATATTCCTTAGGTAAAGATCCACACCTGCATTTCACTGAGGGATCATCCCATTCCTTAGGTTAAGTTAAACACGTGGATTGCACAGAGGGATCATCCAATCCTTAGGTAATGGTAAACACCTGCATTGAAAAAAGGGATCATCCATTCCTTAGGTAAAGGTAAACACCTGCATTGCACTGAGGGATCATCCATTCCTTAGGTATAGGTAAACACCTGCATTGGTCAGAGGGTCAGAGGGATGATCCACTCCTTAGCTTATGGTTAAACACCTGCATTGAACAGAGGTATTGTGGATTCCTGAGATAACTGTAAACGCCTACATTGAACAGAGGGATCATCTAATCCTTAGGTAAATATCAACACCTGCATTGCACAGAGGGATAATCACATTCTTTAAGTAAAGGTAAACACTTGCATTGCACAGAGGGATCATCCATTCCTTACATAAATGTAAGCACCTGCATTGAACAGAGGGATCATCCATTCCTTAGATAACGGTAAACACCTGCATTGCACAGAGGGCTCATATATTCCTTAGGTAAAGATCCACACCTGCATTTCACTGAGGGATCATCCCATTCCTTAGGTTAAGTTAAACACGTGGATTGCACAGAGGGATCATCCAATCCTTAGGTAATGGTAAACACCTGCATTGAAAAAAGGGATCATCCATTCCTTAGGTAAAGGTAAACACCTGCATTGCACTGAGGGATCATCCATTCCTTAGGTAATGGTAAAAACCTGCATTGAAACAGGGATCTTCCATTCTTTAGATAACTGTAAACACCTGCATTGAACAGAGGGATCATCTACAACTTAGGTAAAGGTCAACACCTGCATTTCACAGAAGGATCATCATTCCCAAGGTAAAGGTAAACACCAGAATTGAAGATAGGTATCTTCCATTCCTTAGGTAATAGTAAACACCTGCAATGCACAGAGGGATCATCCCAGTCCTTACATAAAAGTAAACACCTGCATGGAAAAGAGGGATCATCCATTCCTTAGGTAAAGGTAAACACCTGCCTTGCACAGAGGGATCATCCATTCCTTAGGTTATCGGTGAACACATGCATTGTACAGAGAGATCATTCATTACATACGTTAAGATCAGCACCTGCATTGAACAGAGGGATCATCCATTCCTTGGGTAAAGGTCAACACCTACCTTGTACAGAGGGATCATCCATTCCTTAGGAAAAGGTCAACACCTGCCAGGACCAGAGAGATCATCCATTCCTTGTGTAAACGTAAACACATGCATTGATCAGAGGCATCTTCCATTCCTTAGGTAATAGTAAACACCTAAAATGCACAGAGGGATCATCTATTCCTAAGGTAAATGTAAGCACCTGCAATGCAAAGAGGGATCATCCATTCGATAGGTAAAGGTAAACACCTCCAATGTACAGAGGGATCATCCATTCTTTCGGTAAAGGTCAACACCTGCATTGAACAGAGCGATCTTCCATTCCATAGGTAATAGTAAACCCCTGCAATGCGCAGAGGGATCATCCATTCCTTAGGTAATGGTAAACACCTGCATTGTACAGAGGGATCATCCATTCCTTAAGTAAAGGTAGAAACCTGTGTTGAAGAGAGGGATCATCCTTCTTTAGGTAAAAGTATATAACTGCGTTGAACAGAGGTATCATCCATTCCTTAGGTAACGGTTAACAGCTGCATTGAACAGAGACATCATCCATTCCTTAGAAAAAGGTAAACACTTGCATTGCAAAAAGGAATCATCCATTCCTCAAGTAAATGTAAACACCAGCATTGAACATAGGCATCTTCCATTCCTTAGGTAATAGTAAACACCTGCAATGCACAGAGGGATCATCCCACTCCTTACATGAATGTAAACAAGTGCATTGAACAAAGGCATCATCCATTCCTTATATAACATAAACACCTGAATTGAACGAGGGACCATCTATTCCTTAGGTAAATTCAACACCTGTATGGCACAGGGGGATCATCCCATTCCTTAGGTAAAGGTAAATTCCTGCATTGAACAGATGAATCTTCCATTCCTTAGGCAAAGGTAACCCCTGCATTGCACAGACTGATTATCCATTCCTTAGGTAACTGTAAACACCTATATTGAACAGAGGGATCATACATTCCATAGATAACGGTAAACGCCTTCATTGAACAGAGGGATCATCTAATCCTTAGGTACAGATCAACAACTGCATTGCACCGAGGGATCATCCCATTGCTTATGTAAAGGTAAACACCTGCATTACACAGAGGGATCATCCATTCCTTAGGTAAAGGTAAACACCTGAATTGCACAGAAGGATCATCCATTCCTTAGGTTACTGTAAACACCTGCATTGAACAGAGGGAACATCCATTCCTTAGATAACAGTAAACACCTGCACTGAACAGAGGGCTCATCTGTTCCTTAGGTAAAGATAAACAACTGCATTGTACAGAGGGATCATCCCATAATGTAGGTAAAGGTAAACACCTGCCTTGCACATAGGGATCATCCATTCCTTAGGTAACGGTAAACACCTGCATTGAACAGAGATATCATCCATTCCTCAGATCACTGTAAACTCCTGCATTGAACAGAGGGATCATCTAATCCTTAGGTAAAGATCAACGCCTGCATTGCACAGAAGGATCATCCATTCCATAGGTAAAGGAAAACATCTGCATTGCACAGAGGGATCATCCATTCCTTAGGTAATGGCAAACACCTGCATTGAAGAGAGGGATCATCCATTCCTTAGATAACGATAAACACCTGTATTGAGCAAAGGTATCATCTATTCCTTAGGTAAAGATCAACACCTGCATTGCACAGAGAGATTATCTTTTCCTTAGATTAAGGTCAACACTTGGATAGCACAAAGGGATCATCCATTCCTTATGTAGTGGACAACACCTGCATTGCACAGAGGGATATTCCATTCCTTAGGTAAAGGGAAACACCTGCATTGCACAGAGGGATCATCCATTCCCTAGGGAAGGTCAACACCTGCATTGGACAGCAGTATCATCCATTGCTTAGGTAAAGGACAACACCTGCATTGCACAGAGGAATCTTCCATTTATTAGGTTAAGATAAACACCTTCATTGCACAGAGGAATCATCCTTTCTTTAGGTAAAGGTAAACACCAGCATTGAACATAGGCATCTTCCATTCTGTAGGTAAAAGTGAACACCAGCAATTCACAGAGGCATCATCACATTTCTTACATAAACTTTAACGCCTGCATTGAACAGAAGGATGATCCATTCCTTAGAAAAAGGTAAATACTTGCATTCCAAAGAGGAATCATCCATTCCTCAAGTATAGGTAAACACCAGCATTGAACATAGCCATCTTCCATTCCTTAGGTAATAGTAAACACCTGAAATGCACAGAGGGATCATCCCACTCCTTACATAAAAGTAAAAAACTTCATTGAATAAAGGGATCATCCATTCCTTAGGTAACTGTAAACACCTGTTTTGAACCTAGGGGTAAAACATTCCTTAGATAACGGTAAACACCTGCATTGAACAGAGGGATCATCTATTCCTTAGGTAAAGATCAAAACCTGCATTGCACAGAGGGATCATCCCATTCCTTAGGTAAAGGTAAACACATGCATTGAACAGAGATATCATCCAATCCTTAGGTAAAGGACAACACCTGAAATACACAGAGGGATTTTCCATTCATTAATTAAAAATAAACACCTCCCTTGCACAGAGGAATCATCCTTTCCTTAGGTAAAGGTGAACACCAGCATTGAATATCGGCTTCTTCCATTCCTTAAGTAATAATAAACACCTGCAATGCACAGAGAGATCCTCCCATTGCTTGCAGAAACTTAAAAACCTGCATTGAACAGGCAGATCATCCATTCCTTAGGTAAACTTAAACACCTGCTTTACACAGAGTGATCATCCATTCCTTATGTAAAGTTGAACACCTGCGTTGCACAGAGGGAACATCCATTACTTAGGTAAAGATCAACACCTGCATTGAACAGAGGGATCTTCCATTCCTTAGGTACAGGTCAACACCTGCATTGCACAGACAGATCATCCATTCCTTAGGTAAAGATCAATACCTGCCTGGCCAAGAGGGATCATCCATTTCTTATGTAAAGGTAAACACCTGCATTGAACAGAGGGATCATCTATTCCTTAGGTAAAGATGAAAACCTGCATTGCACAGAGGGATCATCCCGTTCCTTAGGTAAAGGTAAACACATGCATTGCACAGAGGGATCATCCATTCCATAGGTAATGGTAAACACCTGCATTGAACAGAGTGATCAGCCTTTCCTAAGGTACATGTAAACACCTGCAATGCACAGAGGGATCACCCATTCCTTAGGTTTTTGTGAACACCGGTATTACGCAGAGGGATCAACCATTCAGTAAGTAAAGATAGAAACCTTCGTTGAACATAGGGATCATACTCCTTTAGGTAAAGGGAAAAACCTGCATTGAGCAGAGGGATCATCCATTCCTTAGGTAAAGGTAAACACCTGCCTTGCACAGAGGATCATCTATTCCTTAGGTAAAGTTCAACACCTGCATTGAATAGAGGGATCATCTTTTTCTTAGGTAAAGATCAACACCTGCATTTCACATAGGGATCATATATTTCTTAGGTAAAGATCAACACCTGCATTGCACTGAAAGATTATCCATTCCTTAGGTAAAGGACAACACCTGCATTTTACAGAGGGATCTTCCATTCATTAGGTAATTATGAACACATCCAATCAACAAAGGAGTAATACTTTCCTTAGGTAATAGTAAACACCTGCAATGCACAAAGGGATCATCCCATTCCTAACATAAACGTTTACACCTGCATTGAACAGAGGGATCATGCATTCCTTACGTAAAGGTAAATGCCTACCATGCACACTGGGATCATCCATTCCAAAGGTAAATGTAAACACCTGCAATGAACAGAGGGATCATCCATTACTTAGGTAAAGGTCAACACCTGCCTGGCCGAGAGGGATCATGCATTCCTTATGTACATTTAAAAAACCTGCATTGCACACACGGAACCTCCTTTCCTTTGTTAAATGTAAACACCTGCATTCATCAGAGGCATCGTCCATTCCTAGGTAATATTAAACATCTGCAATGCACAGAGGGATCATCAATTACTAAGGTAAAGGTCAACAGCTGCCGTGCACAGAGGGATCATCCATTCTTTAGGTAATGTCAACACCTGCCTGCCCAGAGGAATCATCCATTCCTTATGTAAATGTTAACACCTGCATTGCACACATGGAGCATCCATTCCTTTGGTAAATGTAAACACCTGCATTGAATAGAGGGATCATCCATTCCTTAGGTAAAGGTAAACACCTTCATTGAACAGAGGATTCTTCCATTCCTTAGGTAAGAGTAAACACCTGCAAGGCAGAGATGTATAATCCATTCCTTTGGTAAAGGTAAACACCTACATTGAACAGAGGGATCATGTATTCCTTAGTTAAAGTTCAAAACCTGCATTGCACAGAGGGATCATCCCAATCTTTAGGAAAAGGTAAACACCTGCATTGTACAGAGGGATCATCCATTCCTTAGGTAACTGTAAACACCTGCATTGCACAGAGGGATCACCCCTTCTTTAGGTAAATGTCATCGCCTGCATTGCCCCCGGGGACATCCATTCCTTTGGTAAAAGTAAACACCTATATTGAAGGAGGGATCTTCCATTTCTTATGTAATAGTAAACACCTTCAATACAAAGAGGGATCATCTACTCCTCAGCTAAAGGTAAACACCTGCATTGCACAGAGGGATCATCCATTCCTTAGGTAAAGGAAGAAACCTGCGTTGAACAGAGGGTCATCCCTCTTTAGGTAAAGGTAAACACATTCTTTGAACAGAGGTATCATCCATTCCTTAGGTAAAGGTAAACACCTGCAGTGCATGGAGGGATCATACATTTCTTCGGTAATGGTAAACACCTAAATTGCACAGAGGGATCACCCATTCCTTAGGTAACTGTAAACACCTTCAATGAACAGAGGGATCATACATTCCTTAGATAATGTTAAACACCGTCATTGAACAGACAGATCATCCATTCCTTAGGTAAAGGTAAAAACCTGCATTGTTCAGAGAGATCATCCATTCCTTAGGTATAGGACAACACCTGCATTGCACAGAGGGATCAACCATTCCTTAAGTAATGATCAACACCTGCATTTAACAGAGGGATCATCCATTCCTTAGATAACGTTAAACACCTGCATTGAAGAAGGGCTCATTTATTCCTTAGATAACAGTAAACAAATACATTGAACAGAGGGATCATCTATTCCTTAGTTAAAGATCAACACATGCATTGCACTGAGGGATCTTCCATTCCTTAGGTAATAGTAAACACCTGCAATGCACAGAAGGATCATCCCTTCCTAAGTAAATGTAAACACCTGCAATTCACACAGGGATCATCCATTCCTTAGGTAATGGTAATCACCTGCAATGCACAGAGGGATCAACCATTCCTTAAGTAAAGGTAGAATCCTGCGTTGAACAGAGGGATCATCCTTCTTTAGGTACAGGTAAACACCTGCGTTGAACAGAGGGATCATCCATTCCTTATATAACGGTAAATGCCTGCAATGAACAGAGGTCTCATCTATTCCTTAGTTAATATTCAACACCTGCATTGCTCAGAGGGATCATCCATTCCTTAGGTAACTGTAAACACCTGCATTGAACAGAGGGATCGTCCATTCCATAGATATCGGTAACCGCCGGCCTTGATCAGAGGAATCACTATTTCTTAGGTAATAATCAACACCTGCATTGCACAGAGGGATCATCCCATTCCTTAGGTAAAGGTAAACACCTGATTTTCCCCGAGGGTTCATCCATTCCTTAGGTAAAGGTAAACACCTGCCTTGCAAAGTAGGATCATCCATTCCTTAGGTAAATGTAAACCTCTCCATGGAACAGAGGGATCATCCATTGTTTTGATAACGGTAAACACCTGGATTGCACAGAGGGCTCCTCAATTCCTTAGGTAAAGATCAACACCTGCATTTAACAGAATGATCATCCATTCCTTAGGTAACAGTAAACACCTGCATGGAACAGAGAGGTAATCCATTCCTTGGATATCAGTAAACACCTGCCTTGAAAAGAGCGCTCATCTATTCCTTAGGTAAAGATCAACACCTGCATTGACCAGAGGGATCATCCATTCCATAGGTAGCTGTGAACACCTGCATTGTACAGAGGGATCTTCCCTTCCAGAGATATTGGTAAACGCCTGCATTGATCAGAGGGATCACTATTCCTTAGGTAGTAATTAACACCTGCATTGCACCGAGGGATCATCCCATTCTTTAGGTAAAGGTAAACACATGCATTTCCCAGAGGGATCATCCATTCATTAGGTAAAGTTAAACAACCTCATTAAAATGTCGAATCATCCATTCCTTAGGTAACTGTAAACCTCTGCATTAAACAGAGGTATCATACATTCTTTAGATAATGGTAAACACCTGCATTGAGCAGAGGTTTCATCTATTCCTTAGGTAAAGATCAACACCTGCATTGCACAGAGTGATCATCCATTCCTTAGGTAAATGGTAACACCTGCCTGGCCCAGAGGGATCATTCACTCCTTATGTAAAGTAAAACATCTGCATTCAACACAGGGAACTTCCATAACTTTGGTAAGGGTAAACACCTGCATTAAAAGACGTATCATCCATTCCTTAGGTAAAGGTAAACACCTGCATTGAAGAGAGGGATCATCCATTACTTAGGTAAAGGTCAACACCTGCCTGGACCAGAGGGATCATCCATTCCTTATGTAATACACCTGCGTTGCACACAGAGAACATCCATTCATTTTGTCAAGGTAAACACCTGCATTGAACAGAGGTATATTTCATTCCTTAGGTAATGGTAAAAACCTGCAATTCACAGAGGGATCATTCATTCCTAAGACAAATATGAACACCTGCAATGCACAGAAGCATTATCCATTCCTTAGGTAAAGCTAAAAAAGTGCATTGTACAGAGGGATCATCCATTCCTTAGGTAACTGTAAACCCCTGCATTGAACAGAGGAATCATCTATTCCTTCTTTCTTCATCTTTCTTTAGGTAAAGGTGGACACCTGCGTTGAACTGAGGGATCATCCATTCCTTAGGTAACATTAAACACCTGCAATGCACAGAGGGATCATCCATTCCTTAGGTAATGCTAAACCCTGCAGTGATCAGAGGGATCATCCATTCCTTAAGTAAAGATCAACACCTGCATTGAACAGAGTGATCATCCTTTCGTTAGGTAAAGGTCAACACCTGCATTGCACAGAGGGATCTTCCATTCCAATGGTAATAGTAAACACCTGCATTGAACTGAGGGATCATCCATTCCTTAGGTAACTGTAAACACCTGCATTGAACAGAGGGATCATCCATTCCTTAAGTAAAGATCAACACCTGCATTGAACAGAGTGATCATCCTTTCCTTAGGTAAAGGTCAACACCTGCATTGCACAGAGGGATCATCAATTCCGTAGGTAAAGTTTAACTCCTGACTGGCCCAGAGGGATCATCCATAGCTTATGTAAAGGTAAACACCAGCATTGCACAGAGGGAACATCCATTCCTTAGGTAATAGTAAACACCTGCAATCCGCAGAGGGATAATCAATTCCAAAGGTAAATGTAAGCACCTACACAATGCACACAGGGATCGTCTATTCCTTAGGTAAGGGTATACACATGCATTGAACCGGGTGATCATCCATTCCTTAATAA
The DNA here is from genome assembly GCA_036365145.1 of Orientallactaga sibirica. Classification (NCBI taxonomy): domain Eukaryota; kingdom Metazoa; phylum Chordata; class Mammalia; order Rodentia; family Dipodidae; genus Orientallactaga; species Orientallactaga sibirica. Next base: position 530,043 of record JAEOAD010001320.1, read on the forward strand.
AGGAAGAAACGTGGGTGGAAGAGAGCTATCATCCTTCTTTAGGTAAAGGTAGACACCTGCGTTGAACAGAGGGATCATCCATTCCTTAGATAACATTAAACACCTCCATTGAACAGAGGGATCATACATTCCTTAGGTGTCGGTCAACACCTGCATTGCACAGAGGGATCATCCATTCCTTAAGTAAAGGTAGAAACCTGGTTTGAAGAGAGGGTTCATCCTTCTTTAGGTAAAGGTAGACACCTGCGTTGAACAGAGGGTTCATCCATTCCTTAGGTAACATTAAACACCTACGTTGCACAGAGGGATCATGCATTCCTTAGGTAATGTTAAACACCTGCAGTGATCAGAGGGATCATCCATTCCTTAGATAACGGGAAACACCTGCATTGAACAGAGGGATCACCCATTCCTTAGGTAACTGTAAACACCTGCATTGAAAAGAGGAATCATCCATTCCTAAGATAATGGTAAACACCTGCATTGCTCAGAGGATCATCCATTCCGTAGGTAAAGGTAAACACCTGCCTGGGAAAGAGGGATCATCCACTCCTTATGTGAAGTTAAACACCTGCATTCAACACAAGGAACATCCATAACATTGGTAAAGGTAAACACCTACAGTGAACATACGTATCATCCATTCCTTAGGTAAAGGTAAACACCTGTATTGAACAGAGGGATCATCCATTCCATAGATAATAGTAAACACCTGCAATGCAAAGAGGGATCATACATTACATAGGTAAGTGTAAACACCTTCATTGAACAGAGGTATCATATATTCCTTAGATTTCGGTAAACACCAGCATTGAATAGAGGGATCATCCTTTCCTTAGATAACTTTAAACACCTGCATTGAACAGAGGGATCATCCATTCCTTAGGTAAAGGTCGACACCTGCCCGGGCCAGAGGGATCATCCATTCCTTATGTAGAGGTATACACGTGCATTGCACACAGAGAACATCCATTCATTTTGTAAAGGTAAACAACTGCATTGAACAGAGGGATCTTTCATTCATTAGGTAATAGTAAAAACCTGCAATGCACAGAAGGATTGTCTATTCCTTAGGTAAGGATATACACCTAGATTGCACAGAGGGATCATCCATTCCATAGATAACGTTAAACACCTGCATTGAAAAGAGGGATCATCCATTCCTTAGGAAATGCTCAACACCTACGTTGCACAGAGGGATCATCCATTCCTTAGGTAAAGATCAACACCTGTCTGGCCCAGAGGGATCATCCAATCCTTATATAAAGGGAAAAACCTGCATTGCACAGAAAGAACACCCATTGATTTTTTAAAGGCAAACACCAGCATTGAAATGAGGGATCTTTCATTCCTTAGGTAATAGTAAGCACCTGCATTGCAAAGAGGGACCGTCCATTCCTTAGGTAAAGGTAAACATCTGCATTGCACAGAGGGATCATCCATTCTTTTGGTAACTGTAAACACGTGCATTGAACAGGGGGATGTTTCATTCCTTAGGTAATAGTAAACACCTGGAATGCGCAGAGGGATTATCCATTCCTAAGACAAATATAAATGCCTGCAATGCACAGAGTGATCATTCATTCCTTAGGTAAAGGTCAACACCTGCCTAGCCCAGAGGGATCATCCATTCCTTATGTGAAGTTAAACACCTGCATTGAACACAGGGAACATCCATTACTTTGGTAAAGGGAGACACCTGCATTGAACAGAGGGATCATCCATTCCTTAGGTAAAGCTCAACACCTTCCTCGCCCAGAGGGATCATCCATTCCTTATGTAAAGGTATACACCTGCATTGCACAAAGAGAACATCCATTACATTTGTAAAGGTAAACACCTGCATTTCACAGAGGGATAATCCATTCCTTAGGTAATGGTAAACACCTGAATTGCACAGAGGGATCATACATTCCTTAGATAATGTAAAACACCTGCATTGCACAGAGGGATCATCCATTCCTTATGTAATGGTAAACACCTGCAATGCACAGAGGGATCATCCATTCTTAACACAAATATAAACACCTGCAATCCACAGAGACATCATCCATTACTTAGGTAACGCTAAACACCTGCATTGCACAGAGTGATCATCCGTTCTTTAAGTAACTGTAAAGACCTGCATTGACCAGAGGGATCATCCATTCCTTAGATAAGGGTAAGCACCTGCATTGAACAGAGGGATCATCTATTCCTTAGGTAAAGATCAACACCTGCCTTACAACAGAGGATCATCCATTCATTATGTAAAGGTAAACACCTGCATTGCACAGATGGATCATCCATTCCTTAGGTTATGGTAAACACCTGGATTGCACAGAGGGATCATCCATTCCTTAGATAACGTTAAACACCTGAATTGAACAGAGGTATCATCCATTCCTTATGTAATGGTCAACAACTGCATTGCACAGAGGGGTCATCCATTCCTTAGGTAAAGGTCAACACCTGCCTGGCCCAGAGCGATCATTTATTCCTCATGTAAAGATATACACCTGCATTCCACACAGAGAACATCCATTCCTTTTGTAAAGGTAAACACCTGCACAGAACAGAGGGATCTTTCATTCCTTAGGTAATAGTAAACACCTGCAATGCACAGATTGATCGTCCATTCCTAAGGCAAATATAAACACCTGCAATGCACAGAGGGATCATCCATTCCTAAGAGAAATATAAACACCTGCAATGCACAGAGGGATTACCCATTCCTTAAGTAACTGTAAACACCTGCATTGAACAGAGGGATCATCCATTCCTGAGATAAGGTTAAGGACCTGCATTGAAAAGAGGTATCATCTATTCCTTAGGTAAAGATCAACACCTGCATTGCACAGAGGGATCATGCATTCCTTAGATAAAGGTAAACACCTGCATTGCACGGAGGGATCATCCATTCCTTAGGTAATGGTCAACACCTGCATTGCACAGAGGGATCATCCATTCCATAGTTAAAGGGCCTGGCCCAGAGGGATTATCCATGTCTTATGTAAAGTTAAACACCTACATTGCACACAGAGAACATCCACTCCTTTTGTAAATGTAAACACCTGCATTGAACAGAGGCATCTTTAATTGCTTAGGTAAAGATCAAAACCTGAATTGCACAGAGGGATCATGCCATTCTGTAGGTGAAGGTAAACACCTGCGTTGCACAGAAGGATCATCCATTCCTTAGGTAATGGTAAACAACTTCATTGATTCCTTAGGTAAAGGTAAACACCTGCATTGCACAGATGGATCATCCATTCCTTAGGTAATGGTAAACAACTTCATTGAACAGAGGGATCATCCATTCCTTAGATAACGGTAAACGCCTGCGTAGAAGAGAGGGATCAACAATTCCTTAGGTAAAGATCAACACCTGCATTGCAAAGAGGGATCATAGATTCCTTAAGTATAGTTCAACATCTGAATTACACAGAAGGTCATCCATTCCTCAGGTAAAGGGCAGCACCTGTATTGCACAGAGGGATCTTCCATTCATTAGGTAATACTAAACACCTGCTATGCACAGAGGGATCACCCACTCCTTAGGTAAAGGTAAACACCAGCATTGAATATAGGCATCTTGCATTCCTTAGGTAATAATGAACACCTGCAATGCAGAGAGGGATCATCTCATTTCTTACATAAACGTAAACACCTGCAATGAACAGAGGGACCATTCATTCCTTAGAGAAATGTAAATACCTGAGTGCCACAGATGGATCATCCATTCCATATGTACGAGGTGAACACGTGCAGTGCACATGAGGATCATACATTCCTTACTTAAAGGTCAACATCTGCATTGTACAGAGGGATCAACCATTCCTTAAGTAAAGGTAAACACCTTCATTGCACAGAGTTCATACCTTTCCTCAGATAAAGGTCAACACCTGCCTGGCCAAGAAGGATCATCCATTCCTTATGTAAACATAACACCTGCAGTGGATACAGGGAAGATCAATTCCTTTGGTAAACGTAAACACCTGCATTGAAAAGAGGGTTATTCCATTCCTTAGGTCATAGTTAACACCTGCAATGCGCAGAGGGATCATCCATTCCTAAGGCAAATATAAACACCTGCAATGCACAGAGGAATCATCATTTCCTTAGGTAAGGGTAAACACAGGCAATGCACAGGGGGATCATCCATTCCTTATTTAAAGGTCAACACCTGCATTGCACATAGGGATCATGCACTCCTTAGGTAAAGGTCAACACCTGACAGTCCCAGAGGGATCATCCATAATGTATGTAATGGTAAACACCTGCATTGCACACAGGGAACATATATTCCTTAGGTAATACTGAACACCTGCAATGTACAGAGGGTTCATCAATTCTGAAGGTAAATGTAAACACCTACCATGCACAGAGGGATCGACTATTCCTTAGGTAAGGGTATGCACCTGCATTGCACAGGAGGATTATCCATTCCTTAAGTTAACGTAGTAACCTGGTTGGAAGTGAGGGATCATCCTTCTCTAGGTAAAGGTAGAGAGCTGCATTGAACACAGGGGTCATCCATTCCTTAGATAATGTTAAACGCCTGCATTGCACATAGGGATCCATTCCTTAGGTAATGGTAAACACCTGGATTTCACAGAGGGATCATCCATTCCTTAGATAATGTTAAACACCTGCAGTGAACAGAGCAATCATGCGTTCCTTATGTAATGGTCAACACCTGCATTGCACAGAGGGATCATCCATTCCTTAGGTAAACGTCAACACCTGCCTCGCCCAGAGGGATCATCCATTCCTTATGTAAAGGTATACAACAGCATTGCACATAGAGAACATCCATTACTTTTGTAAAGGTAAACACCTGCATTGAACAAAGGATATTTCATTCCTTAGGTAATAGTAAACACCTGCAATGAACAGAGGGATCATCCATTCCTAAGGTAAATTTAAACAGCTACAATGCACAGAGGAATCGTCTATTCCTTAGGTAAGGGTAAACACCTGGTTGCACAGAGGGATCATCCATTCCTTAGATAATTGTAAACACCTGCATTGAACAGAGGGATCATCCATTCCTTAGATAACGGTAAACACCTGCATTGAACAGAGGGATCATCCATTCTTTAGTTAATGGTAAACACCTGGATGCAGAGAGGGATCATCCATTCCATAGATAACGGTATACAACTGTGTTGAATAGTGGGATCATCCATTCCTCAGGTAATGGTCAACACCTGCATTGCACAAAGGGATCATCCATTCCTTAGGTAAAGGTCAACCCTGCCTGGCCCTGAGGGATCATCAATTCCTTATGTAAAGGTAAAAACCTGCATTGCACACAGAGAACATCCATTCTTTTGTAAAAGTAAACACCAGAATTTAACAGAGGGATCTTTCATTCCTCATGTTATAGTAAACACCTGCAATGCACAGAAGGATCATCCATTCCTAAGACAAGTATAAACACCTACAATGCACAGAGGCATCGTCCTTTTCTTAGGTCAAGCTGAAAACCTGCATTGCAAAGAGGTATCATCCCATTCCTTAAGTAAAGGTAAACACCTGCATTGCACAGAGGGGTCATCCATTACTTAGGTAAAGGTAAACACCTGATTTGCACAGAGTGATCATCCATTCCTTAGGTTAAAGTAAACACATACATTGAACAGAGGGATCATCCCTTCCTTAGATAACGGTGAACACCTGCATTGAACAGGGGAATCATCTACTTATTAGGTAAAGATCAACACCTGCATTGCCAGAGGGATCATCCATTCCTCAGGTAACTGTAAACACCTGCATTGTACAGAGGGATCATCTATTCCTTACGTACAGGTAAACACCTCCAATACACAGAGGGATCATCCATTCCGTTGGTAAGGGTAAACAGCTGCATTGCACAGAGGGATCACCCATTCCTTAGGTAAACGTAGAAACCTGCGTTGAATAGAGGGATCACCCTTCTTTAGGTAAAAGTAAACACCTGTATTGAATAGAGGTAGCATTCTTTCCTTAGATAATAGTAAACACCTGCATTGAACAGAGGGATCATTTATTTCTTAGGTAAAGTGTAACACCAGATTTGCACAGAGGGATCATCCCATTCCTTAGGTAAATGTAAACACATGAATAGCACAGAGGGATCATCCATTCCTTAGGTAAAGGTAAACACCTGCATTGCAAAGGGGGATGATCCATTCCTTAGGTAAGTGTAAACACCTGCATTGAACATAGGGATCATCCATTTCTTAGATAATGGTTAACTCCTGCATTGAACAGAGGGATGATCTATTCCCGAGGTAAAGATCAACACCTGCATTGCACAGAGGGAACATCCCATTCCTTAGGTAAAGGTAAACACCTGCATTGCACAGAGTGATATCCATTCCTAAGGCAAACATAAACAGCTGCAATGCACAGAGGGATCTCCGTTCTCTAGGTAATGGTAAAAACCTACATTGAACAGAGTTCATCCATTCCTTAGATCACGGTAAACACCTACATTAAACAGAAGGATCATCTATTCCTTAGGTAAAGATCAACACCTGCATTGCACAGAGGGATCTTCCATTACTTAGGTAAAGGTCAACATCTGCATTGCAGATATTGATCATACAATCCTTAGGTAAAGGACAACACTTGCATTGCACAGAAGGAACTTCCATTCCTTAGGTAAAGGTAAACACCTGAATTGCACAGAGGGTACATATATTCCTTAGGTATAGGTAAACATCAGCAACACAGAGTGATATCCATTCCTAAGGGAAATGTAAACAGCTGCAATGCACAGAGGGATCTCCATTCTTTAGGTAATGGTAAAAACCTACATTGAACAGAGATCATCCATTCCTTAGATAACGGTAAACACCTACATTAAACAGAGGGATCATCTATTCCTTAGGTAAAGATCAACACCTGCATTGCACAGAGGGATCTTCCATTCCATAGGTAAAGGTCAATACCTGCATTGCACAGATTGATCATCCAATCCTTAGGTAAAGGAAAACACTTGCATTGCACAGAGGGAACTTCCATTCCTTAGGTAAAGGTAAACACCTGAATTGCACATACGGATCATCCATTCCTGATGTAAAGGTAAACACCTGCATTGCACACAGGGAACACACATTTCTTTGGTAAAGTTAAACACCTGCATTGCATACAGGGAACAAGCATTCCTTTGGTAAAGTTAAACACCTGCATTGAACAGAGGTATCTTCCATTCTTTGGGAATAGTAAACACCTGCAATGCACAGAAGGATCACCCATTCCTAATGTAAAGGTAAACACCTGCATTGCACGGAATGATCATCCCAATCCTTAGGTAAAGATAAACACCTGCTTTTCACAGATGGATCATCCATTCCTTAGGTAAAGTTAAGCACCTGCATTGCACAGAGGGATCATCCATTCCTTAGATAACGGTAAACGCCTGCATTGATCAGAAGGATCAACTATTCCTTAGGTAAAGATCAACACCTGCATTGCTCTGAGGGATCATGCCAACCCTTAGGTAAATTTAAACACATGAATTGCCCAGAAGGATCATCTATTTCTTTAGGTAAAGGTAAACACCTGCATTGCAAAGTCAGATCATCCATTTCTTAGGTACCTGTAAAGCTCTGCATTGAACAGAGGGATCATCCATTTTTTACATAACGATAAACACCTTGATTGAAAAGAGGGCTCATTTTTCCTTAGGAAAAGACCAACACCTGGATTGGCAAGAGGGATCATCCAACCCTTATGTAATGGTAAACACGTACATTGAACAGAGGGATCAACCATTCCTTAGGTAAAGGTCAACATCTGCATTGAACAGAGGGGTCATTTATTCCTTAAGTAAAGATCAACACCTGCATTGCCCAAAGGGATCATCCTTTCCTTAGGTAATGGTAAACACCTGCATTGAAAAGAGGCATCATCCATTCCTTAGATAATGGTAAACACCTGAATTGAACAGAGGGATCATCTATTCCTTAGGTAAATGTATACACCTGCATTGCACAGAGGGATTATTCATTCCTTATGTAATGGTAAACACCTGCATTGAACAGAGGGTCACCCATTCCGTAGATAATGGTAAACACCTGCTTGAACAGATGGATCTTCCATTCCTGAGATAATTGTAAACACCTGCATTAAACAGAGGGATCATCTATTCCTTAGGTAAAGATAAACACCTGCATTGCCTAGAGGGATCATCCATTCCTTATGTAATGGTAAACACCAGCATTGAACAGAGGGATCATCTATTCCTTAGGTAAAGAACAACACTTACATTGCACCGAAGGATCATCTATTTCTTAGTTAACTGTAAACACCTGCATTGAACAGAGGGATCATCCATTCCTTAGATAATGGTAAACGCCTGCATTGAACAGAGGTATCATCTATTCCTTAGGTAAAGATCAACACCTGCATTGCTTTGAGGGATCATCCCATTCCTTAGGTAAATTTAAACACCTGCATTGCCCAGAGGGATCATCTATTTCCTTAGGTAAAGGCAAACACCTGCATTGCAAAGTCGGATCATCCATTCCTTAGGTAACTGTAAACCTCTGCACCGAACAGAGAGATATCCGTTCTTTACATAACGATATACACCTGCATTGAACTGAGGGCTCATTTTTCCTTAGTTAAAGACCAACGCCTGTATTGCCCAGAGGGATCATCCATTCCTTATTTAATGGAAAACACCTGAATTGAAGACAGGGATCATCTATTCCTTAGATAACGGAAAACACCTGCATTGAACAGAGGGATCATCTATTCCTTAGGTAAAGATCATCACCTGCATTGCAGAGAGGGATCACCCATTCCTTAGGTAATTGTAAACATATGCATTGAAAAGAGGGATCATCCAGTCCTTAGATAATGGTAAAAACCTGCATTGAACAGAGGGATCATCTATTCCTTATGTAAAGATCAACACCTCCATTGCACAGAGGGATCGTCCATTCCTTAGGTAAATGTAAACACCTGCATTGCACAGAGGGATTATCCATTCCTTATGTAATAGTAAACACCTGTATTAATCAGAGGGATCATCCATTCCTTAGATTATGGTAAACACCTGCATTGAACAGATGGATCTTCCATTCCTGAGATAATGGTAAACACCTGCATTGAACAGAGGGATATCTATTCCTTCGGTAAAGATCAACACTTGCATTGCACAGACGGATTGTCCCATTCTTTAGGTAAAGGTAAACACCTGCAGTGCATGGAGGAATCATACATTCCTTTAGTACATGTATACACCTGCATTGCACAGAGGGATCACCCATCCATTAAGTAACTGGAAAAACCTGCATTGAACAGAGGGATCATTCATTTTGTAGATAACAGTAAACAACTTCATTGAACAGAGGGATCATTTATTCCTTAGGTAAAGATCAGCACCTGCATTGCACAGAGTGACATTCCATTCCTGAGATAACGGTAAACACTTGCATTGAACAGAAGGATCATCTATTCCTTAGGTTAAGGTCAACACCTGCCCGGCCGAGAGGGATGATCCATTCCCTTGTTAAAGGTAAACACCTGCATTGAACAGTGGGATCTTCCAGTCTTTAGGTTTTAGTAAACGCCTGCAATGCACAGAGGGAACATCCATTCTTTAGGTAATGTTAAATACCTGCATTGAACAGAGATCATCCATTCCTTAGATAGCGGAAAACATCTACATTGAACAGAGGGATCTTCCATTCCTTAGGTAAGTATCAACACGTGCATTGAACAGAGAGATCATCCATTCCATCGGTTAATGTAAACACCAGCAATGCAACAAGGGATCATCCATTCCTTAGGTACGGGTAAACACCTGCATTGCACAGAGTGATCATCCATTCCTTATATAAAGTTAGAAACCTGCGTTGAACAGAGGGATCATCCATTCCTTAGGTAAAGATAAACACCTGCATTGAACAGAGGGATCATCCGTTCCTTAGGTAAAGGTAAACACCTGCATTGAACAGAGGGATCATCCATTCCTAATGTAATGGTAAACATCTGCAATGAACAGAGGGATCATTTGTTCCTTAGGTAAAGATTAACACCTGCATTGCACAGAGGGATCATCCCATTCATTAGGTGAAGGTAAACACCTGCATTGCACAGAGGGGTCATCCATTCCTTAGGAAAAGGTAAACACCTGCATTGCAAAGAGGGATCATCCATTCCTTAGGAAAAGGTAAACAACTGCATAGCACAGAGGGATCATGCATTCCTTATGTAATTCTAAACACATGCATTGAAGAGAGGGAGCATCTATTACTTAGGTCAACAACAACACCTGCATTGCACAGAGGGATCATCCCACTCCTTTGGTAAAGGTACACACCTGCATTGCATAGAGTTATCATCTATTCCTTAGGTAAAGTTCAACACTTGCATTGCAGAGGGATCATCCATCCATTCCTCAGTTTAAGATCAACACCTGTATTGAACAGAGGGATCATCCATTCCTTAGGTCAAGGTCAACACTTGCATTGAACAGAGGGATCATCCTTTCCTTAGGTAAAGGTCAACAATTGCTTGGCCCACGGGGATCACCCATTCCTTATGTAAAGGTAAACACCTGCATTGAACAGAGGGATCTTCTATTCCTTAGGTAATAGTAAACACAAGCAATGCACAGCCGGACCATGCATTCTTAAGGTAAATATCAACACCTGCAATGCACAGAGAGATCATCCATTCCTTAGGTAAAGGTAAACACCTGCAATACAAAAGGAGATCATCCATTCCTTAGGTTTTTGTAAACACCTGTATTGCACAGAGGGATCAACTATTCCTTAAGTAAAGTTAGAAACCTGCGTTGAAAAGAGGGATCATCCTTCTTAGGTAACGGTAAACACCTATGTTGAACAGAGGTATCATCCATTCCTTAGGTAAAGGTAAACACGTGCATTGAACATAGGGATCAACGATTCCTTAAATAACGGAAAACTCCTGCACTGAATAGAGGGTCATCCATTCCTTAGGTAAAGGTAAACACCTTCCTTGCACAGATGTATCATCTAATACTTAGGTAAGGTCAACTCCTGCATTGCACAGAGGGATCATCCATTCATTAGGTAAAGGTCAACACCTGCATTGCACAAAAGGATCATACATTCCTTAGGTAATAGAAAACACCTGCATTGCACAGAGGGATCTTTCATTCCTTAAGTAAAGGTGAACACCTCCATTGCATCGAGGGATCATCGTTTCCTTATGGAAAGGTAAATGTAAGGATGGAACATAGGCATCTTCCATTCCTTACATAAACGTAAACACCGTCATTGAACAGAGGGATCATGCATTGCTTAGTTACAGGTAAACACCTGCCTTGCACAGAGGGATAATCCATTCCTTAGGTAAGAGTTGAACACCTGTATTTCACAGGGGGATCATTCATTCCTTAAGTAAATATCAACACCTGCATTGCACAGAGGGATCATCCATTGCTTAGGTAATAGTAAACACCTGCCATGCACAGAATGATAATCCATTCCTCAGGTAAGAGGTGAACAAGTGCATTGCACAGAGGGATCATCCATTCCTGAGGTAAAGATCATCACCTGCATTGAACAGAGGGATCATCCATTCCTTAGGTAATAGTAAACACCTGAAATGCACAGAAAGAACATCCATTGCTAAGGTAAAAGTAAATACCTGCAATGCACAGAGGTATCGTCCATTCCGTAGGTAAAGGTAAACACCTGCAATGCACAGAGGGATCATCCATCCCTTAGGTAATGGTAAAAACCTGCATGAACAGAGGGATAATATATTCCTTAGGTACAGATCAACACCTGCATTGCACAGACGGATCATCCATTCCTTAGGTAAAGGACAATACCTGCATTGAACCGAGGGATCTTCCATTCCTTAGGTAAAGGAAAACATCTCCATTGCACAGAGGACTCATCCTTTCCTTAGGTAAACGTAAACACCAGCATTGAACATAGGCATCTTCCATTCCTTTCGAAATAGTAAATACCTGCACTGCACAGAGGGATCATTCCATACATTACATAAACGTAAACACCTGCATTGAACAAACGGATCATCCATTCCTTAGGTAAAGAACAACACCTGCATTGAACAGAAGGATCGTCCATTCCTTATGTATAGGTAAACACCTGCATTGCAAAGAGAGATCATTCATTCCTTAGGTGAGGGTTAACACCTGCATTGCACAGAGGGATCATCCATTCCTTGAGTAAAGGTAGAAACCTGCATTGAACAGAGTGATCATCCTTCCTTAGGTAAAGGAAAACACCTATGGTGAACAGAGGTATCATCCATTCCTTAGATAAAGGTAAAGACTTGCATTGGACAGAGCGATCATCCTTTCCTTAGGCAACTGTAAACACCTGCATTGCACAGTGTGATCATCCATTACAAAGATAAAGGTAAATGCCTGCATTGAACAGAGGGAACATCTATTCCTTAGATAAAGTTAAAAACCTGCATTGGACAGAGGGATCATCCTTTCCTTAGGTAACTGTAAAGACCTGCATTGAACGGAGGGATCATCTATTCCTTAGGTAAAGTTAAACACCTGCATTGCACGGAGGGATCATCCCATTCCTTATGTAAAGGTAAACAACTGCAATGAACAGTGGGTTCATTCTTTCCTTAGATAAAGTTAAACACCTGTATTGCACAGAGGGATCACCAATTCCTTAGGTAACTGTAAACACCTGCATTGAACAGAGGGATCATCTAATCTTTAGGTAAAGATCAACACCTGCATTGCACAGATGGATCATCCATTCCTTAAGTAAAGGTAAACACATGCATTGAAATGAGGGATCATCCATTCCTTAGATAACAGTAAACACCTGCATTGCACAGATTGATCATACATTCCTTAGGTAAAGACAAACACCTGCATTGCACAGAGGGATCATCCATACCTTAGGTAACTGTAAACACCTGCATTGAACAGTGGGGTCATCCATTACTTACATATCTGTAAACACCTGAATTTAAAAGTGGGCTCATCTATTCCTTAGGTAAAGATCAACACAGCATTGCAGAGGGATCATCCATTCATCAGGTAAAGGTAAAAACCTGCATTTCACAGAGGGATCATCCTTTCCTTAGGTAACTGTAAACACCTGCATTGCACAGAGGGATCATCCATTCCTTAGATAGCGGTAAACACCTGAATTGAACAGAGGGATCATACATTCCTTAGATAACGGTAAACACCTGCATTGAACAGAGGGATCATCCATTCCTATGTAAAGGTAAACACCTGCATTGAACCGAGGTGTCATATATTCCTTAGGTAAAGGTTAACATATTCATTGCACAGAGGGATCATCCATTCCTTAGGTAAAGGTAAACACCTGCATTGTACAGAGGGATCATCCATTCCTTAGGTATAGGGCAACACGTGCATTGCACAGAGGGATCATCCGTTCCTTAGGTAAAGCTAATAACCTGCATTGCATAGAGGGACCATCCATTCCTTAAGTAACTGTAAACACCTGCATTTAACAGAGGGATCATCCATTCCTTAGGTAATGGTAAACACCTGGATTGCACAGAGGAATCATCCATTCCTTAGACAACGTTAAACAACTGCATCTAACAGAGGGATCATCCATTCCTTAGGTAATGATCAACACCTGCATTGCACAGAGGGATCATCCATTCCTTCGGTAAAGGTCAACACCTGCCTGGCCCAGGTTGATCATCCATTCCTTAGGTAATGATCAACACCTGCATTGCACACAGAGAACATCCATTCCTTTTAAAGGTAAACACTATAATTGAACAGAGGGATCTTTCATTCCTTAGGTAATAGAAAACACCTGCAATGCACAGAGGGATAATCCATTACGAAGACAAACATAAACACCTGCAATGCACAGAGGGATCATCCATTCCTTAGGTTAACCTAAAAACCAGCATTGCACAGAATGATCATCAATTCCTTAGGTAACTGTAAACAGCTGCATTGAACAGAGGGATCTTCCATTCCTTAGATAAGGGTAAGCACCTGCATTGAACAGAGGTATCGTCTATTCTTTGGTAAAGATTAACACCTGCTTTGCATCAAGGGATCATATCATTTCTTAGGTAAAGGTAAACACCTGTGTTGCACAGAGGGATCATCTATTCCTTAGGTAAAGGTAAACACCTCCATTGAACAGAGAGATATTCCATTCCATATGTAATAGTAAGCACTTGCAATGCACACAGGGATCATCCATTCCTTATGTAAGGGTAAACACCTGTATTGCACAGAGGGATCATCCATTCCTTAGGCAAATGTAAACACCTTCATTGAACAGAAGGATCAACCATTCCTTTGATAAGGTTAAACTCATGCAGTTATCAGAGATCATCCATTGATTAGAAAACGGGAAACACCTGCATTCAACAGGAGGATCATCCATTCGTTAGGTAACTGTAAACACCTGCATTGAGCAGAGGGATCTTCCATTCCTAAGATAAATGTAAACACCTATATTGAACATAGGGATCATCTATTCCTTAGGTGAAGATCAACAGCCGCACTGCACAGAGGATCATTCCTTAGAAAAAGTTAAACACATGCATTGCACAGAGGGATCATCCATTACTTAGGTAATCGTAAACACCTGCATTGCACAGAGGGATCATCCATTCCTTAGATAAAGTTAAACACCTGCATTGAACACAGGGATCATCCATTCCTTATGTAATGGTCAACACCTGCATTTCACAGAGGGATCATCCATTCATTAGGTAAAGGTCAACACCTGCATTTCACAGAGGGATCATCCATTCATTAGGTAAAGGTCAACACCTGCCTGGCCCAGAGGGATCATCCATTCCTTATGTAAAGGTATACACCTGCATTGCACATAGAGAACATCAATTACTTTTGTAAAGGTAAACACCTGCATTGATCAGAGGGATCTTTCATTCCTTAGGTAATAGTAAACACCTGGAATGCACAAGGGATCATCCATTCCGCAGACAAATATAAACACCTGCAATGCACAGAGGGATCATCCATTCCTTAGGTCCAGCTAAAAACCTGCATTACACAGAGGGGTCATCGATTCTTTAGGTAACTGTAAACAGCAGCATTGAACAGATATCATACATTCCTTAGATAAGTGTAAGCACCTGCATTGAACAGAGGGATCATCCATTACTTAGATAACGTTAAATACCTGATTTGAACAGAGGGATCATCCATTCCTTATGTAATGGTCTACAACTCCATTGCACAGAGGGATCATCCATTCCTTAGGTAAAGGTCAACACCTGCCTGGCACAGAGTGATCATGCATTCCTTATGTAAAGGTATACACCTTCATTGCACACAGAGAACATCCATTCCTTTTGTAAAGGTAAACAGGAGCATTGAACAGAAGGATCTTTAATTCCTTAAGTAATAGTAAACATCGCCAAGTCACAGAGGGATCATCCAATCCTAAGACAAATATAAACACCTGCAATGCACAGAGGCATCATCCATTATTTTGTAAAGCTAAAAACCTGCATTGCACAGAGGGATCATCCATTCCTTAAGTAACTGTACACCCCTGTATTGAACAGAGGGATCATCCATTCTTTAGATAAGGGTAAGCACCTGCATTGAACAGAGGGAACATCTATTCCTTAGGTAAAGATCAACACCTGCATTGCACAGAGGTATCATCCATTCCTAAGACAAATATAAACACCTGCAATGCACAGAGGGATCATCCATTCCTAAGGTAAGTGTAAACACCTTCATTAAAGAGAGGGATAATACATTCTTTAGATAACAGTAAACACCTGCATTGACCAGAGGGATCATCCATTCCTAGGTAAAGGTAAACAGCTGCATTGAACCGAGGTGTCATATATTCCTTAGGTAAAGGTCAACATGTTCATTGCACCAAGGGATTATCCATTCCTTAGATAAAGGTTAACACCTGCATTGCACAGAGTGATCATCCATTCATCAGGTAATGGTCAACACCTGGATTGCCCATAGGGATCATCCATTCCTTAGATTATGTTAAACACCTGCATTGAGGAGAGGGATCATCCATTCCTTATGTAATGGTCAAGAACTGCATTGCACAGACAGATCATCCATTCCTTAGGTAAAGGTCAACACCTGCCTGGCCCAGAGCGATCATCCAATACTTATGTAAAGGCGTACACCTGCATTGCACAGAGAGAACATCCATTCCTTTTGTAAAGGTAAACATCAGCATTGAACAGAGGGATCTTTCATTCCTTAGGTAATAGTAAACACCTGCAATGCACAGAGGGATCATCCATTCCTAACACAAATATAAACGCCTGCAATGCACAGAGGCATCATCCATTCTTTGGTAAAGCTAAAATCCTGCATTGCACGGAGGGACCATCCATTCCTTAAGTAACTGTAAATACCTGCATTGAACAGAGGGATCGTCCCTTCCTTAGAACGGGTAAGCACCTGCATTGAACAGAAGAATCATCTATTCCTTAGGTATAGATCAAAACCTGCATTGCACAGAGGGATCATCATCCATTCCTAAGACAAATATGAACACCTGCAATGCACAGAGGGATCATCCATTCCTTAGGTCAAGCTAAAAACCTGCATTGCACAGAGGGATCATCCATTCCTTAGGTAACTGTAAACAGCTGCATTGAACAGAGGGATCATCCATTCCTTAGATAAGGGTAAGCACCTGCATTGAACTATTCATCTATTCCATAGGTAAAGATCAACACCTGCTTTGCACAGAGGTATCATATCATTCCTTAGGGAAAGGTAAACACCTACATTGCACAGAGGGATCATCCATTCCTTTGTTAATGGTAAACACCTGGATTGCACAGAGGGATCATCCATTCTGTAGATAACTGTAAACAACTGCATTGAACAGAGGGATCATCCATTCCTTAGGTAATGGTCAACACCTGCATTGCACAGAGGGATCATCTATTCCTTAGGTAAAGGTCAACACCTGCCTGGCTGAGAGGGATCATCCATTCCTTATGTAAAGGTAAACACCTGCATTGCACACAGAGAACATCCATTCCTTAGGTAAAGGTAAATACCTGCATTGAACAGAGGTGTCATATATTCCTTACGTGAAGGTCAACATATTCATTGCAGAGAGGGACCATCCATTCCTTAGGTAAAGTGCAACACCTGCATTGCACAAGAGGGATCATCTATTCCTTAGGTAAAGGTCAACACCAGCATTGCACAGAACGATTATCCATTCCTTAGGTAAACTTCAACACCTGACTGGCCCAGAGGGATCATCCATAACTTATGTAAACGTAAACACCTGCATTGCACACATGGAACATCCATTACTTAGGTAATAGTAAACACCTGCAAATCACAGAGGGATCATCAATTCCAAGGGTAAATGTAAACACCTACAATACACATTCCTTAAGTAAAGGTAGAAAACTGGTTTGAAGAGAGGGATCATCCTTCTTTAGGTAAAGGTAGACACCTGCGTTGAACAGAGATATCATCCCATTCATCTTAGGTAAAGTTAAACACCTGCATTGAAAAGAGGGATCATCTATTTCTTAGGTAAATATCAATCCCTGCATTGCACAGAGGGATCATCCATTCCTTGGGTAAAGGTAAAAACTTGGATTGCACAGAGGTATCATCCATTCCTTAGGTACCTGTAAACACCTGCATTGAACAGAGGGATCATCCATTCCTTAGGTAAAGGTAAACACCTTCATTGAACAGAAGGATCACCCATTCCATAGGTAAAGGTCAACACCTGCACTCCACAGAGGGATAATCCATTCCTTAGGTAAAGGTCAACACCTGCATTTCACAGAGTGATCTTTCATTCCTTAGGTAATAGTAAACACCTGGAATGCACAAGAGATCATCCATTCCGCAGACAAATATAAACACCTGCAATGCACAGAGGCTTCATCCATTCCTTAGGTCAAGCTAAAAACCTGCATTACACAGAGGGATCATCGATTCTTTAGGTAACTGTAAACACCAGCATTGAACAGATATCATACATTCCTTAGATAAGTGTAAGCACCTGCATTGAACAGAGGGATCATCCATTCCTTAGATAACGTTGAACACCGGCATTGAGCAGAGGGATCATCCATTCCTTATGTAATGGTCAACAACTGCATTGCACAGAGGGATCATTCATTCCTTAGGTAAAGGTCAACACCTGCCTGGCCCAGAGCGATCATCCAATATTTATGTAAAGGTATACACCTGCATTGCACAGAGAGAACATCCATTCCTTTTGTAAAGGTAAACACCAGCATTTAAAAGAGGTATCTTTCATTCCTTAGGTAATAGTAAACACCTGCAATGCACAGAGGCATCATCCATTCCTTAGGTAAAGCTAAAAACCTGCATTGCACTAGAGGGATCATCCATTCCTTAGGTAACTGTAAACACCAACATTGAACTGCGGGATCATCCATTCCTTACGTAAGGGTAAGCACCTGAATTGAACAGAGGGATCATCTATTCCTTAAGTAAAGATCAAAACCTGCATTGCACAGCGGGATCATGCCATTCTGTAGGTCAAGGTAAACACCTGCATTGCACAGAAGGAGCATCCATTCCTTAGGTAATGGGAAACACGTTCATTGAACAGAGGTATCATACATTCCTTAGATAATGTTAAACACATGCGTTGAACAGAGGGATCAACTATTCCTAAGGTAAAGATCAACACCTGCATTGCAAAGAGGGATCATCGATTCCTTAAGTAAAGTAAAACATCAGCATTGCACAGAAGGTCATCTATTCCTTAGGTAAAGGACAACACCTGCATTGCACAGAGGGATCTTCCATTAATAAGGTAAATATAAACACCTCCATTGCACAGAGGAATCATGCTTTCCTTAGGTAAAGGTAAACACCAGCATTGAACATAGGCATCTTCCATTCCTTAGTTAACAATAATCACCTGAAATGCACAGAGGGGTTTTTCCATTCCTTACTTAAACGTAAACACCTCCAATGAAAAGAGGAATCATCCATTCCTTAGGGGAAATTAAACACCTGAGTTACACAGACGGATCATCCATTCCAAAGGTATGAGGTGAACACGTGCATTGCACAGAGGAATCATCTATTCTTTACGTAAAGGTCAACACCTGCATTGTACAGAGGAATCATCCATACCTTAGGTAATGGTAAACACCTGCATTGCACAGAGAGTTCATCCATTTCTTAGGTATAGGTCAACACCTGCATTGCACACAGGGAACATCCATGCCTTTGATAAAGGTAAATGCCTGCATTGAACAGAGGGATATTCCATTCCTTAGGTAATAGTAAACACCAGCAATGCACAGAGGGATCATCCATTCATTAGCTAAGGGTAAACACGTGCAATGAACATAGGGATAATTCATTCCTTAGATAATGGTAAACACCTATATTGAACAGAGGGATCATCTATTCATTAGGTAACATTCATCACATCCATTGCACAGAGGGATCATCCATTCCTTAGGTAATTGTCTAAACCTGTATACCACAGAAGGATCATCCATTCCTTATGTAATGGATAACACCTGCATTGTACAGAGGGATCTTCCATTCCATAGGTAAAGATGAACACCTACATTGCACAGATGGATCACTCTTTCCTTAGGTACATATAAATACCTGCATTGAGCAGAGCGATCGTCCATAACTTAGATAACGGTAAACACGTGCATTGAACATAGGGATCATTCATTTCTTAGGTAAAGTAAACACCTTCATTGCACAGAGGGATCATCCATTCCTTAAGTAGAGATCAACACCTGCATTGCACAGAGGAATCATCCATTCCTTAGATAAAGGTCAACACCTGCCGGTCCCAGAGGGATCATCCATGTCTTATGTAAAGATAAACAACTACATTGCACACAGAGAACATCCACTCCTTTTGTAAAGGTAAACACCTGCATTGTACAGAGGCATCTTTCATTCCTTAGGTAATATTAAACACCTGCAATGCACAAAGGGATCATCCATTCCTAAGACAAATATAAACACCTGCAATGCACAGAGGCATCATCCATTCCTTAGGTAAAGCTAAAACCCTGCATTGCGCAGAGGGATCATCCATTCCTTAGGTAACTGTAAACACCAACATTGAACTGCGGGATCATCCATTCCTTACGTAAGGGTAAGCACCTGAATTGAACAGAGGGATCATCTATTCCTTAAGTAAAGATCAAATCCTGCATTGCACAGAGGGATCATGCCATTCCGTAGGTAAAGGTAAACACCTGCATTGCACAGAAGGAGCATCCATTCCTTAGGTAATGGGAAACACGTGCATTGAACAGAGGTGTCATACATTCCTTAGATAGTGTTAAACACATGTGTTGAAGAGAGGGATCAACTATTCCTAAGGTAAAGATCAACACCTACATTGCAAAGAGGGATCATCGATTCCTTAAGTAAAGTAAAACATCAGCATTGCACAGAAGGTCATCTATTCCTTAGGTAAAGGACAACACCTGCATTTCACAGAGGGATCTTCCATTCATTAGGTAAATATAAACACCTCCATTGCACAGAGGAATCATGCTTTCCTTAGGTAAAGGTAAACACCAGCATTGAACATAGGCATCTTCCATTCCTTAGGTAACAATAAACACCTGAAATGCACAGAGGGATCATTCCATTCGTTACATAAACATAAATACCTCCAAAAAAAGAGGAATCATCCATTCCTTAGGGAAAATTAAACACCTGAGTTACACAGACGGATCATCCATTCCAAAGATACGAGCTGAACACGTGCATTGCACAGAGGGATCATCCATTCTTTACGTAAAGGTCAACACCTGCATTGTACAGAGGAATCATCCATTCCTTAGGTAATGGTAAAAACCTGCATTTCACAGAGAGTTCATCCATTCCTTAGGTAAAGGTCAACATCTGCCTGGCCAAGAAGGATCATCCATTCCTTCTGTGAAGGTAACACCTGCATTGCACACAGTGAAGATCCATTACTTTGGTAAAGGTAAACACCTGTGTTGAACAGAGGGATCTTCTATTCCTTAGGTAATAGTAAAAACCTGCAATGCACAGAGGGATCATCCATTCCTAAGGGAAATATAAACACCTGCAATGCACAGAGGGATCATCCTTTCCTTAGGTAACAGTAAACTCGTGCAATGCAAAGAGGGATCATCCATTCCTTAAGTAAATGTCAACACTTGTATTGTACAGAGGGCTCACCTATTCCTTAGATAAAGATCAACACCTGCACTGTACTGAGGGATCATCCATACCTTATGTCAAGGTAAACACCTGCATTGCACACAGGGAACATCCATTTCTTAGGTAATAGTAAACACTTGCAATGCACATGGCATCATCCATTCCTAAGGTAATGGAAACACCTACAATGCACAGAGGGATCGTCTATTCCTTAGGTAAGGATATACAACTGCACTGAACAGGGGGATCATCCATTCCTTATGTAAAGGTAGAAACCTTCGTTGGACTGAGATACCATCCATATTTAGGTAAAGGTGAACACCTGCGTTGAACAGAGGTATCATCAATTCCTTAGGGAATAGTAAACACCTGCATTGATCAGAGGGATCATCCATTCCTTAGTTAAAGTTCAACACCTGCATTGCATGGAGCGATCATCCCATTCCTTAGGTAAAGGTAAACACCTGCATTGCACAGAGGGAACATCAATTCCTCAGGTTAAGATAAACACCTGCCTTCCACAGAGGGATCATCCATTCCTTAGGTAACAGTAAACACCTGCATTGAACAGAGGGGTCATCCATTCCTTACATAACAGTAAACACCTGCATTGAACAGAGGACTCGTTAATTCCTTAGTAAAGATTTACACCTGCATTTAACAGAGGGATCATCCCATTCCTTAGGTAAAGGTCAAGACCTGCATTACCCAGAGGGATCATCCATTCGTTAAGTACAGATAACCTCCTGCCTTGTACAGAAGGATCATCCATTCCTTAGGTAACTCTAAACACCTGCATTGAACAAAGGGATCCTCCATTCCTTAGATAACTGTAATCACCTGCTTTGAACAGAGGGACCATCTATTCCTTATGTAAAGATCAACACCTCCATTGCACAGAAGGATCATCCATTCCTTTGGTAAAGGTAAACACCTGCATAAAACAGAGGGATCATCCATTCCTTAGGTGAATGTAAACACCTCCATTGCACAGAGGGATCATCCATTCCTTAGATAATGGTAAACACCTGCATTGCATAGAGGGAAATCAATTCCTTAGGTAAAGGTCAACACCTGCATTGCACAGATGGATCATCCAATTATTTAGGTTAAGGTAAAAACCTGCAATGCACAGAGGGATCATTCATTCCTTAGGTAAGGGTATACACCTTCATTGCACGGAGAGATCATCCATTCCTTATGTAAAGTGGAAATCTGTGTGTAACAGAAGTATCATCCCTCTTTAGGTAAAGGTAAACACCTGCATGAAACAGAGGTATCATCCATTCCATAGGTAAAGGTAAACGCCTGCATTGCACAGAGGGATTATTCATTCCTTAGATAGCAGTAAACACCTGCATTGGACAGAGGGATAATCCATTCCTTAGATAACTGTAAATGCCTGCATTGAACTGAGGGATCATCTATTACTTAGGTAAAGATCAACACCTGCATTGCACAGAGGGATCATCCATTCCTGAGATAAAGGTAAACACTTGCATTGAACAGAGGGATCATCTATTCCTTAGGTCTAGATCAACATTTGTATTGCTTAGGGGGTAATCCCATTCCTTAGGTAAAGTTAAACACCTGCATTGAACAGAGGGATCATCTATTCCTTAGGTAAAGATCAACACCTGCATTGCACAGTGGGGTCATTCATTCCTTAGGTAATTGTAAACACCTGTATTGAACAGAAGGATCATCCATTCTAGATAATGGATAACACCTGCATTGTACAGAGGGATCTTCCATTCCATAGGTAAAGATGAACACCTTTATTAAACAGATGGATCATCTTTCCTTAGGTAAAGTTCAACACCTGCATTGAGCAGAGGTTCATCCATAACTTAGATAACGGTAAACACGTGCATTGAACATAGGGATCATTCATTTCTTAGGTAAAGTAAACACCTTCATTGCACAGAGGATCATCCATTCCTTAAGTGAGATCAACACCTGCATTGAACAGAGAATCATCCATTCCTTAGATAAGGTCAACACCTGCATTCCACAGAGGATCATCCATGTCTTATGTAAAGATAAACACAGGCATTGCACACAGAGAACATCCATTCCTTTTGTAAAGGTAAACACCTGCATTGAACAAAGGCATCTTTCATTCCTTAGGTAATATTAAACACCTGCAATGCACAAAGGGATCATCCATTCCTAAGACAAATATAAACACCTGCAATGCACATAGGGATCATCCATTCCTTAGGTAAAAGTTAAAACCTGCATTGCAAAGAGGGATCATCCATTCCTTAGGTAAAGGTTCACAACTGCATTGAACTGCGGGATCATCCATTCCTTACGTGTGGGTAAGCACCTGAATTGAACAGAGGATCATCTATTCCTTAGGTCAAAAGATCAACACCTGCATTGCACAGAGGGATCATGCCATTCCGTAGGTAAAGGTAAACACTTGCATTGCACAGAAGGAGCATCCTTTCCTTAGGTAATGGGAAACACCTGTATTGAACAGAGGATCATACATTCCTTAGATAGTGTTAAACACCTGTGTTGAACAGAGGGATCAACTATTCCTAAGATAAAGAAAACACCTGCATTGAAGAGGGATCATCTATTCCTTGGGTAAAGTAAAAACATCAGCATTGCACAGAGGTCATCTATTCCTTAGGTAAAAGGACAACACCTGCATTTCACAGAGGAATCTTCCATTCATTAGGTAAATATAAACACCTCCATTGCACAGAGGAATCATGCATTCCTTAGGTAAAGGTAAACACCAGCATTGAACACAGGCATCTTCCATTCCTTAGGTAACAATAAACACCTGAAATGAACAGAGGATCATTCCATTCGTTACATAAACATAAATACCTCCAAAAAAAGAGGAATCATCCATTCCTTAGGGAAAATTAAACACCTGCAATACACAGACGGATCATCCATTCCAAAGATATGAGCTAAACACGTGCATTGGACAGAGGGATCATCCATTCTTTACGTAAAGGTCAACACCTGCATTGTACAGAGGAATCATCCATTCCTTAGGTAATGGTAAAACCTGCATTTCACAGAAAGTTCATCCATTCCTTAGGTAAGGTCAACATCTGCCTGGCCAAGAAGGATCATCCATTCCTTCTGTGAAAGTTAAACACCTGCATTGCACACAGTGAAGATCCATTACTTTGGTAAGGTAAACACCTGTGTTGAACAGAGGGATCTTCTATTCCTTAGGTAATAGTAAAAACCTGCAATGCACAGAGGATCATCCATTCCTAAGGGAAATATAAACACCTGCAATGCACAGAGGGATCATCCTTTCCTTAGGTAAAAGTAAACTCTGCAATGCAAAAGAGGGATCATCCATTCCTTAAGTAAATGTCAACACTTGTATTGTACAGAGGGCTCACCTATTCCTAAGATAAAGATCAACACCTGCACTGTACTGAGGATCATCCATACCTTATGTCAAGGTAAACACCTGCATTGCACAGAGGAACATCCATTTCTTAGGTAATAGTAAACACTTGCAATGCACATGGCATCATCCATTCCTAAGGTAATGGAAACACCTACAATGCACAGAGGATCGTCTATTCCTTAGGTAAGGATAAACAACTGCACTGAACAGGGGATCATCCATTCCTTATGTAAAGGTAGAAACCTTCATTGGACTGAGATACCATCCATATTTAGGTAAAGGTGAACACCTGCGTTGAACAGAGGTATCATCAATTCCTTAGGAATAGTAAACACCTGCATTGATCAGAGGGATCATCCATTCCTTAGTTAAAGTTCAACACCTGCATTGCATGGAGCGATCATCCCATTCCTTAGGTAAAGGTAAACACCTGCATTGCACAGAGGGAACATCAATTCCTCAGGTTAAGATAAACACCTGCCTTCCACAGAGGGATCATCCATTTCTTAGGTAACAGTAAACACCTGCATTGAACAGAGGGTCATCCATTCCTTACATAACAGTAAACACCTGCATTGAACAGAGGACTCTTTAATTCCCTTAGTAAAGATTTACACCTGCATTTAACAGAGGGATCATCCATTCCTTAGGTAAAGGTCAAGACCTGCATTACCCAGAGAGGGATCATCCATTCGTTAAGTACAGATAACCTCCTGCCTTGTACAGAAGGATCATCCATTCCTTAGGTAACTCTAAACACCTGCATTGAACAAAGGGATCCTCCATTCCTTAGATAACTGTAATCACCTGCTTTGAACAGAGGGACCATCTATTCCTTATGTAAAGATCAACACCTCCATTGCACAGAAGGATCATCCATTCCTTTGTAAAGGTAAACACCTGCATAAAACAGAGGATCATCCATTCCTTAGGTGAATGTAAACACCTCCATTGCACAGAGGGATCATCCATTCCTTAGATAATGGTAAACACCTGCATTGCATAGAGGGAAATCAATTCCTTAGGTAAAGGTCAACACCTGCATTGCACAGATGGATCATCCAATTATTTAGGTTAAGGTAAAACCTGCAATGCACAGAGGATCATTCATTCCTTAGGTAAGGGTATACACCTTCATTGCACGGAGAGATCATCCATTCCTTATGTAAAAGTGGAAATCTGTGTAACAGAAGTATCATCCCTCTTTAGGTAAAGGTAAACACCTGCATGAAACAGAGGTATCATCCATTCCATAGGTAAAGGTAAAACGCCTGCATTGCACAGAGGGATTATTCATTCCTTAGATAGCAGTAAACACCTGCATTGGACAGAGGATAATCCATTCCTTAGATAACTGTAAATGCCTGCATTGAACTGAGGATCATCTATTACTTAGGTAAAGATCAACACCTGCATTGCACAGAGGGATCATCCATTCCTGAGATAAAGGTAAACACTTGCATTGAACAGAGGGATCATCTATTCCTTAGGTCTAGATCAACATTTGTATTGCTTAGGGGGTAATCCCATTCCTTAGGTAAAGTTAAACACCTGCATTGAACAGAGGGATCATCTATTCCTTAGGTAAAGATCAACACCTGCATTGCACAGTGGGGTCATTCATTCCTTAGGTAATGGTAAACACCTGAATTGAACAGAGAGATCATCCATTCCTAGATAACAGTAAACACCTGCTATGAGGAGATGGCTCATTTATTTGTTAGATAACGGTAAACACCTTTATTAAACAGAGGTATCATATATTCCTTACTTAAAGTTCAACACCTCAATTGCACAGAGGGTTCATCGCATTCCTTAGGTAAAGGTAAACACCTGCATTGACCAGGGGGATCATCCATTCCTTCGGTAAGTGTAAACACCAGCATTGCGCAGAGGGATCATCCATTCCATAGGTAATGGTAAAAACCTGCATTGAACAGAGATCATCCATTCCTTAGATAACGGTAAACACCTGCATTCCACAGAGGGATCATCCATTCCTTAGGTAATGGTCGACACAGGCATTGCAAAGAGGGATCATGCATTCCTCAGGTAAAGGTAAACACCAGCATTGAACAAAGACATCTTCCATTCCTTAGGTAATAGTAAACACCTGCATTGACTGAAGGGATCAACTATTCCTTAGGTAAAGATCAACACCTGCATTGGACATAGGGACCATCCCATTCCTTGGGTAAAGGTTAACACCTGCATTGCAAAGAGGGATTATCCATTCCTTAGGAAAAGGTTCACAACTGCATTGCACACAGGGATCATGCATTCCTTAGGTAACTGTAAAGATATGCATTGAAGAGAGGGATCATCTATTACTTAGGTCAAGAACAACACCTGCATTGCACAAAGGGATCGTCTATTCCTTAGGTAAAGTTCAACACTTGCATTGCAGAGGGATCATCCTTTCCTTAGGTTAAGATCAACACCTGTATAGAATAGAGGGATCATCCATTCCTAAGATAACGGTAAACACCTGCATTGAACAGAGAGATTATCCATTCCTAAGATAACTGAAAACACCTGCATTGAACAGAGAGATCATCTATTCCTTAGGTAAAGATCAACACCTGCATTGCACAGAGGAATCATTCATTACTTAGGTAAAGGTAAACACCTGCATTGCACAGAGGAATCATCCATTCCTTAGTTAATGGTAAACACCTGCATTGCACACAGGGATCATCCATTCCTAAGGTAATTGTAAACACCTGCATTGAACACAGGGATCATCCATTCCTTAAGTAAAGGTAGAAACATGGGTTGAACAGAAGAATCATCCTTCTTTAGGTAAAGGTAAACACCTGAATTGAACAGAAGTATCATCCATTCCTTATGTAAAGGTAAAAACCTGCAATACACAGAGGGATATTCCATTCATTAGGTAAAGATAAACACCTCCATTGGACGGAGGAATCATCCTTTCCTTAGATAAAACTTAACACTAGCATTGAACATAGGCTTCTTCCCTTCCTTAGGTAACAGTAAACACTTACAATGCACAGAAGGATTATTCATTCCTAAGGTAAATGTAAAAACCTGCAATGCACAGTTGGATCAATCGTTTCTTAGGTAAAGGTCAACACCTGCCTGGCCCAGATGGATCATCCATTCCTTATGTAAAGTTAAACACCTGCATTGCACACGGGGAACATCCATTCCTTTGGTAAAGGTAAACTTCTGCCTTCAGCAGAGGGATCTTCCATAACTAGGTAATAGTAAACACCTGCAATGCACAGAGGATTATCCATTCCTAAAGGTAAAGGTCAAAACCTGCATTGCACACAGGATCATCCATTCCTTAGGTAAAATCAACACCTGCATTGCCCAGAGGATTATCCATTCCTTTTGTAAAGGTAAACACCTGCATTGAACAGAGGGATCTTCCATTCCTAAGTTAAATGTAAACACCTACAATGCACAGAGGATCATCCATTCCTAAAAGGGAAAGTTAAACACCTGCAATGCACAGAGGGATCATCCATTCCATAGATAATGGTAAACACCTGAATGGAACAGAGGGATCATCCATTCTTTATAATGGCAAAAACCTGCATTGAACAGAGGGATAATCCATTTCCTTAGGTAAAGGTAAACACCTGCGTTGAACAGAGGATCATCCATTCCCTTAGGTAAAAGTTCAACACCTGGTTGAGGATAATCCCATTAATTAGATAAAGCTAACACCTGCATTAAACAGAGGATCATCCATTCATTAGGTAAAGGTAAACACCTGCATTACACAGAGGGATCATCCATTCCTTAAAAAAGGTCAACATCTGCATTGCACAGAGGATCATCCATTCATTAGGTAAAGATAAACACCCATTGCACAGAGGAATCATCTTTTCCTTAGGTAAAGGTAAACACCAGCATTGAACAGAGGCATCTTACATTCCTTAGGTAATAGTAAACACCTGCAATGCACAGGGGATCATTAATTCCGAAGGTAAAGTGAAAAACACTTACAATGCACAGAGGGATCATCCATTCTTTCTATAAGGGTAAACACCTGCATTAAACAGAGGATCATCCATTCCTTAAGTAAAGGTAGAAACACCTGCATTGAAGAGAGGGATCATCTATTTCTTAGGTAAAGATCAGACACCTGCATTGAACAGAGGGTCATCCATTCCTTAGGTAACATTAAACACGTGCATTGCACAGAGGGATCATCATTCCTTAGGTAAATGGTAAACACCTGCATTGATCAGAGGGATCATCCATTCCTTAGATATCAGGAAACACCTGCATTGAACAGAGGGATCACCCATTCATAAGGTAACTGTAAACACCTAAACATCATTGAACAGAGGGATCATCCATTCCTAAGATAAAGGTAAACACCTGCATTGCACAGAGGATCATCCATTCCTTAGGTAAAGATCATCACCAGCATTGCACAGAGGGATCATCCATTCCTTAGGTAATGGTAAACACCTGGATTGCACATAGAGATCATCCATTCCTTAGACAACGTTAAACACCTGCATTGAATAGAGGGATCATCCATTCCTTAGGTAATGGTAAACACCTGCATTGCACAGTGGGACCATCCATTCCTAAGGCAAAGGTCAACACCTTCCTGCCAAAGGGATCATCCATTCCTTATATAAAGGTAAAAACCTGCATTGCACACAGAGTACATCCATTCCTTTTGTAAAGGTAAACAGCAGCATTGAACAGAGGGATCATTCATTCCTTAGGTAATAGTAAACACCTGCAATGCACAGAATGATCATCCATTCCTAAGACAAATATGAACACCTCCAATGCACAGAGGGATCATCGATTCCTTAGGTCAAGCTAAAAACCTCCATCGCACAGAGGGATCATCCATTCCTTACATAACTGTAATCACCTGCATTGAACAGAGGGATCATAAATTCCTTAGATAAGGGTAAGCACCTGCATTGAACAGAGGGATCATCTATTCTTTAGGTAAAGATCAAGACCTGCATTGCACAGAGGGATCATATCATTCCTTAGGTAAAGGTAAACACCTGCATTGCACATAGGCATCATCCATTCCTTAGGTAATGGTAAACACCTGCATTGCACAGGGGATCATCCGTTCCTTAGATAATGGTAAACACCTGCATTGAACAGAGGGGTCATCCATTTCTTAGGTAATGGTCAACATCTGCATTGCACAGAGGGATCATCCATTCCATTTTTATGTGAAGGTAAACACGTGCATTGCACACAGGATCATCCATTTTTTTGTAAAGGTAAACACCTGCATTGAACAGAGGATCATCCATTCCTTAGGTAAAGGTCAACACCTGCATTGCACAGAGGGATCATCCATTCCTTATGTAAAGGTAAACACCTGCATTGCACACAGAGAACATCCATTCCTTTTGTAAAGGTAAACACCTGCATTGAACAGAAGGATCATCCATTCCTTAGGTAAAGGTAAACACCTGCATTGAACAGAGGGATCATATATTCCTTAGGTAAAGGTAAACACCTGCATTGAACAGAGGGATCATCCATTCCTTAGGTAAAGGTAAACACCTGCATTGAACAGAGGGATTATCCATTCCTTAGGTAAAGACAACACCTGCATTGCACAGAGGATCATCCATTCCTTAAGTAATGATAAACACCTGCATTGAACAGAGGGTCATCCATTCCTTAGGGAAAGGTCAACACCTGTATTGTAGAGAGGATCATCCATTCCTTAGGTAAAGGACAACACCTGCATTGTACAGAGGGATCATCCATTCCTTAGTAAAGATTAACACCTGCATTGAACAAAGTGATCATCCATTCCTTAGGTAAAGGTCAACATCTACATTACACAGAGGGATCATCCATTACTTAGGTAATCTGTAAAACACCTGCATTGAACAGAGGATCATCCATGCCTTATGTAAAGGTAAACACCTGCATTGCACACAAGGATCATCCATTCTTTAGGTAATAATAAACACCTGCAATGCACAGAGGGATCATCCATTCCTGATGTAAAGATCAACACCTGCATTGCACAGGAGGGATCATCCATTCTTAAGTAAAGGTCAACACCTGCTTTGTCCCAGAGGGATCATCATTCTTTTGGTAAGGTAAACACCTGCATTGAACAGAGGGATCATCCATTCCTTAGGTAAAGGTAAACACCTGCATTGCACAGAGGGATCATCCATTCCTAAGATAATGGTAAACACCTGCATTGAACAGAGGGATCATCCATTCCTTAGGTAATGGTAAACACCTGCAGTGATCAGAGGGATCATCCATTCCTTAGGTAAAGGTAAACACCTTCATTGAACAGAGGGATCATCCATTCCGTAGATAAGGTAAACATCTGCATTGCACAGAGGATCATCCATTCCTTAGTTAAAGGTAAACACCTGCATTGCACAGAGGATCATCCATTCCTAAGGTAAACATAAACACCTGCATTGAACAGAGGGATCTTCCATTCCTTATGTAATAGTAAACACCTGCAATTCACAGAAAGATCATCCATTCCTTAGGTAAATGTAAACACCTGCCATTGAACAGAGGGATCATCCATTCCTAAGGTAATGGTAAACACCTGCAATGCACAGAGGATCATCCATTCCTTAGGTAAAGGTAAACACCTGCATTTCACAGAGGGATCATCCATTCCTTTGGTAAAGGTAAACACCTGCATTGAACAGATGGATTTCCATTCCTGAGATAAAGGTAAACACCTGCATTGAACAGATGGATCATGTATCCTTAGGTAAAGATCAGCATCTGCATTGCACAGAGGGATTATCCATTCCTTATGTAAAGGTCAACACCTGCATTGCACAGAGGAATCATCCATTCCTTAGGTAATGGTAAACACCTGGAATACACAGAGGGATCATCTATTCCTTAGGTAAAAGTCAACACCTGCATTGCCCAGAGGATCACCCATTCCTTAAGTAAAGGAAAACACCTGCATTGAACAGAGGGATCATCCATTCCTTAGGTAAAGGTAACACCTGCATTGCACAGAGGGATCATCCATTCTTTATGCAATGGTAAACACCTGCATTGAACAGATGGATCATCCATTCCTTAGGTAATGGTAAACACCTGCATTGAACAGAGGGATCTTCCATTCCTTAGGTTATGGTAAACACCTGCATTGCACAGAGGGATCATTTATTCCTTATATAACACAACACCTGCATTGCACAGAGGGATCATCCATTCCTTAGGTAAAGGTAAACACCTGCATTGACCAGAGGAATCATCCATTCCTTAGGTAAAGTAAACACCTGCATTGCACAGAGGGATCATCCATTCCTTATGTAATGGTAAACATCTGCATTGAACAGAGGGATCATCCATTCTTTAGATTGGGTAAACAAATGCATTGCACAGAGGCTCATCCATTCCTTAGATAATGGTAAGAACCTGCATTGAACAGAGGGATCATCCATTCCTTACAGAAAGTAAACACCTGCATTGCCCAGAGTGATCATCCATTTCTTGGGTAATGGTAAACGTTTGTCTTGCACAGAGGGATCATCCATTTTAAGTAAAGTGTAAACACCAGTTGAACTGAGGATCACCCATTTTAGATAATGGTAAACACCTTCATTGAGTCAGAATCATCCATCCAGAGCCTGATAACGGTAAACACCTGCACTGAAAGAGGTCATGATTCCTTGAGTGATCAACACCTCCATTTCAACCTGCATCATCCATTCCTGCTGACGTGTTGAAATACTGTTGGCCCCTTACACCTTTCCGGTGATTTGGGGAGGTTTGAGTCGCCGACACCTGTCTTCTCGCTCAGCCTCAAGAGAGAAACGGCTGGCCCGGCTCTCTCTCTCTTTGCTCTACCTGCCGTGGTGAGGGATCTGTGATGCCGCCATTTCTAACCGGGTACGTTCATGGCGGACGCACCACGTGGTCAGACCTAGAGGAGACTCACCACATGGACAAACCTAAAAAAGAAACTCACCACGTGGATAGATCTAGAGGAGACTCACCACGTGGACAGACCTAAAGGAGACTTTAAGCATTTTGCCTCCTCATTTAAACAAAAACTCCATCCCAAGAGACAAAACAAACCTGATGGGGAGATCTACTCCCGGCTGTACTGTGTTTTATACCATTGAGCCTCCCATAAGTGCACAGGCTCATCTGGCCGTCTCAAATCTAAATCTAAACTTAATTCTACAACATGCTTAGCTATTTTTTGGGCCTTTATGCTTATGTTGTACTCATATATATTACTATTGCCCTGATATTACAAAAACTCCTCCTACACTGTGGCTTAAAAGTAAAACAAAAAAAACCTCCATGGCTCTTGGGACAAAACTTTTATTTTAGCCCCATGGATTAATTTAATCCTCCTTGCCTTAATTGCCAGCCTTAAAGGCTTTTCCAGGGAAAAGTTCATTTTTGCCATTAACAAAAACTGTAAAAAAAGGCTAAAACTGACTTTTAAAATCTCATTCCTTCCAAGACCGCCACCCAAGCCGCCACCACCGGGCAGCTGTCTTTTCAGCTCTTTTCAGCCCGTAACTACTGCCTAAGGCAAATGTGCTCAAACCCCTGGTAAAGGATGTGGGCATATCAAAATTCTTCCACACAAACATTGTTTGGTAAACTTCTTGCCTCATTCAGCTCCTCCATGTAGCTTTCTGTGGATGTAAACTGTGATCAAATACAAGCTCGAGTTCCCCAAACGTCCCAAACTGAGGTTAACTTTCCTCGCAGGCATGGAACACAAGTCACTGGCCCACAAAACAAAACTTGCGCTTTGAGCGGAGCATGGGGACAGCAGCCAGGCTCCGCCGGCATCCCTGCTGGGAGCTGGCCAAATGGGACGGTCCTGAGTGGGGGCTCCGGCCCAGGCCTGGGCACCCCCAGCCTCCCTGGCTGTGCCTTGCCTGCACCTCCAGGCGTCACTTTTGTCAAAAAAAAAAGGCCAAACTTCCAGGAGGCAAATGCGTGGGCTCCTAACTTGCTTTATCTTAGGAACAGGCGGGCTGTCCACCATGAGGCCATGAGACAATTCACTGCCATCCCTGCCCCTTACTTCTGGGCGCCCCTCAATGCTCTTAGATGAATATCCTGCGGGGCCCAAATTTAAAAAGTAAAAGAGATGGCTGGGGACATTCACTATATTTCAAGTCTATATGGCTATATCCTACACTCCATTGTCCCACCCTTTGCTGCCTTCCCATTAACGTGGGGCTAAAGAGATGACTTAGTGGTTAAGCGCTTGCCTGTAAAGCCTAAGGACCCCGATTCGAGGCTCAATTCTCCAGTACCCATGTAAACCAGTACACAAGTAAACACATGCATCTGGAGTTCATTTACAGTGGCTGAAGGCCTGGCACACCCATTCTCTCTCTCTCTGCCCGCCTAGTTCAATTCATAAAACATAAGACTAAGCCCAACTAAGTCAATCTGTAATACAATGTTGGCCTGGGATTAAAGTTTTCCCTGACAACTCTGCCAAGCTGGAGGGACAAATTTAAAAAATATCTAAAAACTGTCAGTCTCTGGTTACTAATCTATTAAAAGCCAGGGACAAAATGTGGTAATTTAAATATATGTCCCCCAATATATTAAATATTTTATTAATTTATAGTTTACATCTACAATCACCTTACTAAAGACAATGTCACTGGGGGCCAATTTTAAGGTGTAATGATTTAAAATTCCATTATAAAGATATATAACATGTGCCCTAACAAGAGTTCCTAAAGCTTGCTGTGGCTTGGCTACAATAATTTTGCTCTGTGTGCCTGTTTAACTATTTTTTTCTTCTCTCTTTCTTAACTCTATAAAGACAGGCCAACTTCTTCTGCCAATATAAAACTTCCCCTAGATCTATAAGTTTCAACATCATGGAAAACTGCTAACTGTCAGCCCTAGATTGACCCTAACAATACATATCTCATATCTTTTCTTCCTTGATTGATCATCCTAATGTTTTATTATTATTTTAGGTCATTCCAACCCATCTGATCTCCAAGACCTCACTGCTAAATGCCTTGCCATTTTACAGGTGGCTACAAAAAAATCAGACTGCCCCTCCCTTCAAGATTTTGGGCTCCAGGTTATTCCTTGATACTGTCTCTCCTGTCAAACCCCAACATCATATTCAAAAATTAACTTACAAATCCTGTCACCAGATTTCCTCCAGGTACCTCCTCTTCAAACTCCTAAAGAGGTTAATCCTCTTTACCTATCTCCCTCTGTATTTTCTCCTGCACTGCGCTGTTGGCCCAGGAAGGAGAAGCCCTCCAATCACCTTTGACAGATTGACGTTGCAGGGACACTGGCATGGAGCCTCATTCCCATTTGGAAAAAATGGGTAAATATATATTTTTCTCTCAGTTGATACTTTTTCTCCCATGCTTGCTGGGAGTATTGACACATACTGGGGAAAAAACTAAATATTCTATTAGCTGGGGAAAAAACTAAACATGCTTAGCCAATGCTTTGCTTTGCCACCCTTGGATTGCCAAATCAAATCAAAACTGACAATGGTCCCTGCTTTGTAAGCAAAACTTTTATAGATTTCCTCCAAACCTGGAAAATCTCACTTTCCACAGGCATCCCATATAACCTGCGGAGCCAGGGCATTGTAAAAAGATATAATCAAACTCTCAAGTCTCAATTACAAAAACAAAAGGGGAATCCTTATCCCCACATGACCAACTAAAAAAGGCATTATTAACCCTAAATATTTTAAATTTTTCTAAAGAAGATAGACACTTGTCCCCTTTTCAAAAACATTGGACCTCAGCTGTCACCTACAACACCACCTGGGTCAAATGGAGGGACCCATTAACTGGGGCCTGGAGGGGACCAGACCCCCTCCTCACAGCAGGGAGAGGATTTGGATGTGTCTTTCCTCATGAGAAAAAAGAAGTATTTGGGTACCAGCAAGAGACTTAAAATATTTACCCCAACAAGGGGACGATAATAATCAATTCTCCAGGGAGTGTCCCACCCCTGAGAACTATGCCTCTGTTTCTTCCCCAGGAACAACTGGAGGTGTGGATGCTGCTAGACCCAAATGAAACCAGAAAAGCTCCAGAAAGATTTACAGAAGAGGAGACAGGACTTACAAGACAACCTGCTGTGGATGAACTTACATGGCTTCTTACCCTACCTTCTCCCTCCCCTTGGACCCCTCCTTCTTCTTGCTCTTTACCCTACCTTCTCCCTCCCCCTGAACCCCTCCTTTTTCTTATCCTCACTCTCGGGCCCTGTGTAATTAATAAGATTACCCCATTCATTCATAAACCAACAACTTGAGGCAATTAAACTTCATCAGGTCACAATTAAATTTCATCAGGTCACTCAAAAACAATGGCTTTTCCACTTACTGGATATCCACCTAGCATCCCTCCCCCGCCCTCCATCAAACCAACAACGGGT
The DNA here is from genome assembly GCA_036365145.1 of Orientallactaga sibirica. NCBI lineage: Eukaryota > Metazoa > Chordata > Mammalia > Rodentia > Dipodidae > Orientallactaga > Orientallactaga sibirica. Next base: position 565,961 of record JAEOAD010001320.1, read on the forward strand.
AAGATCTCAGACAGGCTGAGACAACCTAAGACAGGGCGTGGAGTGGTCAACAGGCTAGAGGCATGGTACCCAGTGACGGGTAAGATTCCCAGAGGGGGACAACCTAGGACAGAGGCCATGACCATCCACAGTTCTTACAAAACAAAAGGGGGAGATGTTGGGCCCTGCCCGGTGTGAGGCCTAGTGGTTCTGAGCCCAGCCAGAGTTTACATGTACTTGGCTTCTTGTGAGGCCTAGTCGAACTTCCAGAGCCTGAGTAGAGTTTAACGGCCTGACCTTGGAGTGACTCAGCACCTGAGCCAAAACTGCCTCCTCCCAGCTACTGCTGAAGTGGTGAAATACTATTGGCCCTTACACCTTTATCTCATCCTTTTTCCCACCCTCTTTCAAAATATATAAATACCTTCCCAAGAAAATAAATGGAGAGATTTCCATAAGACGGACTCCCGGCTCAATGTGGTTTTCTTTTCCCCAGTGGATTGGGGAGGTTTTTTGAGTCACCGACACCTGCATTCCCACTCAGCCTCGAGAGAGCGGCTGGCCCGACTCTCTCTCTCTTCCGCTCTATCTGCCAGTGGTGGAGGAAAACAACCAGCAACTGGTACAACAGGTGGGACCAGCAATCCATTCCTTAAATAAAGGTAAAAACCTGCATTGAACAGAGGGATCAACCATTCTTTAGGTAACTGTAAACACCTGCACTGAACAGGGGGATCATCCATTCCTAAGATAACGGTAAACACCTGTATTGAACAGAGGGAGATCAACAAATGCATTGCAGAGAGGGATCATGCATTTCTTAGGTAAAGGTAAACACCTGCATTGACAGAGGGATCGTCTATACCTTAGGTAAGGTTATAAACCTGCATTGCAACTTGGGATTATCCATTCCTTAAGTAAAGGTAGAAAACTGGTTTAAAGAGATGGATCATCCTTCTTTAGATAAAGGTAGACACCTGCATTGTACAGAGGGATCATCCATTTCTTAGGTAAAGATCAACAAATGCATTGCAGAGAGGGATCATGCATTTCTTAGGTAAATGTATACAACTATATTCACCTTGGGATTATCCATTCCTTAAGTAAAGGTAGAAAACTGGTTTGAAGAGATGGATAATCCACGTCTTTAGGTAAAGGTAGACACCTGCGTTGAACAGAGGGATCATTAATTCCTTAGGTAATGGTAAACACTTCCAGTGATGAGAGGGATCATCCATTCCTTAGATAACGGGAAACACCTGCATTGAACAGAGGGATCATCCATTCATTAGGTAACTGTAAACACCTGCATTGAACAGAGGAATCATCCATTATTAAGATATCGGTAAACAACTGCATTGAACAGAGGGATAATCTATTCCTTAGGTAAAGATCAACACCTGCATTGCACAGAGAATCATCCATTCCTTAGGTAGGGGTAAACACCTGGATGACACAGAGTGATCATAATGGTAAACAAGTGCATTGAACAAAGGGATCATCTATTCCTTAGGTAAAGTTCAACAACTGCATTGCAGAGAGGGATCACCCATTACTTAGGTAAAGGTAAACACCTGCATTGCACAGATGGATCATCCATTCCTTAGGTAATGGCAAACACCTGGTTGCACAGAGGGATCATCCATTCCTCAGATAACGGCTAGCACCTGCATTGAACAGAGGGATCACCCATTCCTTAGGTAATGGTCAACACATGCATTGCACAGAGGGATCATCAACTCCTTAGGTAAAGTTCAACACCTGCCTAGCCCAGAGGGATCATCCATTCATTATGTAATGGTCAACACCTGCATTGCACAGAGGGATCATCCATTCCTTAGGTAAAGGACAACACCTGCCTGGACCAGAAGGATCACCCATTCCTTATGTAAAGGTAAACACCTGCATCACACACAGAGAACATCCATTCTTTTGTAAAGCTAAACACCTGCATTGAACAGAGGGATCTTTCATTCCTTAGGTAATACTAAACACCTGCAATTCACAGAGGGATTATCCATAACTGAAAAAAAAACATAAACGCCTGCAATGCACAGAGGGATCATCCATTCGTTAGGTAAAGCTAAAAACCTGCATTGCACTGAGGGATCATCCATTCCTTAGGTAAGTTGAAACACCTATATTGAACAGAGGAACCGTCCATTTCTTAGATAACGGTAAGCACCTGCATTGAACAGAGGGACCATCCATTCCTTAGGGAAATGTAAACACCTGCCTCCTTCTCACAGATGCTAGATCATCTATTCACCATAGATGTTTTTATTTTCAAATGCTTATTGGCTATTTTGTGATTCTTCATCCAAGAACTGATTATTCAGATCATTAGTTCATTTGCTATTGATTGGAGGATTTGGTTAGTTGTGTTTAAATATTAACGTTATTTCCTCAAGGTATCAATATCCTGTGTGGTGTACAGTTGATAAAAATTGTGTTTATTTTTGTCATCCTTTTTGCTGTTTGTTCAATCTAGAGATTGGTTCTTTTGCTGCATATATATTTTTATAATTTTATATAATCCCATCTAGTAATTAAAGAAGTATTTCTTTTTCCATTAATGTTCCTTTCAGAAAGTTCTAGTTAATGCCTAGATGCAGAGGATGTTTCCATATTTTTGTAAAGTACACATTTGCATTTTCAAGTCATGCATCCATCACTTAGACTGAGTAAACACCTGCATTGAACAGGAGATCATCCATTTTTCATTTCTTTACATATGTATGTCTAGTTTTCCCATCACCAATTTTTAAATAAGCTATCTTGTCCCCCTACTTTATAGGCTATTTTCAAATTTGCCATATTCAGTTTATATTTATTAGAAAGAGTTTATATCGATTCCTTCTCATCAGTGTAATAGCTCATCAATTGTGCTGTTTTGATGTTTCTGCCCTTTTATCTCTCACACTTTGGTTTCTTGTTTGACAAGTTAGATGTAAAGGAAAGAGAATAGTCCAGACAGGGCAATTCCAGAGGCATGAAAATCAACATACAGAAAAAGTCCATGGCAGAGAAAGACTGGAAATTTCCCTTATACTGGGTATAGGTAAGTGAAATAGACCACATGAAGTAAAAAAAGCATGATATTATATATAAATGATGCATAAAATTCACATGCTATGGGGGCTGGAGAGATGGCTTAGTGGTTAAACTCTTGCCTGTGAAGCCTGAGGACCCTGGTTCAAGGCTCAATTCCCCAGTACTCACATAAGCCAAATGCTCAAGGTGGTACATGCATCTGGAGTTCATTTGCAGTGGCTGGAGGCCCTGGCATGCTCATTCTCTCTCTCTTTGCCTTTTTCTCTCTGTCTGTTGCTCTCAAATAAATAAATACAAATAAACAAAAAAATATATGCTACATCTCTCTTTCCCTTCCCTCACCTCCTCCCTCTCTTGCCAAAAGTCTCATCTATTTCTATGTTCTTTCGTTATTTTTGCTCTCCTTTGTGTCTCTGTCCAAATCTTTTACCAAGGCCCAAGAGCTGGACATCTTAGTTTATGCTGCCCAAACTCTGAACCACAGCACATCAGGTGCAGGAAGTATGATAATCAATGTGCTACTTTTCTAACCAGTCCTTTTAATTTTAACAATGTTGGGAAAAAAATGAGACAATGCATATAGAAAACAAAATCAAGTTTCATAATGTGGGATATAATGATTGTGGGAAGAAGTGCCATCTAAATATGCTGCAAGCTGCATTAAAAATTAAAGCTTTTGCATTTAAACGTTTGTTGCAAAAATATTGATCGAAAATAAATTTTGAGTATCACAGAGTTACTGAAAGAAAATCGAATTTTTTATTTTTTATTTGAGATTTGAGATTTCCAGAGTGACTCCTTGCTTGAGGGCAGAATCACTTCTCACCTTGAAGTTGCAAATAGCTGAGAATTCGTGCTTTCACTGTCCCCGGGCTTTGTAAAACCTGTATCCACTTGAAACTTGTGTGGAAAAGAAAAAGACAGAACTCTAATTTGTACCCATGTTAAGTACTTTGATATACTGCTTTGGATTCAGGTACTGTTTTTTTTTAAGGTATAAAAGCCAGAGAAAAATCAAATAGGCGCCACCACAGGGTTATTAAGAAAATAAAATAAAAGAGGGTGAGTTACACTTGACCCAAACTGCTGCAGGGCTTCCAATTTGTATTCCAGCAGGTTCCTTAAAGAAGCCTTCCTTAATAGATGACTGACAAAGATTTGCATTTAATGTCCTTGGAGAAATAGAAAATCCTAAACTGTAAACATATTCTTTTATCAGAGGGATCATCCAGTCCTAAGATAACGGTAAACACCTGTATGGAACAGAGGGATCATCTATTCCTTAGGTAAAGAACAACACCTGCATTTCACAGACTGATCATCCATTCCTGAGGTAATGGTAAACATGTGGATTAGACACAGAGAACATCCATTCCCTTTGTAAAGGTAAACACCAGCATTTAACAGAGGGATCTTTCATTCCTTAGGTAATTGTAAACACCTCCAATGCACAGACGGATCATCCATTCCTAAGACAAATATAAACACCTGCAATGCACAGACGGATCATCCATTCCTTAGGTGAAGCTAAAAACTTGTTTGAACAGATGGATCATCCATTCTTTAGGTAACTCTAAACACCTGCATTGAACAGAGGGATCACCCATTCTTTAGATCAGGTAAACACCTGCATTGAACAGAGACATCATGCATTCCTTAGGTAAAGATCAACACCTGCATTGATCAGATGGATCATCCATTCCTTAGATGAAAGGAATCACCTGCTTTGAACAGAGGGATCATCCATTCCTTAGGTAATGGTAAACACCTGGTTGCACGGAGGGATCATCCATTACTTAGATAATGGTAAGCACCTGCATTGAACAGAGGGGTCATCCATTCCTAGGTAATGGTAAACACCTGCATTTCACAGAGGGATCATCCATTCCTTATGTAATGGAATACAACTTCATTGCACAGAGGGATCATCCATTCCTTATGTAAAGGTAAACACCTGCATCACAGACAGATAACATCCATTCCTTTTGTAAAGGTAAACACCTTCATTGAACAGAGGGAATATCCATTCCTCAAACATATATAAACACCTGCAATGCACAGAGGGATCATCCATTACTTAGGTAAAGGTATACACCTGCACTGAACAGAGGGATCTTCCATTCCATAGGTAATAGTAAACACCTGCAATGCACAGAGGATCATCCATTCCTTAGGTAAGTGTAAACACTTGCATTGCCCAGAGGGATCATCCTTTCCTTAGGTAACTGTAAACACCTTCATTGAACAGAGGGATCATACAATCCTTAGATAATGGTAAACACCTGCATTGAACAGAGGTGTTATATATTCCTTCGGTAAATGTGAACATATGCATTGCACAGAGGGATCATCCATTCCTTAGGTAATGGTAAACACCTGGTTGCACGGAGGGATCATCCATTCCTTAGGTAAATGTAAACACCTGCATTGAACAGAGGGATCATCCAATACTTAGGTAAAATTAAAAACCTGCATTGAACAGAGGGATCATCCATTCCTCAGGTAAAGGTCAACACCTGCATTGCACAGAGGGATCATCCATTCCTTAGGTATAGGACAACACCTGCATTGCATAGAGGGATCATCCATTCCTTAGGTAAAGGTCAACACCTGCATTTCCCAGAGGGATCATCCATACCTTATATACATGTAAACACCTACATTGCACACAGAGAACATCCATTACTTAGGTAATAGTAAACACCTGCAATGCACAGAGGGATCATCAATTCTGAAGGTAAATTTGACAACTACCATGAACAGAGGGATCGTCTATTCCTTAGGTAAGGGTATAAACCTGCATTGCACCGGGGGATTATCCATTCCTTAAGTAAAGGTAGAAACCTGGTTTGAAGAGATGAATCATCCTTCTTTAGGTAAAGGTAGACCCCTGCGTTGAACAGAGGGATCATAAATGCCTTAGGTAACATTAAACACTGCATTGCACAGAGGGATCATCTATTCCTTTGGCAAAGATCAACACCTGCATTGCACAGAGGGATCATCCATTCCTTAGATAACGGTAAACATCTGGATTGCACAGAGGGATCATCCATTCCTTAGATAACGGTAAGCACCTGCATTGAACAGAGGGATCATCCATTACTTACGGAATGGTCAAAACCTGCATTGCACAGAGGGATCATCCATTCCTTAGGTAAAGGTCAATACCTGCCTGGCACAGAGGGATCATTCATTCTTTATATAAAGGAAGACCCCTGCATCACACACAGAGAACATCCATTCCATTTGTAAAGGTAAACACCTGCATTGAACAGAGGGATCTTTCATTCCTTAGGTAATAGTAAACACCTGTAATGTACAGAGGGATTATCCATTCCTCAAACAAATATGAACGCCTGCAATGACCAGAGGGATGATCCATTCCTTAGGTAATGGTAAACACCTGCATTGAACAGAGGCATCTTCCATTGCATAGGTAATAGTAAACGCCTGCAATGCACAGAGGGATCATCCATTCCTTAGGTAAGGGTAAACACATGCATTGCGCAGAGGGATCATCCTTAGGTAACTGTAAACACTTTCAATGAACAGAGGGATCATCCATTCCTTAGGTATAGGTCAACACCTGCCTGGCCCATAGGGATCATCCATATTTTATGTAAAGGTAAACACCTGCATTTCACACAGGGAACATCCATTCCTTAGATAATAGTAAACGCCTTCATTGCACAGAGCGATCATCAATTCTGAAGTTAAATGTAAACACCTACAATGCACAGAGGGATTGTCTATTCCTTAGATAAGGGTATACACCTGCATTGCACTGGGGGATTATCCATTCCTTAAGGAAAGGTAGAAACCTGGTTTGAAGAGATGGATCATCCTTCTTTAGGTAAAGGTAGACAGACACCTGTGTAGAACAGAGGGATCATCCATTCCTTAGTTAACATTCAACACCTTCATTGTACAGAGTGATCATCCATTCCTTAGGTAATGGTAAACACCTGCAGTGATCAGAGAGATCATCCATTCTTTAGATGACAGGAAACACCTTCATGAACAGAGGGATCATCCATTTATTATGTAACTGTAAACACCTGCATTAAGCAGAGGGATCCTCAAGTCCTAAGATAATGGTAAACACCTGTATGGAAAAGAGGATCATCTATTCCTTAGGTAAAGATCAACACATGCATTACACAGAGGATCATCCATTCCTTAGGTAAAGGTAAACACCTGGATTGCATACAGAGAACATCCATTCCTGTTGTCAAGATAAACACCAGCATTGAACAGAGGTATCTTTCATTCTTTAGGTAATGGTAAACACCTGCAATTTACAGAGAGATCATCCAATCCCAAGAGAAGTATAAACAACTGCAATGCACACACGGATCATCCATTCCTTAGGTGAAGCTAAAAACCTGCATTTCACAGAGGGGTCATCCATTCCCTAGATCAGGGCAAGCACCTGCATTGAACAGAGACATCAACTATTCCTTAGGCAAAGATCAACACCTTCATTGCACAGAGGGATGATATAATTCCTTAGGTAAAGGTAAACACTTGCATTGCACAGAGTGATCATCCATTCCTAAGGTAATGGTAAACAACTGGTTGCACGGAGGGATCATCCATTCCTTAGATAATGGAAAGCACCTGCATTGAACAGGGGATCATCCATTCCTTAGGTATTGGTCAACCCCTCATTGCACAGAGGGATCATCCATTCCTTAGGTAAAGGTTAACACCTGCCTGGCCCAAAGTATTTACTTTAAAAAAAAAAACAAAAAAAAAAACAGCTAAAGACACTGTATTGCCCTGCTAGAGGTAAAAACCCATTTTTCAAGTCTATATGGCTATATCCTACACACCATTGTCCCACCCCCTTCGCTGCCTTCCCATTAACATAAAGATAAAGAGATGACTTAATTATTAAACACTTGCCTGTAGAGCCTAAGGACCTGATTCGAGGCTCAATTCTCCAGTACCCATGTAAACAGTGGCTGGAGGCCTGAGGGACACCCATTCTCCCTACCCGCCTACCTCAATTCATACTAAGCCCAACTAACTCAATCGGTAATACAATGTTGACCTAAGATTAAAGTTTTCCCTGACAGCTCTGCCCAGCTGGAGGGACAAAATTAAAAACCTAAAAACTGTCAATCTCTGGTTACTATAAAAGTTTAATCAAATGGCTAATGGTGGTTAAATTTAAATTGTTTCTCTCTCCTTACTATGCCTTATACCAAGTATTATTGTTACTGTTATTATAAATTTATTAAAAGCCAGGGACAAAATGTAATAATTTAAATATATGTCCCCAATATATTCAGTATTTTATTAATTTATAGTTTACATCTACAATTGCCTTACTAAAGACAATGTCACTGGGGCCAATTTTAAGGTGTAATAATGATTTAAAATTTCATTATAAAGATATACAAAGTGTACCTAACAAAAATTCCTAAAGCTTACTGTGACTTGACTACAATAATTTTTGCAGAGGTACTATGTAACTAATTAATTTCTTTTTCTCTTTCATGGCTCTACAAAGACAGGCCAACTTCTGCCAATATAAAACTTGCCCTAGATCTATAAGTTTCAACATCATAAAAACTGCTAGCTGTCAGCCCTGGATTAACCCTAACAATACATGTCTCATATCTTTTTCTTCCTTGATTAATCAACCTAATGTTTTATTATTATTATTTTAGGTCATTCCAACCCATCTAATCTCCAAGACCTCACTACTAAATGCCTTGCCATTTTACAGGTGTCTCCAAAAAAGATTCAAACTGTCTCTCTTCAAGATTTTGGGCTCCAGGTTATTCCTTGATACTGTTTCTCCTGTCAAACCCCAGCTCCATATTCAAAAATTCTATACTTTGCCTCAACTCCAAAAGGTGCTGGGGAAAATTAATTGGATGAGGCCCTGGATACCCATAACTACTGAGAAACTGTCCCCTTTATTTGACCTCTTAAAGGGTCTTACTCTCTCCTCTCAGATAACCTTGCCCCTCATCATGAACAAATTCTACATAAGGTACACACGGGCCATTAATGCTGCTGTCCTAAAGAGGTTTGATCCTAACTTACCTATCTCCCTCTGTATTTTCTCTGGGGAAACATTATACACTGCGCTGTTGGCCCAGGAAGGAGAACCCATCCAATGGATTCACCTCTCCCTTGGTGGAGTCCCCAGAGTTTACTCTATAACTAACCAGATTACAGACTGCATTATAAAGGGCAGGGACACCTCTGTCCGATTGTTTTTGGCATGGAGCCTCATGTCATTGTCACCCCTTTAAGGTAACAGACTTCACTTGGCTTCAGAGAAATAACAACAAAATTGCTATTGCCCTCGAGGGGTTTCTGGGTATAATTGATTGTCACTATGGTCCTTATAAATGGATGAGCTCCTTCTCTAGGTTGGAATGGAGACCCATATTTTTTTTATCTAAACCCAACCCTGATTTCCTTATCTATTCACTGATGGGGGGCGCTTGGGAGCTTCCCTAGTTGTTTACCCTCCCTAAGGAGGGGAGAAAAGTCTATACCCATAAAGCCTATCTCCCATGAGGTCACAGCATCAGCACATGCTGGGAAAAAACTAAACATGCTATTAGCCATATGCTTCAATGCTTTGCCACCCTTGATTGCCAGATCAAATCAAAACCGATAATGGTCCCTGCTCAGTAAAACAAAACTTTTATAGATTTCCTCCAAACCTGGAAAATCTCACTTTCCACAGGCATCCCATATAACCAACTTTTAAACAACCCATCGTGGAAAGATATCATCAAACTCTCAAATCTCAATTACAAAAACAAAAGGGGAATCTCTACCCCCACATGACCAACTAAAAAGGCATTATTAACCCTAAATATTTTAAATTTTTCTAAAGAAGATAGACACTTGTCCCCTTTTCAAAAACATTGGACCTCAGCTGTCACCTACAGCTCCATCTGGGTCAAATGGAGGGACCCATTAACTGGGGCATGGAGGGGACCAGACCCTCCTCACAGCAGGGAGAGGATTTGGATGTGTCTTTCCTCAAGAGAAAAAAAAAGACCTATTTGGGTACCGGCAAGAGACTTAAAATATTTACCCCAACAAGGGGATGATAATAATCAATCTTCCAGGGAGTGTCACACCCCTGAGAACTATGCCTCTATTTCTTCCCCAGGAACAACTGAAGGTATGGATGCTACTAGACCTGAATGAAGCCAGAAAAAGCCAGAGAGATTTACAGAAGAGGAGTCGGGACTCCCTAAGACAACCTGCTGTAGACGAGCTTACATGGCTTTTTATTCCACCTTCTCCCTCCCCTTGGACCCCCCTCCTTCTTCTTGCTCTTTACCCTACCATCTCCCTCCCCTGAATCCCTCCTTCTTCTTATCCTCAGGAAAGGCCCTGTGTAATTAATAAGATTACACAATTCATTCACCAACAGCTTGAGGCAATTAAACTTCATCAGGCCAAGGCACCACAGGTTTGCGACTCAAAGACAATGGCTTTTCCACTTACTGGCTATCCACCTAACATCCTCCCCGCCTCCATCGAACCAACGACGGGTAAGCTCTCAGACAGGCTGAGGCAACCTAAGACAGGGCGTGGAGTGGTCAACGGGCTAGAGGCATAGTGCCCAGACGGGTAAGGTTCCCAGAGGGGAACAACCTAGACAGGGACTATGCCATCCACCGTTCTTACAAAAACAAAAGGGGGAGATGTTGGGCTCTGCCCGGTGTGAAGCCGAGTGGTTAGCCCAGCCAATCTTGGCCTATTCCCGTAAGGCCTAGGGACAGCCTGAGTACCTGCCCTTGACTCAGCACCTAAGCTGAAACTGCCTCCACCCAGCTGCTGCTGACGTGATGAAATACTGTTGGCCCTTATACCTTCTCTCTCCCCCTTTTCCCGCCCCTCAAAGTATATTGGCCCTTATACCTTTCTCTCATCCCTCTTCCCACCCCCTTCCTCAAAGTACATAAATATCTCCCTGACAATAAAATAGAGCGTTTCTCCGCGACTCAATGTGGTTTTTTTCCCGGTGATTTGGGGAGGTTTGAGTTGCCGAAACACCTTTCTCAGCCTCAAGAGAGAAACAGCGACTCAATGCAGTGCTGTACAACTTGATGGTTTCTTTTCCCGGTTTTGCCCTGCTCTCTCTCTCTTTTGCTCTACCTGCCGGTGGTGAGGGAAAAAAGCCCCGGCAACACCTGACTCTGGTTTTGGACTTTTGGAGCTGATTTTCAAGAGCAATGTGGAAGGATTTGAAACCTTGACCTAAGAGACACCTTGCAGTGCTGTAAGTACAACTTGATGGACTATTCTGATCAGAGTTGAAAGAACTGAATGCAGTAAGAGCTATGGACTGTGAGGTTTGGCTTATGAGGGTGAAAAAGAGCTTTGCTTGGCCTGAGCTAGAAGCAGTTTATGTGAGAGGCTTGCTGTTTTGCCCATGTCCTGAGAATTTGTGCAGGGTTGCAGTGCGTAGAAATGGACTGGTGTGCAGAGGGATATGGCACAGAAAGAAAATGAAATCTTTGGGCCACAACTACTGCCTGTTCAGCTGCAATTGTAAGAGAGATTACAACCATTGAGATTGGGCCATCTGACCTGCACTGGGACATTATGAATGTAGTCTTTTGAAGGGACCTGAATGCTGAAGGAGTATCCTGTTCTTCCAAGTCTGCTTTATTCCCCCCGGATTAACAAGTTGGCACCCCATCTGGTATTATGGAATTTAAGCAATGCAGGAAAGAGAAGGTCATTGAATTTGCAGCATGGTTTTGTGTTTTGGAAATGGCCATGGGCAGTGTGAAGCAGGATTGCCTGAATGGAGACCCAATAGAGATGTGGGGACCACAAGATGGCTGCTGTAAGAGCTACTAGCCCTGGGTGAAGTTTTCCAGGACTGTGAAAAACTAGCTGGAGGGGTGGAATTGGAACTCCAGAGACTTGTTGCTGGTTAGAATTATCAGACTTGGAGATACCACGTTTGATGTTTGCCCTGTTTAAATCTTGTATTGGTTGAGTATTTCTTTGCTATGCCCAATGCCATCTTTTCCAGCGTGAATGTTTATTTTGTGCCATTATGGGTTTGGAGGGGATTTTTTTGGTATTATGGCTCAGTTAAAAGACCTTGGATTATGGGAATGTTTGAACATCATTAGAGTTGATAAAAAATAAAAAATAAAAAAAACCTATGGGGAAGCTGGGCGTGGTGGCGCACGCCTTTAATCCCAGCACTCGGGAGGCAGAGGTAAGAAGATCACCATGAGTTCAAGGGCACCCTGAGACTACATAGTGAATTCCAGGTCAGCCTGAGCTGGAGTGAGACCCTACCTCAAAAAAACAAAACCAAACAAAAACTATGGGAAGTTTTAAAGTTGAACTGAATGCATTGCATTTTACATCATGGACGGTTATCAGTTTATGGGGGCCAGGGGCAGAATATGGTGGTTTGGTTCAGGTGTCCCCCATAAGCTTAGGTGTTCTGAATGCTAGGTTCCCAGCTGATGGAGATTTGAGATTTAATGCCTCCTGGAGGCAGTGCATTGTTGGGGGAGGGCTGATGGGTATTATAGCCAGTTTCCCCTTGCCAGTATTTGGCACACTCTCCTGGTGCTGTTGTCCACCTGATGTTGGCTGGGAGGTGATGTCCACCCTCGCTCATGCCATCATTTTCCTCTGCCATCGTGAAGCTTCCCCTCGAGTCTGTAAACTAAAATAAACCTTTTGTCCCACAAGCTGCTCTTGGTCGGGTGATTTCTGCCAGCAATGCGAACCTGACTGCAACACAGGGCCTCTTGCCACTTCAAACTTCAGATGCATGTGCCACTTTTCATAACTGGCTTTATGTAAATACTGGGGAATTGAACGCAGGCCAGCAGGCTTTGTAAGCAAGTGCCTTTAACCACTGAGCTATCATCATAACCCCCGGGTAGGGTTTTTTATTTTTGTTTTTGTTTTTTTGGAAGGAGAAAGAGATAGAATGGTCAGACCAGGGCATCTGGCCACTGCAAATGAACTCCAGACACATGTACCACTTTGTGCATCTGGCTTTACGTGGATACTGGGGAATTGAACCTGGGCCATCAGATTTTGTAAGAAAGGGCCTTTAACTGCTGAGCCACCTGGGTAGGCTTATTAATTTTTTAAGATTTTTATTTGTCTTTTTTAAAAAATTTACTTGACAGAGAGAAAGAGGGACAGAGAGACAGAGTGACAGAGAATGGGCATGCCAGGGCCTCCAGCCACTGCAAACAAACTCCAGACACATGCGCCACCTTGTGCATCTGGCTAATGTGGTTCCTGGGGAATTGAACCTGGGTCCTTTGGCTTTACAGGCAAACACCTTAACTGCTAAGCCATCCCTCCAGCCCTTATTTGTCTTTTTTAATGAAAGAGAGAAAAAAAACTGGCACACCAGGGCCTCTGGCTGTTGGGCTCTGCCCGGTGTGAAGCCGAGTGGTTAGCCCAGCCAATCTTGGCCTATTAAGGCCTAGTCAAGCCTGAGTACCTGCCCTTGACTCAGCACCTAAGCTGAAACTGCCTCCACCCAGCTGCTGCTGACGTGATGAAATACTGTTGGCCCTTATACCTTTCTCTCATCCCCTTTTCCCGCCCCCTTCCTCAAAGTATATTGGCCCTTATACCTTTCTCTCATCCCCTCTTCCCACCCCCTTCCTCAAAGTACATAAATATCTCCCCCCTGACAATAAACGACGAGTTTCGCTTTAGACGTTTCTCCGCGACTCAATGTGGTTTTCTTTTCCCCGGTGATTTGGGGAGGTTTGAGTCGCCGACACCTGTCTTCTCGCTCAGCCTCAAGAGAGAAACGGCTGGCCCGGCTCTCTCTCTTTTGCTCTACCTGCCGGTGGTGAGGGAAAAAAGCCCCGGCATTTTGGCGCCCAACGTGGGGCACAGCAACTACTGCCCCATGTGAGGACGTGTGAGGATTCAAAACGGACTACGGACTGCTGACGTGACGAAGGAAAAATTCAACATTAAGCTGACGAGCTAATCGGACTGCTAACGGGTGTATCCTCATAAGTAATGAGGTAATCTTCATATTTAATATTCTAACCTTTACTTCTATAATCTGTGCTTACTTCAACTTCCTTTCTCTTTCCTTCCATTTCCGGTTTGCCGCCATTTCTAAACGAAAGTACGTTCATGGCGGACACACCACGTGGACAGACCTAAAGGAGACTTTAAACGCTTTGCTTCCTCATTTAAATAAAAACTCCGTCCCAAACTTCAACATCTCTTGTTCTTTTCTCTTTCCTCTCATTTTTGGGTTTCCGACAGACCGCTTCTGCGGTGTCGCCATTTTTGTCCTGCCCGATTTGAATGGGGCGCCATCTTAGAAACACCACGTGGGCAGACCTAAAAACGAAACTCACCACGTGGGTAGAAACTCACCACGTGGACAAACCTAAAAAAGAAACTCACCACGTGGGTAGACCTAAAAAGAAAACTCACCACGTGGACAAACCTAGAGGAGGCTCACCACGTGGGCAAACCTGGAGAACTCTCAAAGTGTCCTACCCCCTCATTGGAGTGGAGGTGCCATCTTAAAAAAAAAAATCTACAACATGTTTACCTATTGTTTAAGACTTTATGCTTATGTTGTACTCATATATATTACTATTGCCCTACTCCTCCTACAGTGTGGCTCTTGGGACAAAACTTTTGTTTTAGCCCCATGGATTAATTCAGTCCTCCTTGCCTTAATTGCCAACCTTAAAGGTTTTTCCAGGAAAAGTTCATTTTTGCCCTTAAAAACTGTAAAAAGGCTAAAACTAACTTTTAAAATCTCCTTTCTCCCAAGACCGCCACCCAAACCGCCACCGGGCAGCTATCTTTTCAGTAAGGCAAATGTGCTCAAACCCCTAATGGAGAACAGCTCCGCCATGTAGCTTTCTGTGAATGTAAACTGTGATCAAATAGAAGCCGAGGTTAACTTTCCTCGCGGGCGTGGAGCACAAGTCACTGGTCCGCCAGGCTCCGCCGACATCCCTGCAGGGAGCGAGCCAAGTGGGACGGTCCTAAGCGGCGGCTCCAGCCCAGGCCCGAACACTGCCCCAAGCCTCACTGGCTGCGCCTCACCCGCACCTCCAAGCGTCACTTTTGGTCACTTTTGTCAAACAAAAAAAAAAAAAAAAAAAAAGGCCAACCGAACGGCAAGGAGGCAGATGGGCAGACTCCTAACTTGCTTTAAAAATATCTTAGGAACGGGCAGGCGGTCCGCCATGAGGCCATGAGGCAAGCCACTGCCGTCCCCGCCCCTTTTGCCTCTAGACGCTCCCTCTATGCTCTTAACTAAGTGTCCCGCGGGGCCCAAAGTATTTACTTTTAAAAATAAAAAAAACAGCTGGAGACATTCATATTGCCCTGCTAGAGGTAAAAAATCCTATTTTTCAAGTCTATATGGCTATATCCTACACACCATTGTCCCACCCTTCGCTGCCTTCCCATTAACATAAAGATAAAAAGATGACTTAATTGTTAAACACTTGCCTGTAGAGCCTAAGGACCCTGATTCGAGGCTCAATTCTCCAGTACCCATGTAAACAGTGGCTGGAGGCCTGGCACGCCCATTCTCTCCCTACCTGCCTACCTCAATTCATACTAAGCCCAACTAACTCAATCGGTAATACAATGTTGGCCTAAGATTAAAGTTTTCTCTGGCAGCTCTGCCCAACTGGAGGGACAAAATTTAAAAAAAAAAACCTAAAAACTGTCAATCTCTAGTTACTATAAAAGTTTAATGACGGCTAATGATGGTTAAATTTAAATTGTTTTCTCTCTCCTTACTATGCCTTATACCAAGTATTATTGTTACTGTTATTATAAATTTATTAAAAGCCAGGGACAAAATGTAATAATTTAAATATATGTCCCCCAATATATTCAATATTTTATTAATTTATAGTTTACATCTACAATTGCCTTACTAAAGACAATGTCACTGGAGGCCAATTTTAAGGTGTAATAATATTTTAAAATTCCATTATAAAGATATACAAAATGTGCCTAACAAAAATTCCTAAAGCTTACTGTGACTTGACTACCATAATTTTGCTCTATGTACTATGTGACTAATTAATTTCTTTTTCTCTCTTTCATGGCTCTACAAAGACAGGCCAATTTCTGCCAGTATGGAACTTCCCCTAGATCCATAAACTTCAACATCATGGAGAACTGCTAACTGTCAACCCTGGATTGACCCTAACAATACATGTCTCATATCTTTTCTTCCTTGATTAATCAGCCTAATGTTTTATTATTATTATTTTAGGTCATTCCAACCCATCTAATCTCCAAGACCTCACTGCTAAATGCCTTGCCATTTTACAGGTGTCTCCAGAAAAGATTCAAACTGCCTCTCCCTTCAAGATTTTGGGCTCCAAGTTATTCCTTGATACTGTTTCTCCTGTCAAACCCCAACTCCATATTCAAAAATTCTATACTTTGCCTCAACTCCAAAAAGTGCTGGGGAAAATTAATTGGATAAGGCCCTGGATACCCATAACTACTGAGGAACTGTCCCCTTTATTTGACCTCTTAAAGGGTCTTACTCTCTCCTCTCAGATAACCTTGCCCCCTCGTCATGAACAAATTCTACATAAGGTACAACGGGCCATTGATGCTGCTGTCCTAAAGAGGTTTGATCCTAACTTACCTATCTCCCTCTGTATTTTCTCTGGGAAAACATTATGCACTGCGCTGTTGGCCCAGGAAAGAGAACCCATCCAATGGATTCACCTCTCCCTTGGTGGAGTCCCCAGAGTTTACTCTATAACTAACCAGATTACAGACTGCATTATAAAGGGCAGGGACACCTCTGTCCGATTGTTTGGCACGGAGCCTCATGTCATTGTCACCCCCTTTAAGGTAACAGACTTCACTTGGCTTCAGAAAAATAATAACAGGGTTGCTATTGCCCTCGAGGGGTTTCTGGGTATAATTGATTGTCACTATGGTCCTTATAAATGGATGAGCTCCTTCTCTAGGTTGGAATGGAGACCCCCAGACTTTTTTTATCTAAACCCAACCCTGATTTCCTTATCAGTATTCACTGATGGGGGCACTTGGGAGCTTCCCTAGTTGTTTACCCTCCCCTAAGGAGGGGAAAAAGTCTATACCCATAAAGTCTATCTCCAATGAGGTCACAGGATCAGCACATGCTGGGAAAACTAAACATGCTATTAGCCATATGCTTCAATGCTTTGCCACCCTTGGATTGCCAGATCAAATCAAAACCGATAATGGTCCCTGCTTCGTAAGCAAACCTTTTATAGATTTCCTCCAAACCTGGAAAATCTCACTTTCCACAGGCATCCCATATAACCCAAGGGGCCAAGCCATCGTGGAAAGATATCATCAAACTCTCAAATCTCAATTACAAAAACAAAAGGGGGAATCTCTACCCCACATGACCAACTAAAAAGGCATTATTAACCCTAAATATTTTAAATTTTTCTAAAGAAGATAGACACTTGTCCCCTTTTCAAAAACATTGGACCTCAGCTGTCACCTACAGCTCCATCTGGGTCAAATGGAGGGACCCATTAACTGGGGCATGGAGGGGACCAGACCCCTCCTCACAGCAGGGGAGAGGATTTGGATGTGTCTTTCCTCAAGAGGAAAAAAAAAGACCTATTTGGGTACCGGCAAGAGACTTAAAATATTTACCCCAACAAGGGGATGATAATAATCAATTTTCCAGGAGTGTCACACCCTGAGAACTATGCCTCTGTTTCTTCCCAGGAACAACTGAAGGTATGGATGCTACTAGACCTGAATGAAGCCAGAAAAGCTCCAGAGAGATTTACAGAAGAGGAGTCGGGACTCCTAAGACAACCTGCTGTAGACGAGCTTACATGGCTTTTTATTCCACCTTCTCCCTCCCCTTGGACCCCTCCTTCTTCTTGCTCTTTACCCTACCATCTCCCTCCCCCTGAACCCCTCTTTCTTCTTATCCTCACTCTCGGGCCCTGTGTAAGATTACACAATTCATTCACCAACAGCTTGAGGCAATTAAACTTCATCAGGCCAAGGCACCACAGGTTTGCGACTCAAAGACAATGGCTTTTCCACTTACTGGCTATCCACCTAACATCCCTCCCCCGCCCTCCATCGAACCAACGACGGGTAAGCTCTCAGACAGGCTGAGACAACCTAAGACAGGGCGTGGAGTGGTCAACGGGCTAGAGGCATAGTGCCCAGAGACGGGTAAGGTTCCCAGAGGGGAACAACCTAGGACAGGGACTATGCCATCCACCGTTCTTACAAAAACAAAAGGGGGAGATGTTGGGCCCTGCCCGGTGTGAAGCCAGTGGTTAGCCCAGCCAATCTTGGCCTATTCCCGGTAAGGCCTAGTCGAGCCTGAGTACCTGCCCTTGACTCAGCACCTAAGCTGAAACTGCCTCCACCCAGCTGCTGCTGACGTGATGAAATACTGTTGGCCCTTATACCTTTCTCTCATCCCCTTTTCCCATCCCCCCCTTCCTCAAAGTATATTGGCCCTTATACCTTTCTCTCATCCCCTCTTCCCACCCCTTCCTCAAAGTACATAAATATCTCCCCTGACAATAAACGACGAGTTTCGCTTTAGACGTTTCTCCGCGACTCAATGTGGTTTCTTTTCCCGGTGATTTGGGAGGTTTGAGTCGCCGACACCTGTCTTCTCGCTCAGCCTCAAGAGAGAAACGGCTGGCCCGGCTCTCTCTCTCTTTTTGCTCTACCTGCCGGTGGTGAGGAAAAAAGCCAATTGAACAGAGGGATAACCCATTCCTTAGATAATGGAAAACAACTGGATCAAAAGATGGATTTTCCATTCCTCAGATAACGGTAAACACCTGCATTGAACAGAGGGATCATCTATTCCTTAGGTAAAGATCAACACCTGCATTGCAGTGTGATCATCCCATTCTTTTTAAATTATTTTATTTATTATTTATTTATTTATTTGAGAGAGAGAGAGAGAGAGAGAGAGAGAGATACAGAAATAGGCAGGTAGAGAGAGAAAGAGAATGGGTGTTCCAGGGCCTCCAGCCACCGCAAACGAACTCCAGATGCACGCACCCCCTTGTGCATCTGGCTTACGTGGGTCCTGGAGAATCAAGCCTTGAACCGGGTACTTAGGCTCCACAGGCAAGTGTTTAACCGCTAAGCCATCTCTCCAGCCCCGATCATCCCATTCTTTAGGTAACGGTAAACACCTACAGTGCATGGAACGATCATCCTTTCTTCGGTAAAGGTAAACAACAGCATTGCATAGAGGGATCATCCATTCCTTAGGTAACTGTAAACACCTGCATTGAACAGATGGATCCTTCATTCCTTAGATAACAGTAAACACCTTCATTGAACAGAGGGCTCATTTATTCCTTAGGAAAAATCAACACCTGCATTGCACAGAGGGATCATCCATTCCTGAGATAACGGTAAACACTTGCATTGTATAGAGGGATCATCTATTCCTTAGGTAAAGATCAACACCTTCATTGCACAGAGGGATCATCCATTCCTTAGGTAACGGAAAACACCTGCATGGACCAGAGGGCTCATGTATTCCTTAGGTAAAGATCAACACCTGCATTGCACAGAGGGAATATCCATTCCTGAGATAACAGTAAACACCTGCATTGAACAGATGGATCATCTATTCCTTAGTTAAAGTTCAAAACCTGCATTGAACAGAGGGATCATCCCATTCCTTAGGTAAAGGTAAACACCTGCGTTGACCAGAGGGATCATCCATTCCTTAGGTAAATGGAAACACCTGCATTGCACAGAGGGATCATCTATTCCTTATGTAATGTTAATCACCTCCATTGAATAGTGGGATCACCCATTCCTTAGATAATCTTAAACACCGGCATTGAACAGAGGGATCAACCATTCCTGAGATAACGGTAAACACCTGCATTGAACAGAGGGATCATCCATTCCTTAAGTATAGTTAGAAACCTGCATTGAAGAGAGGGATCATCCTTCTTTAGTTAAAGGTAAACACCTGCGTTGAACAGAGGGATCATCCATTCCTTAGGTAAAGGTAAACACCTGCATTGAACAGAGGGATCATCCCATTCCTTCGGTAACGGTAAACACCTGCATTGCACATAGGGATCATCAATTCCTTTGGTTAAGATAAACACCTGCCTTACACATAGGGATCATTCATTCCTCAGATATCAGTAAACACCTGCATTGAACAAAGGGCTCAACTATTCCTTAGGTAAAGATGAACACTTGAATTGCACAGAGGGATAATCCCTTTCCTTAGGTAAAGGACAACACCTGCATTGCACAGAGCGATCATCCATTCCTTATGTAATGGTAAACACCTGCATTGAAGAGATGGATCACCCATTACTTAGATAATGGTAAACACTTAAATGAACAGATGGATCTTCCATTCCTGAGATAACGGTGAACACCTGCATTGAACAGAGGGATCATCTATTCCTTAGGTAAAGATGAATACCTGCCTCTACACAGAGGGATCATCCATTCCTTCAGTAACTGTAAACACCTGCATTGAATAGAGGGATCATCCATTCCTTAGATATCAATAAACACCTGCACTGAACAGAGGGCTCACCTATTCCTTAGGTAAAGATGAAAACCTACATTGCACAGAGGGATCATCACATTCCTTAGGTAAAGGACAACACCTGCATTGCCCAGAAGGTTCAACCATTCTTAGGTAAAGGTAAACACCTGCCTTACACAGAGGGATCATCCATTCCTTATGTAATGGTAAACACCTGCATTGAAGAGATGGATCACTCATTACTTAGATAATGGTAAACTCCTGTATTGAACAGATGGATCTGCCATTCCCGAGATAACAGTGAACACCTGCATTGACCAGAGGGATCATCTATTCCTTAGGTAAATGTAAACACCAGCGTTGCACAGAAGGATCATCCATTCTTTATGTAATGGTAAACACCTGCATTGAATAGGAGGATCACCCATTCCTTAGATAATGGTAAACACCTGTATTGAACAGAGGGATCATGTATTCCTTAGGTAAAGATCTACACTTGCATTGCCCAGAGTGATCATCCTATTCTTAGGTAAAGGTAAAGTTCTCCATTGCAATAGGTATCACCAATTCCTTTTGTAAAAGTTAACACATGAACTTCACAGAGGGATCATCCATTCCTTAGATAAGGGTGAACACCTGCATTGAACAAAGGAATCATATATTTCATAGGAAAAGATCAACACCTGAACTGCACAGAGGGATCATCCATTCCTTAGATAACGGTAAACACCTGCATTGATCAGTGGGATCATCTATTCCTTAGTTAAAGTTCAACACCTGCATTGCACAGAGGGATCATCCATTTCTTAAGTAAAGATAAACACCTGCCTTCAATGAGGGATCATCCATTCCTTATTTAAGATGAGAACACCTGCAGTGCACAGAGTGATCATCCCATTCCTTACATAAACGTAAACACCTGCATGGAACAGAGTGATCATCCATTACTTAGGTAAAGGCAAACACCTGCCTTGCACAGAGGGATCATCCATTCCTTAGGTAACTGTAAACAACTGCATTGAACAGAGGGATCATCCATTCCTTAGATAACGGTAAACACCTGCTGTGAACAGAGGGATCATCTATTCCTTAGTTAAATATCAACAACTGCATTGCACAGAGGGATCATCCCATTCCTGAGGTAAAGGTATACACCTGCATTGCACACAGGGATCATCCATTCCTTAGGTAATGGTAAACATCTGCAATGCACTGAGGGATATTGCATTCCTTAGGTAAGGGTAAACACCTGAATTGCACAGAGGGATCATCCATTCCTTAAGTAAAGGTAGAAACCTTCCTTGAACAGTGGTATCATCCTTCTTTAGGTATAAGTCAATACCTGCATTGAACAGAGGGATCATGCATTCTGTAGATAACGGTAAACACCTGCATTGAACAGAGGGCTCATTTATTCCTTAGGTAAAGATCAACACCGCCATTGCAAGGAGGGTTCATACATTTCTTGGATAAATGTCAACACCTGCATTGCACAGAAGGATCATCCATTGCTTAGGTAAAGGACAACACCTGCATTGCACATAGGAATCATCCTTTCCTTAGGAAAAGGTAAACACCAGCATTGAACATAGGTATCTTCCATTCCTTACGTAATAGTAAACACCTGCAGTGCACGGAGTGATCATTCCATTCCTTACATAAACGTAAACACCTGCATGGTACAGAGGGATAATCCATTACTTAGGTAAAGGCAAACAGCTGACTTGCACAGAGGGATCATCCATTCCTTAGGTAAGATGTGAACACCTGCATTGCCCAGAGGGATCATCCATTGCTTAGGTAAATGTCACCGCCTGCATTGCACACAGGGAACATCCATTCCTTTGGTAAAGGTAAACACCTGTATTGAACAGAGGGATCTTCCATTTCTTATGTAATAGTAAACACGTGCAATGCAAAGAGGGATTATCTATTCCTGAGGTAAAGGTAAACACCTGCCTTGCACAGAGGGTCATCCATTCCATAGTTAAGGGTAAACACCTTCATTGCAGAGAGGGATCATCCATTCCTTAGGTATCAGTAAAAACCTGTATTGAAAAGAGGGCTCATCTATTCCTTACATAAAAGTAAACGCCTGCATTGCAAAGTCGGATCATCCATTCCTTTATTAACTGTAAACCTCTCCATTGAACAGAGGGATCATCCATTCCTTAAGTAAAGGTAGAAACCTGCGTTCGACAGAAGGATCATATTTCTTTAGGTAAAGGTAAAATCCTGCCTTGAACATAGGTATCATCCATTCTTTAGCTAAAGGTAAACACCTGCATTGAACAGAGGGACCATCCATTCCTTAAATAATTGTAAACACGTGCTTTTGAACAGAGGGATCAACTATTTCTTAGGTAAAGATCAACACCTGCATTGCACAGAGGGATCATCCCATTCCTTAGGTAAAGGTAAACACCTGCATTGCAGAGAGGGATCATCCATTCCTTAGGTAAAGGACAACACCTGCATTGCACAGAGATATCCATTCCTTAGGTAAAGGACAACACCTGCATTGCACAGAGATATCATCCATTCCTTAGATAACAGAAAACACCTGCATTGAACAGAGGTATCATCCATTCTTAGGTAAAGGTAAACACCTGCATTGACCAAAGAGATCATCCATTCCTTAGGTAACTGTAAACACCTTCATTGAAGAGAGGGATCATCCATTCCTTAGATAGTGGTAAACGCCTGCATTGAAGAGAGGGCTCATTTATTCCTTATTTAACGGTAAACACCTGCATTGCACAGAGGGATCATCTATTCCTTAATTAAAGTTCAACACGTGCATTGCACTGTGGGATCATCCCATTCCTTAGGTAAAGGTAAACACCTGCATTGCCCAGAGGGATCATCCATTCCTTAGGTAAAGGAAAACACCTGCAATGCACGGAGGAATCATCCATTCCTTGAGTAAAGGTAGAAACTTGCGTTTAACAGAGTGGTCATCCTTCTTTAGGTAAAGGAAAACACCTACGTTGAACAGAAGTATCCTCCATCACTTACATAAAGGTAAACACCTGCATTGCACAGAGGGATCATCCATTCCTTAGGTAACTGTAAACACCAGCATTGAACAGAGGGATCATCCATTCCTTATATAACGTTAAACACCTGCATTGCACAGAGGGATCATCCATTCCTTAGGTAAAGATAAACATCTGCATTTCACAGAGGGATCTTCCATTCCTTAGGTAACTGTAAACACTGGCATTGCACAGCGGGATCATCCATTCCTTAGGTAACGGAAAACACCTGCGTTGAACAGACAGATCATCTATTCCTTAGGTAAAGATGAAAACCTGCATAGCACAGAGGGATAATCCATTACTTAGGTAAAGGGAAACACCTACATTGCACAAAGGTATCATACCTTCCTTGGGTAAAGTTCAACACCTGCCTGGCCCAGATGGATCATCCATTCCATATGTAAAGCTAAACTCCTGCATTGCACACAGAGAACATCCATTCTTTTTGTAAAAGTAAACAACTGCATTGAACAGAGGGATCTTTCCTTATGTAATAGTAAACACCTGCATTGAACAGAGGGATCATCATATTCCCTAGGTGAAGGTAAACACCTGCCTTGCACAGAGGTATCATCCATTCCTTAGGTAAAGATAAACACCTGCATTGTACATAGTGATCATCCATTCCTTAGGTATCAGTAAACACCTGCGTAGAAGAGAGGACTCATCTATTCCTTACGTAAAAGTAAACAACTGCATTGCAAAGTTAGATCATCCATTCCTTTTTTTACCTGTAAACCTCTGCATTGCACAGAGGGATCATCCATTCTTTAGGTAACGGTAAACACCTGCATTGCACAGAGGGATTATTCATTCCTTACTTAATGGTAAACACCTGCACTGAACAGAGGGATCACCCATTCCTTAGATAATGGTAAACACCTGCATTGAACGGATGGATCTTCCATTCCTGAGATAATGGCAAACACCTGCATTGAACAGACGGATCATCTACTCCTTAGGTAAAGATCAACACGTGCATTGCCCAGAAGGTTCATCCATTCCTTATGTAATAGTAAACACCTGCATTGAACAGATGGATCATCCATTCCTCAGGTAAAGGTAAACACCTGCATTGCACAGAGGGATCATCTATTCATTAGGTAAAGAACAACACCAACATTGCACAGAGGCATCATCCATTTCTTAGTTAACTGTAAACACCTGCATTGAACAGAGGGATCATCCATTCCTTAGAGAATGGTAAACGCCTGCATTGAATAGAGGTTTCACCTATTCCTTAGGTAAATATCAACACCTGCATTGCTTTGAGGGATCATCCCATTGCTTAGGTAAATTTAAACACCTCCATTGCCCAGAGGGATCGTCTGTTTCCTTAGGTAAAGGTAAACACCTGCATTGCAAAGTCGGATCATCCATTCCTTAGGCAACTGTAAACCTCTGCATAGAACAGAGGGATTATGCATTCCTTAGATAACGGTAAACACCTGCATTGAAGAGAGGGCTCATTTATTCCTTAGATAACGGTAAACACCTGCATTGAACAGAGATCATCCATTCCATAGATAACAGTAAACCCCTGAATTGAACAGAGGGATCATCCATTCCTTAGGTAAGGACAACAACTGCATTGCACAGAGGGATCTTCCATTTCTTAGGTAAAGGTAAACACGTCCATTGCTCAGAGCTATCATCCTTTCCTTATGGAAAGGTAAAAACAAGCATTGAAAATAAGCATCTTCCATTCCTTTGGTAATAGGAAACTCCGGCATTGCAAAGAGGGATCATCCATTGCTTTGGTAAAAAATAACGTCTACATTGAACTTAGGGATCGTCTATTCCTTATGTAATAGTAAACACCTGCATTGAACAGAGGAATCATCCATTCCTTAGGTAATAGTAAACACCTGCAATGCACAGAAAGAAAATCCATTCCTAAGATAACAATAAATACCTGCAATGCACACAGGTATCATTCATTCCTTAGGTAAAGGTAAACACCTGCAATGCACAGAGGGATCATGCATTCCTTAGGGAATGGTAAAAACTTGCATGAACTGAGGGAGCATCTATTCCTTAGGTAAAGATCAACACCTGCATTGCACAGACGGATCACCCATTCCTTAGGTAAAGGACATTACCTGCATTGAACCGAGGGATCTTCCAATCCTCCGGTAAAGGAAAACACGTCCATTGCACAGAGGGATCATCCTTTCCTTGGTAAACGGAAACACCAGCATTGAGCATAGGTATCTTCCATTCCTTTCGAAGTAGTAAATACCTGCACTGCAAGACGGATCATCCCATTCCTTACATAAACGTAAACACCTGCATTGAACAGACGGATCATCCATTCCTTAGGTAAAGAACAATGCCTGCATTGAACAGAGGGATCATCCATTCCTTAGGAAAAGATAAACACCTGCATTGCACAGATGGATCATCCATTCCTTAAGTAAAGGTAGAAACCTGCGTTGAACAGAGGGATCAACCTTCTTTAGGTAAAGGAAAACACCTGCTTTGAACAGAGGTAACATCCCTTCCTTAGATAAAGGTAAAAACCTGCATTGGACAGAGGGATCATCCTTTGCTGAGGTAACTCTAAACACCTGCATTGAACAGGGGGATGGTCCATTCCTAATATAACAGTAAACAACTGCATTGAACAGAGGGATCATTTATTCCTTTGTTAAATATCAACACCTGCATTGCCCAGAGGGATCATCCCATTCCTTAGGTAAAGGTATACACCTGCATATCACAGAGGGATCATCGATTCCTTTGGTAAAGATAAACAACTGCATTGCACAAAGGGATCATCCAATCCTTAGGTACAAGTAAACACCTGCATTGAAAAGAGGGCTCATCCATTCCTTAGGTAAAAGGAAACACCTGCCTTGCCAAGTCGGATCATCCATTACATTTTACGTGTAAACCTCTGCATTGAACAGAGGGATCATCCATTCCTTAGATAACGGTAAACACCTGCATTGCACAGAGGGATTATTCATTCCTTAGATTACGGTAAACACCTGCATTGAAAAGAGGGCTCATCTATTCCTTAGGTAAAGTTCAACACCTGCATTGCACAGAGGGATAATCCATTTATTAGATAACGTGAAACACCTGCATTGCACAGAGGGATCATCCATTCATTATACAACGGTAAACACCTGCATTGAAAAGAGGACTCATCTATTCCTTAGGAAAATATCAACACCTGCATTGCACATAGGAATCATCCATATCTTAGATAATAGGAAACACCTGCATTGAACAGAGGGATCATCCATTCCTTAGATAACAGTAAACACATGCCTTGAACAGAATGATCATCCATTCTTTAGATCATGGTAAACACCTGCATTGAACAGAGGGATCATTCATTCCTTAGTTAAAAATCGACACCTGCATTGCACAGAGGGATCATCCCATTCCTTAGGTAAAGGTAAACACCGGCATATCACAGAGGGATCCTCAATTCCTTAGGTAAAGAAAAACAACTGCATTGCACAGAGGGATCATCCATTCCTTAGGTACAAGTAAACACATGTATTGAAAAGAGGGCTCATCTATTCCTTAGGTAAAAGTAAACACCTGCATTGCAAAGTCAGATCATCCATTACTTTTTTAACTGTAAACCTCTACTCTGAACAGAGGGATCATCCATTCTTTAGATAACGGTAAACACCTGCATTGAACAGAGGGCTCATCTATTCCTTAGGTAAACATAAACACCTGCATTGCACAAAGGGATCATTCATTCCTTAGGTAACTGTAAACACCTGCATTGAACAGAGGGATCATCCATTCCTTAGATAACAGTAAACACCTGCATTACACAGAGGGATAATCCATTCCTTAGGTAAAGATAAACACCTTCATTGGACAGAGGAATCATCCATTCCTTAGGTAAGTGTAAACACCTGCAATGAAAAGAGAGGTCATCCATTCCTTAGATGTCAGAAAGCACCTGCATTGAAAAGAGGACCCATAATTCCTTAGGTAAAGATCAACACCTGCATTGCACAGAGGGATCATCCATTTCTTAGATAATGGGAAACACCTGCATTGAACACAGGGATCATCCTTTCATTTGGGAACTGTAAACAGCTCCATTGAACAGAGGGTTCATCCATTCCTAAGATAACGGTAAACACCTGCGTTGAACAGAGAAATACTCAACTCCTTAGGTAACGGTCAACACCTGCATTGCACAGAGGGATCATCCATTACTTAGGTAAAGATAAACACCTGTATTGCACAGTGGTCTCATCCATTCCTTAGGTAATGGTAAACACCTGCATTGCACACAGGGATCAGCCATTCCTTATGTACAAGTCAACACAATCATGGCACAGAAGGATCATCCATTCCTTAGTTAAAGTTAAACACCTGCATTGAACATAGGTATCTTCAATTCCTTAGGTAATAGTAAACACCTGCAATTCACAGAGGGATCATCCATTCCTTAGGTAAAGGTCAACACCTGCTTGGCCAGGAGGGATCATCCATTCTTATGTAAACGTAAACAGCAACATTGTACACACAGAACATCCATTCCTTTTGTAACGGTAAACACCTACCTTGAACAGAGGGATCTTTCATTCCTCAGGTAATAGTGAACACCTTCATTGTACAGAGGGATCATTCATTCCTAAGGTAAAGGTAAAAACCTGCATTGCACAGAGGGATCATCCATTCCATTGGTAACTGTAAACACCTGCATTGAACAGAGGTATCATCCATTCCTTAGGTAAAGGTGAACAACTGTATTGCACAGAGGGATCATCCCATTCTTTGGTAAAGTTATACACCTGCATTGAACACAGGGAACATCCATTCCTTTGGTAAATGTAAACACCTGCATTGAACACAGGGATCTTCCATTCACTAGGTAATAGTAAACATCATCAACGCATAGAAGGATCATTGAATCCTACGGTAAAAGTAAACACCTGCAATTCACACAGGGATCATCCATTCATTAGGTAAAGGAAAACACCTGCAATGCACAGAGGGATCATCCATTCCATAGGTAAGTGTAAACACCTGCATTGCACAGAGGGATCATGCATTCCTTAAGTAAAGGTAGAAACCTGGGTTGAAGAGAGGAATGATCCTTCTTTAGGTAAAGGTAAACACCTGCATTGAACAGAGGGATGATCTATTCGTTACTTAAATATCAACACCTGCATTGCACAGAGGTATCATCCCTTTCCTTAGGTAAAGGTAAACACCTGCATTTCAAAGAGGGATCATCCATTCCTTAGGTAAAGATAAACAACTGTATTGAACAGAGTTGTCATCAATTCCTTAGGTATCAGTAAACACCTGCATTGAAAAGAGGGCTCATCTATTCCTTAGGTGAAAGGAAACATCTGCATTGCACAGAAGGATCATCCGTTCCTTAGGTAACTGTAAACACGTGCATTGAACAGAAGGATCATCCATTCCTTAGATAACGGTCAACACCTGCATTGATAAGAGGCCTCACCTATTCCTTAGGTAAAGATCAACACCTGCATTGCACAGAGGGATCATCCATTCCTTTGGGAACTATAAACAGCTGCATTGAACAGAGGGTTCATCCATTACTTTGGTAAAGGTAAACACGTGCATTGCACAGAGGTATCATCCATTTCTTAGGTAATGGTAAACACCTGCATTGCACACAGGGATCATCCATTACTTATGTTAAGATCAACACCTGTATTGCACAGAAGAATCATCCCAATCCTTAGGTAAAGCTAAACACCTGCATTGAGCAGAGGGATCATACATTCCTTAGGTAAAGATCAACACCTGCATTCCACAGAGGGATCATCCATTCCTTAGGTAACTGTAAACACCTGCATTGAACAGAGGGATCGTCCATTATTTAGATAACGGTAAAGACCTGCATTGCAAAGAGGGATCATCCCATTCTTTAGGTAGAGTTATACACCTGCATTGCACACAGGTAACATCCATTCCTTAGGTAAAGGTAAACACCTGCATTGAACAGAGGGATCTTCCATTCACTAGGTAATAGTAAACACCATCAATGCATAGAAGGATAAACCATTCCTCAGTTAAAAATACACAGCTGTAATTCACACAGGGATCATCCATTCCTTAGGTAAAGGTAAACACCTGCAATGCACAGAGGCATCATCCATTCCTTAAATACAGGTGGAAACCTGGGTTGAACAGAGGGATCATCCTTCTTTAGGTAGATGTAAAAAAGTGCGTTGAACAGAAGTATCATCCATTCCTTATGTATAGGTAAACACCTGCATTGAACAGAGGGATCATCTACTCCTTAGTTAAATATTAACACCTGTATTGAACAGAGGGATCATCCCATTCCTCATGTAAAGGTAAACACCTGCATTGCACAGAGGGATTATCCATTCTTTAGGTAACTGTAAACACCTGCATTGATAAGAGGGATTATACATTTCTTAGATAACGGTAAACACCTCCATTGCCCAGAGGGATCATTTATTTCTTAGATAACGGGAAACACCTGCATTGAACAGAGGGATCATCTATTCCTTAGGTAAACATCAACACCTTCATTGCACAGAAGGATCATCCATTCTTTATGTAACTGTAAACACCTGCATTGAACACAGGGATCATCCATTCCTTACATAATGGTAAACACCTGCATTGCAGAGAGGGATCATCCATTCCTTAGGTAAAGAAAAACCCCTGCATTGGGATGAGAGATCATCCATTCCTTAGGTAACTTTAAACACCTGAATTGAAAAGAGGGGTCATCCATTCCTTAGATGTCAGTAAACACCTGCATTGAAAAGAGGGCTCATCTATTCCTTAGGTAAAGATCAACACCTGGATTGCACAGAGTGATTGTCCATACCTTATGTAATGGTAAACACCTGCATTGAACAGAGGGTTCATCCATTCCTTAGGTAAAGATCAACACCTGCCATTGCAGAGAGGGATCATCCATTTTTTATGTAATGGTAAACACCTGCATTGCACAGAGGGATCATCCATTCCTTAGATAACGGTAAACACATGCATTGCACAGAGGGATCATCCATTCCTTAGGTAAAGATAAACACGTGAATTGCACAGAGGGGTCATCCAGTCCTTAGGTAACTGTAAATACCTGAATTGAACACAGGGATCTTCCATTCCTTACATAACAGTAAAGACCTGCATTGCACAGAGGGATCATCCATTGATTCGGTAAAGAAAAACACCTTCATTGGACAGAGGGACCATCCATTCCTTAGGTAAATGTAAACACCTGAATTGAACAGAGGGGTCATCCATTCCTTATGTAAAGATAAACACCTGCATTGCACAGAGGGATCATCCATTCCTTAGGTAACTGTAAATACCTGCATTGAACAGAGGGGTCATCCATTCCTTAGATGTCACTAAACACCTGCATTGAAAAGAGGGCTCATCTATTCCTTAGTTAAAGATGAAAACCTGCATTGCACAGGGGGATCATCCCAATATTTAGGTAAAGCTAAACACCTGCATTGCACAGAGAGTTCATCCATTCCTTAAGTATAGGTAGAAGCCTCGGTTGAAGAGGGATCATCCATCTTTAGGTAAAGGTAAATTCCTGCGTTGAACAGAATTATCATCCATTCCTTATGTAAAGGTAAACACCTGCATTGAACAGAGGGATCATCCATTCCTTAGATAAGGGTAAACACGTGCATTGAACAGAGTGATCATCCATTACTTAGGTAAAGGTAAACACCTGCATTGCACTGAGGTATCATCCATTCCTTAGGTAATGATAAACACCTGCATGGCTCACAGGGATCATACGTTCCAAAAGTAAATGTGAATACCTGCAATTGGCACAGGGATCATCCATTCCTTAGGTAAAGGTAAACAACTGCAATGCACAGAGGGATCATCCATTCCGTAGGTAAGTGTAAACACCTGCATTGCTCAGAGGGATCATCACATTCCTTAGGTAAGGGTAAACACCTGCATTGCACAGAGGGCTTATCACATTCCTTACGTAAAGGTAAACAACTGCATTGCACAGAGGGATCATCCGTTTCTTATTTAAAGAAAAGCATTGCATAGAGGGATCATCAATTCCTTAACTAAAGGTGAAAACCTGGGTTGAACAGAGGGATTATCCTTCTTTAGGTAAAGGTAAACACCTGCGTTGAACAGAAGTATCATCCATTCCTTATGTAAAGGTAAACACCTGCATTGAACAGAGGCATCACCCATTCTTTAGATAAGGGTAAACACCTGCATTGAACAGAGGGATCATCCCATTCCTTATGTAAAGGTAAACACCTGCATTGCACAAAGGGATCATCCATTCCTTAGGTAACTGTAAACACCTGCATTGAACAGAGCGATCATCCATTCCTAAGATAACGGTAAACACCTGCATTGAACAGAGTGATCATCCATTCCTTAGGTAAAGATCAACACCTACATTGAACAGAGTGATCATCCATTACTTAGGTAAAGGTAAACACCTGCATTGCACAGAGGTATCATCCATTCCTTAGGTAATGATAAACACCTGCATGGCTCACAGGGATCATAGTTTCCTAAGGTAAATGTGAACACTTGCAATTCACACAGGGATAATCCATTCCTTAGGTAAAGGTAACCAACTGCAATGCACAGAGGGATCACCCATTCCGTAGGTAAGGGTAAACACCTGCATTGCTCAGAGTGATCATCCATTCTTTAAGTAAAGGTAGAAGCCTGGGTTGAACAGAGGGATCATCCATCTTTAGGTAAAGGTAAATTCCTGCGTTGAACAGAATTATCATCCATTCCTTATGTAAAGGTAAACATCTGCATTGAATAGAGGGATCATCCATTCCTTAGATAAGGGTAAACACGTGCATTGAACAGAGGGACCTTCTACTCCTTAGTTAAATATCAACACCTGCATTGCACAGATGGATCATCACATTCCTTAGTTAAAGGTAAATACCTGCATTGCACAGAGGGATCATCCATTCCTTAGGTAAAGGTAGACACCTGCATTGCACAGAGGGATCATGCATTACTTAGGTAAAGATATACACGTGCATTGCACAGAGGAATCATCCATTCCTTACGTATCAGTAAACATCTGCATTGCAAAGTCGGATCATTCATTTCTTAGGTAACTGTAAACACCTGCATTACATAGAGGGATCTTCCATTCCTTAAGTGATGGGAGTAACCTGTGTGGAACAGAGGGATCATCTTTCTTTGATAAATGAAAACACATGCGTTGAGCAGAAGAATCGTCTATTCCTTAGGTAGAGATCAACACCTGCTATGCACAGGAGGATCATCCCATTCCTTAGGTAAAGTTAAGCACCTGCATTGCACAGAGGAATCATCGATTCCTCAGGTAAATTAAGCACCTGAATTGCACAGAGGGTTCATCCATTCCTCAGGTAAAGGTAAACACCAGCATTGAACATAGGCATCTTCCATTCCTTAGGCAATAGTAAATACCTGCAATGCACAGATGGATCATCCCACTCCTTATAAAAACCTAAACAACTGCATTGAACAAAAGATCATCCATTCCTTTGATAATGATAAACACCTTCATTCCTTTGAACAGAGGAATCTTCTATTCCTTAAGTAAAGATAAACATCTGCATTGCAGAAGGGCATCATCCATTCCATTAGGTAATGGTAAACACCTGCATTGAACAGAGGGATCAGCCAATCCATAGATAACAGTAAACATCTGCATTGAATAGAGGGATTCATCCCATTCTTTGGTAAAGATCAACACCTGCATTGAACACAGGGACATCCATTCCTTAGGTAAAGGTCAACACCTGCATTGA
The DNA here is from genome assembly GCA_036365145.1 of Orientallactaga sibirica. Taxonomy (NCBI): domain Eukaryota; kingdom Metazoa; phylum Chordata; class Mammalia; order Rodentia; family Dipodidae; genus Orientallactaga; species Orientallactaga sibirica. The sequence goes on from JAEOAD010001320.1 coordinate 599,341, forward strand.
ACAGAAGGATCTTCCATTCACTAGGTAATAGTAAACATCTGCATTGCAGAAGGATCATTGAATCCTAAGGTAAAAGTAAACACCTGCAATTGCATACAGGGATCATCCATTCATTAGGTAAAGGAAAACACCTGCAATGCACAGAGGAATCATCCATTCCATAGGTAAGGGTAAACACCTGCATTGCACAGAGGGATCATGCATTCCTTAAGTAAAGGTAGAAATCTGGGTTGCAGAGAGGGATGATCCTTCTTTAGGTAAAGGTAAACACCTGCATTGAACAGAGGGATGATCTAATCGTTACTTAAATATCAACACCTGCATTGCACAGAGGTATCATCCCATTCCTTAGGTAAAGGTAAACACCTGCATTTCAAAGAGGGATCATCCATTCCTTAGGTAAAGATAAACAACTGTATTGAACAGAGTTGTCATCAATTCCTTAGGTATCAGTAAACACCTGCATTGAAAAGAGGGCTCATCTATTCCTTAGGTGAAAGGAAACACCTGCATTGCACAGAAGGATCATCCGTTCCTTAGGTAACTGTAAACACGTGCATTGAACAAAAGGATCATCCATTCCTTAGATAACGGTAAACACCTGCATTGAAAAGAGGCCTCACCTATTCCTTAGGTAAAGATCAACACCTGCATTGCACA